>CM019714.1:27857177-28232416 GCA_009760885.1 Achatina immaculata | reverse complement strand
ACTAGCTCCCCATGTGGTTCCACTCAATTTTCTTAATATGGCTAGTTTTCTTCTGGCTTTTGCTTCTGCACTGTTGATGTGTTGCTTCCAGGTCAGTTTTGAGTCAGGAGTCACTCCTAGGTAAGTGGGTTGGTTGTCCATCCTTAAGGATATTTCAATTAAAAGATCTTACCTGCTTTCTGTTTAGATGAGAGAGTGAACAGAGTGGTACTTGATTTCTCTGTTTATACTTACACACCATTTGTTTGTCCATGATGTCAAGATGTCTGCTGCTCTTTGAAGTCTTTGTGTAGCAAATGTTGCGTATTCATCTGTACACCACATGACCAGATCATCTGCATACAGTGCTACTTTGATTTCATAGGGAAGTTCCTTGACCAGGTCATTAATGAATACAAAGAATAGTGTAGGTGAAAGGACCCCTTCTTGTGGTATACTGTGTCGCAGCAGTACTTTCTGGCTTTTGTGTCCATCCATTACTACTCTAGCTCTTCTATTGTGTAAATAGGACTTTATCCAGTTGTACAGTCTTCCATTCACATTGCAGTTTCTTAGTTTCCACATTAATCTATATAAAACTACTTCATAAAACAAAACGATACAGTCAAAAGGGATAGAGTGTGTTGACAGTCTCTCTCTCTTTCTCTTGTCCCTTCAGTGCCAGAGACAAATGGGACCACTGGCAACATGGGAATTACACTTTTATTTTTTTTCAGTCTTTAGCTATCTTCTTGGCCATCTCCCATGAGAGTCCTTTATTTACCAGCATTATCTCTGCTGCACATCTCCATGTCTCCTTTGATCATCCTAAGTTTCTTTCACTCTGTGGAGTCCACATCAGAGCTGTCTGTAGTAAAGATTTGTCTGCCATTTTTAAAATGTATCCTATTCATTGCCACCTTCTTTCAACTACTGTTGAAAGTGGTATATTTATAAACTATCAGGTCTGCATAATTACATGCATTCATATCAACAAAATTTTCCATACAAAATATTACTTCAGTACTGTCAAGATAAAAGAGAGATTCATTCCTTGGGCAGCTTCCATTTTTCTTCTGTTTGCATTTTTCACAACCTATCATGTAAAAACCATCCACTCTATGCACCTCATCAATCAGTTGCTATACTATTGTACTATAAATGGTTAATGGTGCATTAAGAAAAAAGTATATCTTTACATATAGATTAGTCCAATATATAGTTTCTTGGCAAGTTACACAGCACATAAACATAAAAAGTAATCTTACTCCAACTTGCCAGACTACTGAAATCATGACACCAGAAACAAACACTTACTAACCTGATCTAGTTCTGGCATCATCTGTATTGTTTCTTCATACCGGTCCATTTCTTCACAAAATTTCTGGGCACAATTCCTGCAAGTGAATAATATAACCTATCACTTATTTTGTGAAGAAAGTTCACAAAGTCTAGTAGTTCATCTTGTAAAGAAAGTTCACAAAGTCAAGTAGCTCATTTTGTGAAGAAAGTTCACAAAGTCAAGAGCTCATTTTGTGAAGAAAGTTCACAAAGTCAACACTTCTACTAGACTAAATGTAATAATACTGTATATTTCTCTGGTTCATCATCATCATGATCATCATCGTCATCATTGTTGTCATCATCATCATCATCATCAATCCCTTTCACTCCCTTGAGAGCATAGGCTTAGTCACCTCTTATGACATTCATGGAACGTGGCAGTGGTTCTATTCTTTTCTCTCCAGAGGGCCCAGTAGCCACACTTCTATATTTTAACCCAAGGTACCCTCAAGGTATGGATGATAAAATTCAGCTTCTTTTTTCTTGTGTTTGGCTGGAATAAAGTATCACCCATTTTTTAAAAAAAATTTGCTTCAAATTTAATTTTAGTTGGTTACTTGATGGATCATCCTCATTGCACATAGGATGGTTACTCCATATGCACTCTGATCCAATTTTCAATATTTCCACCAGTGTTTGGTGGCTGATGATACCAGTTCTGTGTTGACTAACCAGTCTTCTTTGCTTCCCAATGAAGCGAACGCTCTTGTCTAGCCACTGCATGTATGATGTCATGTTCCGGCAATCTGTTCATGGCTGCAGATTTAGAACTGTTGCTTGAGTTGGCGATCTAACCAGCTTCTCTGTGTGCGTTCAGGATGTCAGCATGGTCCATTGTCTGTCCACCTTCCACCGTAGCCATGCCAGCAAGTCTGTCCACACATTCATTGCCTCTCACCCTCACTTGACCTGGCACAAAACTGAAACAGAATTTTGTCAACCATGATCTTCTCAGTGACTCCAACCAGTGCTTTCACACCTGACTCAATCTTCCTAGGCATATTCATTGAGTCACTGAGAATACATGCCTGGGTGAAGGTCCATGTCTCCATCCATGCCACTGTCTTGTTTACTGCCATGATCTCCATAGTGAGGCTACTTGTGGTCAAAGCAAAAAGCATCACAGTCTTCCATTAACATTCTCCCTCTGATCTGTGACATAACATTTCTTCTTGAAATTTAATGTTGATAGCTCTCACAATATCATCTAAGTCAATCTGAAGCCTGAGCTAGGAAAGAAAAGATCTTTCTTGTTGTACATTACCAGCCACTTATCTATTCTTTATGGCAAAAGTTAGAAAGACTTCTAATATGCTTAAATATGGCCAGAATTCTAAATATGTTTTTCAGCCACTATTACGAAGTCTTCTTCTTCATCATTCAATTATACCACCAAGACCGTCCCGTGATACTACTAATTTACCCCTGGGTTAAGCCAGTTTAGGAGTATTATCCCAGTATGGGTGTATACAGAACGTGACCGGCCTCTAGAGCGGAGGCACCGTGATATGTGTAGCCATCAAGTTTCATCCCTGGGTTAAGCCAATTTAGGCATTTGGGCCAGTATAGATGTATACAGAACATGGCCAGCCTCTAGAGCAGATGTGCCATGATATGAGTAGCCCTGACCATGAGACTACTGGCTACTTCACTTAATCCTATCCATCACTTTTTCCACAATGGTGCCACGCGGCAAATCTAATCGCATTTTTCTTCATTGGCCAGGAGGAGTTTCACCCAATGCATGGCAGCTGAAGAATCTTGTGAGCAGGAGCTTTATTTCTCCTAGATGAGCTACCAGCCAAGACCAATGATTCTCATTTACCCAAAAGTGCCTAGTGTTTAGGCACCAGATATTTGCCTTTTGCCCCTTCTCCTGTCAGTTAAATAGTTCTGCCACGAGAAGGGCAGGAGCCGGACTTGGACTGTCATAGGCTATTTGAGACAACACAACATGGAGACATTTAAATGGAGTGGAGAGTGTATCCCTCACCCCACCTCTGGCTATTATAATCCTTAGAACCTTGTACTTTAATACATTTATTCCTTTTGATATTGCCACTGTTTCTGTTTTGTTGCTATTTACCTCTAGGTGTCTTTTCTTGCTTTCTTCAACACTCTTGTTCAAAAGTTTCAGCAAACTGCTTTCACTTTCTTCTATTAGAATGTCTCAGTAAAGTTTGGTTAAAAAATACTCTTATATCTTATATCATTCCTGTGCCGTTAAACGTCACATAGGGTTTGCAAAGTAGTTCGCAAATTTTTCCTGTCTTTGGCGAGTCTTTCAACCTCATCAAAGGATTTTATGCCTGTTAATTTGGCCTCTCTTAGCAGTGTCCTCTTCAGAGTTTCACGCAGTCTGCCTCTTTTTCTTTGGCCTGCTGTGTTCCACTTGATAGCTTATTTTGGGATTCTCTGATCATTTCTTCTCATCAAGTGACCAACATATGTCCATCTCCTTTTCCTGATCACCCATGAGACTGTTTGTTGTTCAGTCATCTGTCTTATCTCTGCATTGTTCTTGAATTCGTTCCACATGATGCCAAGTATTTTCTTTAGGCATTTGTTTTCAAAATAGTCTAATTTCTTGTCTATTTCTTTTGTTGTTTTCCAGCTTTCGCATGCATAAATTAGGGTGGATATTACATTTGAATTGAATAGTCTTAACTTGGTTCTTCTGCTTATAACTTTTGAATTCCATGTTATCAAGATTCTTGAAGATCAATGCTGCTTTTGCAATTCGGATTCTAACTTCCTTTCTGTTGTCACCATCCTGGTCTATGTAGCTGCCAAGGTATGCAAATTGATTGACTTCTTCAATATCTGTCCCTTCTATGTGTATTTTTCCATTTTGATTAAGAGGAATTTTCATTATTTTTGTTTTGTCCTTGTTAATTTCAAGTCCTATTTTGCTAGCCAGTGAAGACAGGATATCTGCTTTTTCTTGCATGGAATTCACATTATTACTGATAAGAGTTATGTCATCAGCAAAATCAAGGTCTTCTAGTTAGGTCCCATGTACTTGTGTTACCTGTGCAGTATTTTTTCATTATGAAGTCTATTGAAATTCCAAAAAGTAAAGGAGACAGTATTCATCCTTGTTTCACGCCTGTTTCAATCTGGAACCATTCACTCATCCCCCTCTTCTGTCTTGACTGCACAAACATATCCATTGTAGAAGTCCTTAATGATGTTGACAATTTTAGATGGTATTCCATATAGACTTAAAAATTCTCCATAATGAATCTCTGTGTATGCTATCAAATGCCTTTTAAAGTCTATGAAGTTCAGTATTAATGGTTTCTGCTTTTCAATATGTTCTTCAAGTATTATTCTTAGAGTAAAGATCTGGTTGAGACAGCTTCTCCCTTTTCGAAATCCTGCTTGTTCTTCTCTCATTGCAGTGTCCACTATATATTTAAGTCTATTCAAAATAACCTTGCAAAATACTTTTGACACATGTGATATTAAGGTTACTCTTCTCCAATTGTTATAGTCACTAAGGTTGCCTTTTTTTTTTTTTTTTGTTGGTATTTTAACAATGATTCCTTTTTTCCATTTAGAAGGGACTTTTTCTTCTTTCCAAATCTTGTTAAACATTTTCTGTAGTTGTCTCATGTTGTCGCTATTGATAGCTTTTAGTATTTCGGGTGTTATTTCATTTTCATCTGCAGCTTTTTTTGTTAGCCATTAAATTCGCTGCTGTTTCAATTTCATGCAATTTAATTTCATCTAGGTTGACATTTAGTTGTGGTGCTGGTTAAGTCGGTTTCATGGTTTAGTAATTCTTTTGGGTGTGGTCGATTAAGTATTTCTTGGAAGTGTTCAGCCCATCTTTGCTTTTGGTCTTTACTTGATGTTAATAGGGTTCCAGATTTGCTAAGGATTGGTCATTCTTTAGATGTAATAGTATCTGTTAGCCTCTTTTGTATGTTATATAAAGTTTTAATGTCTCCTGTTTTTACTGCTTTTTCTGCCTCTTTCACCATATTGTCTATGTATTCTGTTTTATCCCTTCTAGCTGAACTTTTTACTTTCTTGTCTAGTTCTTTGTATGTTGCTTTCACCAGATCTTTTCCAAGATCTGTTTTTGCATTCAACATGTCTAATTTGACTGCTCATCTTTCATGTATATACGTCCATGTGTTTTCTGATATCCATGCTTTTCTATTTGGCTTTTTCAGTCCAGTGCTTGCTTTTGCTGCTGTGATTATGGCTGTGCTGTAAGAATTCCATAATTCATCTATACCTATCTCCTCAACTTCACTGGGTGTTTTGGAATGATTGCCAAGTTCCTGATTGAAATTACTAAATATTACACTATTTAACAAAAAACTAAAAAAAATAGGTAAGAGCAACTTTATTCATTAACAAGCATAAGCTGAGATGTAACATTTAGAGTGCTCTGATACAGTTTTATCTATGTCACATGTTTCTTTTTTCATTTTTATGTGTTACATCTCATACATGTTAAATTAGTCCTGTTGTAATGTTCAGAAACATGGAAAGCATCAGGCAAAAGTACCAAGAGGCTCCAGATCTTTGTTAACACCTCCCTAAGGAAGATCCTTCACATTAGATAGCCAGATAATATCAGCACTGAAGAGCTAAGGCATCTTGAAGCAAAGATCAGAAAAATGGACTAAATCTGGAGACAGATAGAAGAACCAGCTCAGGACAGAAATAAACAGAGAACCCTTGTTGATGGCCTATGCCCCCAGATGGTGTGGATGGGTGGATCACACATGTCAATTTTTTTTCTTTTGTAACAATAAGACCTAAGCCAAAAAGTCACAGCTGTATGCACAATGAGGTGAGACATGGTCTTGACCATCTTTGGTTTCCTAACCCTGATGCTAGCATATGAGTTATGGACCACTAACCCTGATGATAGCATATCAGCTATGACCACTAACCCTGATGCTAGCATATCAGCTATGATCGCTAACCCTGATGCTAGCATATTAGCTATGGATCGCTAACCCTGATGCTAGCATATCAGCTATGGATCACTAACCCTGACACTAGCATATTAGCTATGGATCGCTAACCTTGAAACTAGCATATCTGCTATGGATCGCTAACCCTGATGCTAGCATATCAGCTATGGATTGCTAACCCTGATGCTAGCATATAACATATGGATCGCTGACCCTGACACTAGCATATCAGCTATGGATAGCTAATCCTGATGCTAGCATATCAGCTATGGATAGCTAATCCTGACGCTAGCGTATCAGCTATGGACCGCTGACTGCCAAAAAGTACAGCGATTTCGGCCCCCACCCCCACTTCTTGATACATCAGGTTCAGTGTTGTTCGTTAACTTTGTTTTTTTTTAATTTGCGCTTTTTTTAGCGAAAAAAAAAGAAAAATAGAGGGTGGCGGTAGTTTACCACATCTATGTTTGTAAACAAATCAATACCCAAACCATTTTTTAAAATTAGTTTTTAATTTTCTTTTTCTTTTTTTTTTAAGGTACAGCGCATGGCGCGCTAGATAATTGTACCAACTCGGGTTGAAGAGGGTTTTTATATTAAAGTCTTAGCTGGATGAAAGGACCACCTTGTTAATCATGGTACCTTCCGAACCAGATAAGTAAACCATTGCTCTACAACCATATACTGTATATGTAAAAAAAAAAAAACACATTTACTCAAACGTTGGCTTGAAACAGTCACCAAACAATTCTGCAACATGCCGGTCTTTCGTGCTTTCTTCATTTGTTTTCGCATTTTTCACTCTTTTATTGTTCAATTCTTCGTTCTATTTTTTTTCGTTATTTTCTTCATTCGAATAAATCACACATCTTTAGGCCATCTTAAACATCAGTCATTTATTTGCATATCCCTTGCTGAACTTTTGCCTCTCTAACAGCTCTCATGTAGGCCATTAGTTTGTAAGAAAGATGCCCTGCTCCTGATGCGTCCATTTGCAGATTATCAACGATGTCTTGCAGCCATCTTCGTCAAGGTCTTCCTCTTTTTCTTTTTTCCATTAAGTATCCTTCAAAGACGGTCTTCTCTAAATTATCAAGACGTTTAATGTATCCAAAATATTTAAGTTTTCTCTGTTTAATCCTCTTTGCTAGTCACCCTTCTTCAATATTAAGTTCCTGCAGTATGGATATATTTATTCTCTTTTTTTTTGTCAATGATATTGGAAAAACTCTTCTGTAGCATTTACATTCAAAAGCATTTATGTGTTTCACAGCTGTTTTGTAAAGTTAACCTTGTACATATTAGAGTTAATTTTATAATACAATACGAAGATTAGATTAGAAGTAATTAGTAGGTTCGTAGATTCTAATTCAGACTCTGGTGTTATTGCATTCTGGACATCTCCATGCCCCACCGTATGCAGCAACATCCATTCAAGATTGTTTTTGCTAATAGTTCCCATCAAAGTTGGTTCTTTACTATGCGTTTTTTTTGTCACACAGGTCAGATTTTCTGTCAACATCCTTTGTCCTAGTTTGTCCTATCTCCAGAAATCTCTTCACAAATACATTTCCCGCACTCTTTCCAATATGGGTTTTGCAATGTCATACTTCTTAGTCTGCCATTCATGTTAGCGTGTCCAGCAAGTCTGTCTCCTACTTATTTCCCATATACTCCCGCATGTTCAGGACAATAAAGCCACGTTAAGCTCATCAGTGGCTTAACAGAAGAACCCATTCTTTTCGAATACATTTTTTTCTGAATCTAACGAAGCATACTCGTGAATCCATTACAATGACGCAATAAACTACATCATGAGCAACCAGCCATTCTGTTGCCGCTGACACAGCTTCATTTCCATTCACATCCTTGATATGGTGATTTCAAAGGCTCCCGAACCCATTTCAATTGTCAACAAAGTCTCAATCACTTCTGCTGTTCCGTGTATGAGCTATCTGTATATATTATCGTATCGAAAGATCTCTTCTGTGCCCAATCTCGAGATTCATGACCCTTCTGTATAATAATCTTTGTTAGCTGAAGTGAAGTCGGTCCTGTTGAGTTTGTTGTATGTACATTTGCATGTGATTCTTATGTTTGTTGAGTGTATACTTGCGTGTGATTGTTATGTTTATTATGTGTACTGTGACCTGGAGTCTGTTGTACAACTCTTTTTTGATTCCACTTCAGATGCTTCTTTTGGTGCATAAAAAACTATAATAGACAGCTTCGTGAATCTTGAGTTGAAGCGTACATATAATAATCTCTCATTTATAGGGGTCCATTTCACCAGTGCTCTTGATGAAATCTTTCTGTCGTCATAATCAATGCACCTCCTCCTTCATGATAATCTTCTATACCTGACCATATTATTGTATCTTCTGCGTGTTGTGTTGTTAGTTTTCTTCTGCCTTGTCCGGTCCATCTTTCCTCTTGTATTCCTAATATGTCTAGTTTGTATCTTGTATTTTCTTGATGGTTTGTTCTAGTTTTGCGTTTTTAATTAAATGTTTTTACATTTCAGCTGAAAGTATGCATTTTGTTTTTAGTTTTCAGGAGGTTTGCTGTCGGGCTGAAGGCTTCCAATGTCTGGCTTTAATCCACAACCTCCTTGTGCTCAGTTTCCTGATATACGTTATCTTCCACTTTTGTTTGTCTGCGTGTGCGTGTTTCTTTGTCCCTTGTTTTAGTTTCTGTAGCAGTCTGATGTTGTTAACCGAACAGGGTTGTTGGTTCAGTGCCGAACCCTTTTTATTTGCCTTTCACGACCATGATTTGTAGGATACAGTGGTCCCATTCTTTGTCTCCCAGGCATGTGCTCAGGTCCTGGGTACCATATGGGGGTGGGGAAATCAAACTGACTACGTTCTCATTAATAAAAAGATTCTGAAATACTTTATTAGCGACAAAAAACACGACAAGGTCTGAATCAATAGTAATCTTGATCCATTATGCTGCCACATAAAAAAACTCCGATGTTCCGATCCGTGTCAGACAAAAAGCGCGGGTCGTGATATGTATAGGGGGTATAGTTATAAATGTGAATTAACAAGTTATTTCCACGTTAAAAGTATATGTATTAGGCATAAAACTATTTCCCTGCCAGCGTACTTATATTAACACTTTCGGTTTCTCAAGTTTCGACCAACGTCCTTACAAGTACTCTAGCTTTGTTTCATAAGAAAACCGGTGTAACTTTTGATTGATAACAGTTTAGTAAGACGCCTCCTTACCTCCGTCAGTCTGCGAGACACCCTTGGGCAAGGTGGAATACCCGTATAGCCCCCCGATCAGGGTGACGTGAAGCCATGGAAGCAGGTGGTGGATGGAATGGGAGAGCAACCGACAGATAATGTTGGTTATGGTCACCATTCTATGATGGTAGGCAGATGATCTCAATGTAGGGACAATGGCTACGATCAATGACTAGTACAGTCACTGCCCGGAAGGAAAGCAAATGTAAACTATCTTCTGAAAATATACCAAGAAACCCAAACAGCAACATGGAAAGTCAAATAGGAAAAAGATCTGGTGGTGAGTCCCCCGAGGCCAGATAGATCTAATTTTAACACTAGGGAAGAATGTGAGGCAGAGGTTAGTACTAGTAATTGTGACGACGGACAAAATCCTGACAGTGTTACCAAGGAAAACCCCTGCATCAAACTAAAAAGAAAAATAAGAGTAGGAACATGGAATGTAAGAAGTATGTATGAGTGAAAATATCAAGTAATAAGTGACGAGATGAAAAGAACGGGGATACACATTTTGGGAATCTGCGGACATCGATGGAAAGGATCAGGACACTTTAAGAGCGAGAATGATATCATCTTTATATACTCTGATGGAGAAGTAGGAGGAAAGAATGGAGTGGCTTTTTATTTGGACAAATCAACATCAAAAGCATTACTAGGCTACAATCCAGTAAGTGATAGAATCCTAACAATCAGACTTAAGGGCATTCCTAGAAATGTAACAATCATCCAGATATATTTACCTACATCAGCAGCAGAAGAAGAGGAAGTAGAAAACTTTTATAATACACTGCAAACGACAATAGATAAGGTACGGAAAAATGATATTGTATTAATAATGGGTGACTTTAATGCAAAGATTGGTACAGAAAGAGCAGAAGATGAAGGACATGTTGTAGGGAAATTTAGCATAGGACATAGAAATGAGGCAGGTGACAATCTAATGGCGTTTTGCATGGAAAATGAGCTAATGATCGCTAACACACTTTTTAAACAACATCCAAGAAGACTTTACACATGGACATCACCTGATGGGAAAACCAAGAATCAAATATTACATTGTAGTGCAAAGAAGGTGGAGGTCAAGTATAACATCAACAAAAACTTTACCAGGTACTGATTGTGACACAGACCATGAGTTATTAATAGCAGACATGAAGATAAAGATAAAAAAGACAGTTACAAGATCAAGACCACTCCGCTTTGATCTTACAAAAATACCAGAACAATACGGTATAGAAGTGAAAAACCGTTTTGAAATCCTGATGGCTGTACAGGAGGAGATGACACCAGATGAATTGGCTACACAGGCCAAAGATATCTTAATAACAACAGTTAAAGACATGGTTCCAGTAAAGAAAACACAAAAGAATGGATGGATTACAGCAGGTACACTAGAACTGATAAAACAAAGTAGAGAAATGAAGATGCAATGGAAAGTGACAAACAACAACAAAGAGAAATGTAAAACTTTAACAAAAGAAGTACGAAGAAACATAAGAAAGGACCAAAAACAATACATACAAGATTGTTGTGAAAGAATAGAAGGACATCAGAAGTGTGGAAGAGATAGTGAAATGTTTAAAGAAATGAAGACATTGACGAGAAATGTCACACACAAGCTAAATGTAATTTGTGATGAGATGGGGAATACCTTGACAGAGACAGAGGAAATTCTAGAATCATGGAAGGAATATTGCAAAGGAATGTATGAAACAACCGACTGTGGAAACAGAAATCAACAGTGTGAATTATTACTGGAGGAGAAAGAACCCGAACCGACAATAGAAGAAGTTTTATGAGCAATAAAGAATCTGAAAAATGGTAAATCACCAGGATGTGATGAGATAACAGCTGAATTTATTAAAGCAGGAGGAAAGGAGTGTGCAACAATCTATCATGCATTGTGCAAAAAGATATGGCATTCAGGTATTTGGCCAAAAGAATGGAAAAGAACTGTATTCATACCACTGCCAAAAAAGGGTAACCTGAAATTATGCACAAACTACAGAACTGTTGCCCTGATTAGTCATGCCAGTAAAATTCTGTTAAAAATCATAATGGGTAGGCTTCGACAGAAAATACAAGAAGAAGTCAATATGGTCCAAGCTGGTTTCAGGCAAGGAAGAGGATCAAGAGATCATATATTCAATCTAAGATTAATAATAGAGAAAATGCAGAGAGTTTAATGTGAATCTATATTTATCCTTTATAGACTACTCAAAGGCATTTGATTGTGTACAACACCAGAAACTTTGGGAAATAATGGAAAAAATGGAATTTACAACACATTTGATACAATTAACATCACTGCTGTACCTAGACCAACAAGCAGCAGTAAGAATAAATGGTGAAACAACAACTTGGTTTGACATAAAACAAGGGGTCCGTCAGGGGTGCATATTGTCACCCTACTTATTTAACTTGTATACTGAACATATAATGAGGAATGTTAGAGAAGATGTAGACAAAGAATATTACGATGCCATAACAATTGGAGGTTATGAAATACCAGAGATTAGATATGCTGATGACACAGTGTTACTGTCCACAACACAAAAAGGAATGGAAAAACTAATTATGTCAGTCCGTAAGAACAGTGAAGAGCAGAACCTCTATCTTAATGCAAAGAAAACAAAATTGATGATAACTGACAAAACAAACAAGGCAGCTGAAATATATATCAATGAGGAAAAATTGGAAGAAGTGGAGAGTTTTGAATATCTTGGATCACTACTAACTAATAATGGAGATACAATGAGGGAAATTAAAAGGAGGACATCTATTGCTCTTCAGAAAATAAAAAAAATAAAGAATCTGTGGAGAGGAGCAGACAGAACTACAAAAATAAGATTTTTAAGGGCATGCATCTTTCCCATCACAACATATGCCTGTGAGACCTGGACACTTAACAAAACAGATGAGAAACACATAAATGCCTTTGAAAGTAAATGCTACAAAAGAGTTCTCCAAATATCGTGGACAGAAAAAAGAACAAATATATCTATACTACAATAGCTTAATATTGAAGAAGGCTGGCTAGTAAAGGGGATTAAAGAGAGAAAACTTAAATATTTTGGACACATTAAACATCATGATAATTTAGAGAAGACCGTATTGGAAGGATACGTAATGAGAAAAAGAAAAAGAGGAAGACCAAGACGAAGATGGCTGCAGGACATCGTTGACGATCTGCAAATGGATGCATCAGCAGCAGGGCGTCTTGCTCACAACCGAGAGGCCTACAGGAGTGCTGTTTGGGAGGCAAAGTTCCGCCAGGGACATACTAATGAATAAATGAATGAACAGTTTAGTGCGCATGTCTAGTGACCCGTGTAGCCACTTTGAACGCGCTCTTAACAACGGTGTCAAATGTTTCCAACGAACGAAAAAATACCACTTTGTTGTGTGACTTCGGATGCAAACGTGTCCCCCCTACGACTAAGCCACTGTTCGTGAATGCACCCCAAGTAGATCTAGACTATTAGATGGACTGGAGAAGTAGTTAGAAGGTTATTCTTATTACATTTACAGCTATTTTAATGCATAACACGTATACTTTTAACGATGAAATAATTAGTTATTATCCCCTATACAGATCAAGACCCGCGCTTTTTGTCTGTCAGAGACGGGAAGGTCCGCGTTTTTCCCTCCGGCAGGGAAAGAAAACTGATGAGACATGAAAGGGAAAAGTGAAAACAAAAAACACTGAGGAACAAAAGAAATAAATAAAGAAAAGGTAAAACTTTGCAACAAAACACATATGTTGTAGGAGCATGTGCATTAAGATTCATATTGGATTTAGACACAACCAGCTGCCAGAGGCCGTTGATTTTTTTGGGCTTTCAACTTCAAGTTGGCTTTACACCCAAGCTTCAAGGACCTGTGATAGGAGAAGAAAAATTATTCTACTGCTGATAATAATTCAAATAATGAAATAAAAATAACAATAATTTAATAACGACCGAATAAGTACCTCCAGCTAACAACAGGCTGATGAAAAAGAAGTCAGTTTAGTGGGCATAATATCCCTTGATGCACTTGAAAACCTCATCGAAAACAGGAAAATTTGGCAAACAAGTATGTGAACCCTATGTGACGTTTCTATCACGCATGATCGTAAAAGGCGACTAAGGAGGGTTCAGCATAGGGCCAGCAACCCTATCTGGTAAAAAAACTATCAGACTGGCGACTAAGGAGGGTTCAGCATAGGGCCAGCAACCCTATATGGTAAAAAAAACTATCAGAAACGGAAGCAAGGGAAAAATCAAATGCAGGTGGAAGGAGAAATGCTTATCAGGAAACCGAGCCCACGAAGGTTGTGGATGAAAGCCAACCACTGGAAGTCCCCAGCCCGACTGCAGACCTCCTGGAACCTAAACACAAGATGCAAATAGGCAGCTAGAATGTAAGAACATTTAACCAGACTGGAAAACTATCACAAACCATCAAGGAAATGCACAGATACAAACTAGACATACTAGGAATACAAGAAGCAAGATGGACAGGACAAGGCAGAAGGAAATTAACAACACAGCACACGGAAGATACAATAATATGGTCAGGTAAAGAAGATCATCATGAAGGAGGAGTAGCATTGATTATAACAAAAGAAGCATCAAGAGCATTGCTGAAATGGACCCCTATAAATGAGAGATTATTATATGCACGCTTCAACTCAAGATTCACGAAGCTGTCTATTATAGTTTGTTATGCACCGACAGAAGCAGCTGAAGAGGATTTAAAAGAAAATTTTTACAACAGCCTCCAAGCCACAGTAGAAACAATACCCAAGCATGATATGCTATTCATCTTGGGCGACTTCAATGCAAAAGTAGGTGAGGGAAATGAAGATAGAAGAAGAAAAGAAGGAATCGGAGAAATAAATGAAAATGGAGAAAAACTGTGCAATTTCTGTGAAGAAAACATGATGACCATCGGAGGGACACAGCAAAAGATGTGCTAGAATATCGGAAACTGAGAAAAGAGGAATGGATAAGCAAGACCACATGGGAAAAGATAGAGCAAAGAAAAGAAATCAAGAAAAAATTACTGAACACCAAATCACAAAGGCTAAAAGAACACGTTTTAAGTAATTATGCACAAAAAGACAAAGAAGTGAAGAAATCATGCTGTCAAGATAAACGTCAGTACTATGACAACTTAGCAGAAGCAGCAGAGAAAGCAGCATATGCAAATGACATGAAAACCATATATAAAATCACAAAGCAGATGACAGGTAATTTCAGCACAAGATGTGAGAGTGCAATAAGGACACTAAAGGGATAACTGGTCAGTGGAGAAAGAGAAAAAAACTGAAAGATGGAGGGAACACTTTAACACCCTATTAAACAGAACACAAGCAGTACAAACAATAGACATACCTGAACCAAAAACAGAACTTAACATCAAAACAGGACCAATAACAATAAGTGAAGTAAAGGAGGCAATAAAGAAGCTAAAATTAGACAGGGCACCAGGTGAAGATGAAGTGACTGCTGAGATGTTGAAAGCAGATGAAACAGAAACACCAAAACAACTTTGCCGGATATTACAACAAATTTGGAATCTAGAAAAAGCTCCAGAGGAATGGAAAACAGGCCTTATAGTTAAACTACCAAAGAAGGGTGACCTCAGAGATTGCGGGAACTGGAGAGGCATTACCCTCCTGCCACTCACCAGTAAAGTATTTTGCAGAATAATCATCAACAGAATTGTACCAACACTTGAGGAAAAACTTCGGAAAGAGCAGGCAGGATTTAGGAAAGGAAGATCATGCATAGACCACATATTTGTACTTAGACAAATATTAGAACAGGCAAATGAATGGCATAGCACAACATATGCACTGTTTATATATTTTGAGAAAGCCTTTGACAGTGTCAACAGAGATGCACTGTGGAAAATCCTAAGATGGCATGGTCTCCCCCATAAGATAGTGAATGTAATCAAAGCCCTATATGAGGGTTTTCAGTGCAAAGTGATTTGTGGAGAACATACCTCCAGCAGCTTTAGGGTACAAACAGGTGTGAAACAGGGATGTTTACTATCACCAACATTATTTATCTTGGCAATAGACTGGTTAATGAAGGAGGCAACATCAGACAAATGCAGAGGATTACAATGGACCCTTGACGCAGTGCTGGAGGACCTTGACTTTGCGGACGACATTTGTCTATTATCAAGCAGCCACAAAGATATGCAAGATAAAATAAACAAGCTAACTCAGAATGCAAACAACATAGGATTAAAGATCAATGTAGGAAAGACAAAGTTAATGAAGCAAAATGTGAACAATAGAAATGTACTCAGAGTAGATAGCAAGTTAGTGGAGGAGTTCAATGAATTTGTATACCTTGGCAGTAGAGTAGTAGAAAATGGAGACACCACAGAGGACATCAACAGCAGACTTACTAGAGCAAACAAGACTTTTGCTATGCTGCAGACTATATGGAAATAAAAAAAACTAAGCATAAATATGAAAATCAGGATATTCAAGAGTAATGTTCTAAGTGTACTACTCTATGGAAAGTGAATGCTGGAAAATCACCAAAACAATAGAAAACAAGTTGAATTCTTTCCACACTAAATGTTTACGAAGAATTAGAAAAATATTTTGGCCAAACACCATAAGAAGTAACATCTTATTAGCAGAAATGCAGATGAAGCCACTGACAGTAATTATTGAGGAAAGACGCTGGCGATGGTTGGGACATGTGCTCCGAATGACTGATAACTCACTACCAAAAACAGCACTAAGATGCACACCACAAGGGAACAGATGTAAGGGTAGACCAAAAGAGACATGGAGAAGAACAACAGAGAGGATGTTGAGCAATAGAGGGCTCACCTGGGTAAGAGCAGAAAAAAAAAGGCGAAGGACAGGCATTTGTGGAAAACCCTCTGCAGAAGCCCCATGTGCCCTTGGACTCAAGGTTCAGAGAGATAGATAGATAGATAGATAGATAGATAGATAGATAGATAGATAGATAGAGAGAGAGAGAGAGAGAGAGAGAGAGAGATTGTCGCTTATTTTCTGCAATTCATAATTTAATTTCGTCTGTAGTTCTTCATTCTTCAGTTTCACGTTTTCTCCCAGCTTCCCTCCCCCTCCCCATCACACATTCTCTCGTGGCCTACATGTGTTTATTGCCCCTCTTGATTTCGTCCTTGTGCCACTTCCCCCCTCTCTCTCGGATCACTCCCTTTCCCGCCTCGATATCGATTGGTTGTATCCGCTTTCTTTTGTGGAAAATGTTCCTCGCCTCTAGGATGCATTCGAGTGTTTTCTTTCTAGAAGGATGCCGCAAAGCTAAGTTTTTATTTTCATATTCTTTTAGTTATATGTTGTTGTGTTTGTGTATGTAATCTGTGAGAAAAGCTCACGCCGAAATATTGGATGCTGTATGTTTTTCATTTAATCATTCTCATCCTACTCCCATATGTTCTTCTAATTTTTTTTTCTCATTCCCTCTGCCGCCGCGTAAAACTGTATCATACGCCTTTATTTACCATTAGATCCATACTACAAGAACTACTATTGAAGAAGGCTGGCTAGTAAAGAGGATTGTTACCTTTGCTGAGGTTCTCAGAACGAAAACAGCATTCTGGTATACTTCCAAAGTAAAATAACAGTTTTGTAGGATGAGACCTCGAAAAAAATCGTAGACAAAGCACTTTAGTGAGACACGAGAGAAAGAAAAATCACACGAGAATTACCTTGGATTCAAACACGGACGAGCAACCGTCTAACCACAAGAGAACAGAGTACTATCGACTTAGCCCAAAAAGGTGTTTTATTGACATAGTGTTTTAGTAACAGTTCAGTAGTCACGAGGGATCATGACACCCGGAAAGAAACAAAAATTACATAGTTGGTGAGATTCTTCAGCTGCTGTGCGTGGGGTGAAACCTCTCCCGGCCAATGAAGAAAAATGCGCTTAGAGTTGCCGCGCAGCGCCGTTGTGGAAAGGTGAAGGAAAAGATTAAATGAAGTAACCAGTAGTCTCGAGGTCAGGACTACTCAAATCACGGTACCTCTGCTCTAGAGGCCGACCACGTCATATATACATATATACTAGGTCAGATTGTCTAAACTGCCTTAACCCAGGGGTTAAACTATGGCGAGATTCTTCAGCTGCCACGAATGGAGTGAATCTCCTCCCAGCCAATGAAGAAAGTGCGAAAATGCGATTAGGGTTGCCCGGCGGGGCCGCTGTGAAAAAGTGATTGAAAAGATAAAGTGAAGTTTAATCGGTATGTTCAGAAGTCTTGGGGCGAGAGCTGCTCATACCACGGCACCTCTGCTCTAGAGGCCCGCACGTCCGTTCTACACCCATACTGGTGAAAAATGCGTAAACCAGATTAACCTAGGGGTGAAACTTTATGACTACTCATGTCACGGTACCTCAGCTCTAGAGGTCGGTCATGTTCTAAACACGCCCATACTGGGATAATACGCCTAAACCAGCTAAACCCGGGGATGAAACTTACTAGTGGCGAGGATTCGTCCTCCTAGGCAAAAGCTCCGTTCTGGTCACAACTAGGAAGGGTAGCGGCCACGATCACAGAATGCTGAAGTCGGAGACACTGGACCAGCGCAGTCTAGATAGGCAACCACCTCTCACCCGGCGGGGATGTATGCGTATATTAATCACGCTAAGGTTTTCCGATGAGAAAGTCCAACTCTAGATTAAACTGGTGCAATGAAACCACGACGTCAAGCAATCCTGCGTCTGCGACCCACCGAGAATACAGGCTCAAGCCCTGCAATATTCTGAACCACGGACCTATCGAGGACCACAGGATTAAATTCAGTAGGATCACAGGGTGATCTAGGTGGTAGAAGCGAACGAAGAAGAAGACAAAAGAACACTTTACTATGCTTTAACACTTTACTGTGTTGTAAAACTTTAATGTGCTCTAATACTTTACTGTGCTATAAAGCTTTACTGTGCTCTAACACTTTACTGTGTTCTAACATTTTACTGTGCTCTAATACTTCACTGTACTCTAACATTTAACCATGCTCTAACATTTAACCATGCTCTAACACTTCACCATGCTCTAACACTTTACTGTGCTCTAACACTTTACTGTGCTCTAACACTTCACCATGCTCTTACACTTCACCATGCTCTAACACTTCACTGTGCTCTAACATTTCACTTTGCTCTAACACTTCACTCTCCTGAAACACTTCATTATCCTCCAGCACTTCATTCTGTACAATATTCAGTTTTTCCAATTTGCTAAAACTGTCCTCACCGTGAAACTCTGCCTGTCTTGTTCCACGAACAATCGTCTTTGCCTCATCCTTGCTGCCATCTTGGTATATCTTGCACAAGATGTACTTGAACCTTCTGCTGTCAACAACAACATCATCAATGGTGGCAAGTAATGGGTTCACTTCTGCTATTTTTCATGGCATGTCTTGTCCTTCTGACTGCAGTCAGTGGAGGTGTAATTCAAGGGCAGAGAATTCCTGTTTGTTCCTAACAAGCCAAATACAAAAAGTTTGGAAAATTAAGGGAATATTTAGTTTCCTTTTAAGAAAAAAAAAAACAACTGACATTTTTCTGTTTAAACATAATATTAACTTCTTCTGCATTAAGTCTAGTTGAAGCAAAGACCAAATAAACATTGATGCTCCTATGCAGGATTGCACCATATTTAGGGAGATTTCTTTACATGCAGGGTGTGACACTGCTGAAATTCAACGTAGGATATTGGTTCCATATGGAAGTGAAAACAACTGACTCAATGCAAAGTTTATGAATAATAAGAAAGCAGGGAACAAACATATATAACAGTCTCACTGCATCATGACAATACACATTCCAAGGCAGAAACCTAACAGCAGAGGCAATGCAGCAGCTGTAATTTCATGATCTTACTCACCCCCCCCCCTCACAACTCTTTTCTGGTGCCATGTGACTATCACATCTTTGGTCCACTTAAAGAGGCTCTACTTGGCTGTGGGTTCACCTCTGATTATGAAGTTAAGGAAGTGCTACAGACTTGGATTCAGGAGCAGCTGAAAAGCTTATTCTCCCAAAGAATGAAGAAGCTAATGGAATGAAAGAAGACATGCATCAACCTGAAAGGGTACTATGAAGAGAAATTATACAACCTTTATGGTCATTTGCTCACAATTATCACTATTAAAGGGTATGTTGTCTTTACTTTTTTATTATTTCTCATATAATTACAATCAGGCATAAAAGAAGTTACTCAGCAAAAGTGATACTTTGCAACATCCATAAACAATCAACATCTGCCAGCTTCAACGCTGTCTAAACTAGACTAAAAGAGTCATTATCATAAATTCCTTAGGAAAATAGTGCTGATTTGACAATGTAATGAAAGGTGTGTGGAATATTGTTATGTAAGTATTACTTTCTTAGTGATTTCAAACTTTAAATTAGATCATTTTTGGTAGATATGCAAGCAGATGGGCTAAAATTCAGGTGGAGTAAGGCACATATGTTGGCTAATATCCTTGTGGAATTAGGCAAACAGGTAGGCTCTGATCCATGTGGAATTAGGCATACAGGTAGGCTAAGATTCATGTAGAATTAGACAAACAGCCAGTCCAAGATTCATGTAGAAATAGACAAACAGCCAGTCCATGATTCATGTAGAATTAATACAGGCTAAAACACTGTGATACTCTGAACCCCTTGTGGTCCTCTCATGGATCTCGTGTGGTCTATGTTGGACCACACAGGAGACCACGGGACCTAACGAGGACCACAGGCGTGAATTCAGTAGGTTCACAGTGCGGTTTTTGGTGGTAGAAGTGAACGAAGAAGAAGAAGAAGATGTTTAGAATTAGATAAACAGCCAGTCCATGATTCATGTAGAATTAGACAAACAGCCAGTCCATGATTCATGTAGAATTAGACAAACAGCCAGTACAAGATTCATGTAGAATTAGACAAACAGCCAGTCCAAGATTCATGTAGAATTAGACAAACATGCAGGCTAAGATTCATGTAGAACTAAGCAAACAGGTAGGCTAAGATTCATGCAGAATTAACAGGCAGGCATGAATTTATATGGAACAGACAAATAGGTAGGCTAAGATCCATGTGGAATTAGGCACACAGGCAGGCTAAGATCAATGTGGTGTCAGACAAAACAACAGGCAGAGATCCATATAGATTCAGGCAGTGATTTAGGTTAAAGACTAGCAAGATCCATATGAAAGACAATCAACAGTTCACTTCAAACGAGCAGTTATCCAAGGTTAGACTGACATGCGCTGTATAAATAGGTAAATTAGGCATTCAACGGCCGGGTTTGACTTTGTCTCAACCCCTGACTTTGTTCAATGACTTCTACATCCAGTACAAAGATAAACAGGATGAACAAAGTCCTTCATTCTTGAAAACATTTCTCCCAACACCCACCAACAAATGTTGCAGATGACATCTATATTTCAGTTCATCAAACTCTGGACAAAGATTTATACCACACACAAGAAGAAAAAAGTGCACCACCCAAACAACTACACCACAGTTAATGATCATCACCTGTTGCCAGTTCACAGCCTGTAGAAAAATGTGTCAAAATATGAAGAAAATAAAAGAAATATTTGCTAGAAACTTGACCAAGAATGTTCACTCACAGTTTTGTTGTGGTTTATGGTCTATTTTTAGCATGTTTGGAAAAAGGTCAAGGTTGTAGCAACAGAAAGTCAGTGACTCCTTACAAGAAAAATTGTGATGAAACTTTGTTATCATCATGTGCCATGTCTGCAGGCATCAATGATTATGTCTCCCCCATCCCCGACCTCGTTCATGTACTATTGTATTGTTTTAAACTGTGCAACTAAGAGGGCAATTTTAAACCAGACATACAGGACCTCCAATAGAAATTGTGAAAGCCGTGCAAAACTATACCCCTCCCCCATCTCCAGCTTACAATATTGATTTCCTATTTAAAGAATGGTATACGTTTGATGGAGATTCATTTTTCATACATTTTGAATTTAGACGAGTTCACTTTTGGTAGACAGCAATTGGAAACCTTAGCTGCATACCACATCTTATATCCTTCCCATGCTGCTAAACGTCATACAGGGCCCTCATGGTAGTCCGCCAATATTACCTGTCCTCGGCGAGTTTTTCAATCTCATCAAGGGATGTTATACCCACTGACCTGGCCTCTCTTAATAATGTCCTCTTTAGAGTTTCACGTGGTTGACCTCTTTTTCTTCTGCAAATTGGTTTACTTCTTCAGATTCAAAAGCATTACTAGGTTTCAATCCAGTAAGTTACAGAATTCTCACTATCAGACTTAAGGGCACTCTTAAAAATGTAACAATTATCCAGATATATGCACCTACATCAGCAGCAGAAGAAGAGGAAGTAGAAGACTTTTATAACACACTACAAATGACGACAGACCAGGTAAAAAAATATGATATTGTATTAATAATGGGGGATTTTAATGCAAAGATTGATACAGAAAGAGCAGAAGATGGATATGTTTTGGAGAAATTTAGTATAGGACAAAGAATTGAGTCAGGTGACAATGAATGTTAGAAAATAAGTTCTAAAATGCTATATTGAACCTATCTTGTTATATGGAAGTGAA
The DNA here is from genome assembly GCA_009760885.1 of Achatina immaculata. Classification (NCBI taxonomy): domain Eukaryota; kingdom Metazoa; phylum Mollusca; class Gastropoda; order Stylommatophora; family Achatinidae; genus Lissachatina; species Lissachatina immaculata. The sequence goes on along the minus strand of CM019714.1, from coordinate 28,210,299 downwards.
TCATGGACAATAGGCAGGTCTGCACAAAAGTCATTTGAAGCAGCAGAAATGTCATTATTAGAAGAATGTTGTGAATCCCCTGGACAGCAAAATAACTAATGAAGAATGTATGAGAAGAATTGGAGGGACAAAAAATCTTGTCAAAAAGATAAGAGAGAGACAATGTACTTTCATAGGACATGCAATGAGAAGAAGGGGCATTGAAAATATTATAACAACAGGAAAAATAGAAGGAAAATGATCAAGAGGAAGAACAGGAGAAATGATACTGGACAGTCTGACGGGATGGTATGAGAGGAGATCACCAACTGAGCTGATGGCTTGCATGAAGGATCATGTACTCTGGAGAACCATAATAGCCAATGTCAGTCGGCACGGCACCTGATGATGACAATCTAATGGCGTTCTGCTTGGAAAATGAGCTAATGAACGCTAACACACTTTTTAGACAACATCCAAGAAGACTTATGGACACCACCTGATGGGTGAACCAAAAATCAAATAGATTACATTTTAATGTAAAGAAAGTGGAGATCAAGTATAACATCAGCAAAAACTTTACCAGCTGCCAATTGTGAATGAATGAATGAATGAATGAATAATCTTTATTTTTCAAGGGTAAAGAATTGGGCACGCAGGCCCGTCTTACATTCTGCCCTTCATCACTCCATCTTTCATTCTTCCCACACACTTGATTTAGTACAAAAATACAAATTAAATTAGTAAAAACATATCAAAAGAGTGTAAGATTTAACTACTACATTCAAGGTAAAAGAGAAGAAGTAATTAACCTAATAAAATAGCACTCACGCACACATACACACAAATAAAAATACATTGTAAATACAGATCTTCTAATATATGTTTTTTTTTAAACAAACATTAAAATAATTTCTAACAATATCTAACAAGTTGCTTTTCTAACTATGTCACTGAAGTACTTGATGGTTTACGAGCCATGTGTTGAGAGAGTGCTGGCTATTTTATGGAGGCATATAATTACAAGCAAGTAAATAATGAAACAGGTTTAAGTTAAAGGATGAAGTATTACCAATGGATTTTAAATTGTAGGGGAGGGTGTTCCAGAGCTGTACTGCAGAGTATGCAAGGCTTTTCTTGTACATATCAATTCTGGGTTTAGGAAGAAGACAGTTTTTTAAACGCTGGCTATGTTTAGTGTTATACGTAAACAGTGACCACAAGTAAGGCGGAGCATTGTGCGACAGAATTCTGTGAACAAACTTAACTTTGTTAAAAATGATTCTATTTTTGAGGGGTAGAATTTTGAGTTGTTTGTGTTGATCTACAGTCTGTACTGGGTGTTTGTCACAAATAAGATTTAATGCTCGCTTGTGAAGTGAGTGGAGCCTTTTTGTGTTTGAGACTGAGCATCCATCCCAGATTGTGGAACAGTAATCTAAATGTGTTTGTATGTGTGATATGTAGTATATTTTTCTTGTGTTTTTGTCGATAAAGTGTTTAATTTTGGCTAATTAGTAAACTTTCTGTGCAATCAAATTTGTTAGGTTATGTACATGAGAATTCCAAGTTAAATGCTGATCAATGATGAGTCCTAGGGTTTTATGTTCATGAATATTTTCTATTGCCTTAGTCCCAGCACAAAGCTGTAGTGAAGTTTTAGTTGCGTTTTGCAGTTTCTGTCTTGTAGTGATGAGCATGGATTTTGTTTTGTTGGTGTTTATCAACATACCATTTTTATTACTCCATTTAATCAAACTGTTTATATGATTTTGGAGCGTTGTCTGTAGGTTATTGATGTCATATTCACTATTGTAAACAGTACAGTCATCAGCGAAAAGATCACATGAAGAGTGCTTTAAATGTAGTGGTAGGTCATTAATATAGATAGCAAAGTGAAGAACTGTTTTGAAATCCTGATGACTGTACAGAAGAAGATTACACCAGATGAACTGGCTACACAGCCCAAAGATATCTTAATAACAACAGCTAAAGACATGGTTCCAGTAAAGAAAACACAAAAGAATGGATGGATTACAAAGCAGGCACTACAACTAATAAAACAATGTAAAGAAAAGAAGATGAAAAGGAAAGTGACAAACAACAACAAAGAGGAATATAAATCTTTAACAAAAGAAGTAAGAAGAAACATAAGAAAAGACAAAAAACAATACATAGAAGATTGTTGTGAAAGAATAGAAGGACACCAAAAATGTGGAAGGGATGGTGAAATGTTTAAAGAAATGAAGATACTGACAAGAAATGTCACACCTAAGCTAAATGTAATTAGTGACAAGATGAGGAAGACCTTGACAGAGATAGAGGAAATCCTAGAAAGATGGAATATTGCAGAGGAATGTATGAAACAACTGACTGTGAAAGCAGAAATCAACAGTGTGAATTATTATTGGAGGAAAAAGAACCCGAACCAACAATTGAAGAAGTTTTATGGGCAATAAAGAATCTGAAAAACGGTAAATCACCAGGATGTGATGAGATAACAACTCAACTTATTAAAGCAGGAGAAAGGAATGTGCAACAATCTATCATGCACTATGTAAAAAGATATGGCATTCAGGTATTTGGCCAAGAGAATGGAAAAGAACTGTATTCATACCACTGCCAAAAAAGGGCAATCTGAAATTATGCACAAACTACAGAACTGTTGCCCTGATTAGTCATGCCAGTAAAATTCTGTTAAAATTCATAATGGGTAAACTTTATATGAAAATAGAAGTCAATACGGTCCAAGCTGGTTTTAAGACAAGGAAAAGGATCAAGAGATCATATATTCAATATAAGATGAATAATAGAGAGAATGCAGAGAATTTAATGTGAATCTATATTTATCTTTTATAGATTACTCAAAGGCACCTGATTGTGTACGACACCAGAAACTTTGGGAAATAATGGCAAAAATGGGATTTCCAACACATTTGATGCAATTAACATCACTGCGGTATCTAGGCCAACAAGCAGCAGTTAGAATAAATGGTGAAACAACTTGGTTTGACATAAAACACGGGGTCCATCTGGGGTGCATATTGTCGACTTACTTATTTAACTTGTATCTTATCTTATATCCTTCCAGTGCCGTTAAACGGCACATAGGGCTCACAAAATAGTTCGCCAATTTTCTTCGGCGAGTCTTTCAACCTTATCAAGGGATTTTATGCCTGTTAATTTGGCATAATTTGTTAACTTGTATACTGAGAATATAATGAGGAATGTTAGAGAAGATGCAGACAATGAATATTAAGATGCCATAACAATTGGAGGTTATGAAATACCAGAGATAAGACACGCTGATGACACAGTATTACTGTCCACAACACAAAAAGAAATGGAAAAACTAACTATGTCAGTCTGTAAGAATATTGAAGAGCAAAAACCTCTATCTTAATGTGAAGAAAACTAAATTGATGACAACAAATGACAAAACAAATAAGGCAAATGAAATATGTATCAGTGAGGAAATTTTGGACGAGGTGGAGAGTTTTGAATATCTTGGATCATTACTAACTAATAATGGAGATACAATGAGGGAAATTAAAGGGAGGACATCTATTGCTCTTCAGAAAGTAAAACAACTAAAGAATCTGTGGAGAGGAACAGACAGAACTACAAAAATAAGATTTTTAAGGTCATGCATCTTTCCCATCACAACATATGCCTGTGAGACCTGGACACTTAACAAAACAGCTGAGAAACACATAAATGCCTTTGAATGTAAATGCTACAGAAGAGTTCTTCAAATATGGGAACAGAAAAGAACAAATATATCCACACTACAAGAACTAAATATTGAAGAAGGCTGGCTAGTAAAGAGGATTAAACAGAAAACTTAAAATATTTTGGATACAGTAAACTTTATGAGAATTTAGAGAAGACCATCTTGAAAGGGTACATAATGGGAAAGAGAGGAAGACAAGGCGAAGATGGGTGCAAGACATCATTGCAAATGGATGCATCAGCAGCAGGGCATCTTGCTTACAACCAAGAGGCCTACAGGATAGCTTTTAGGGAGGCAAAGTTCTGCAAGGGGCATGCAAATGACTGAGTTAGTTACAGTATTTCTTTCTTTGTTTACTTATCTGTGGCAGTAGTTATTAAATTACATATTTACTTATTATACTACATTAATATTCAATTTACCATGGATTCATTGAAAAGTATGAGGGTCATACTGAAAGTCATGAATAAAATTTTTTTTAAAATCAGAATTTATAGATAGAGAAAATATAAATGTATCACCTTATTCTGCATCCTTTTCTTCACTTTTAAACATAATCTCCACTTCTCTGCACACATTTTTCCCATCACTCTGCAAGTTTGAAGTATAATTCTGTTCCAGCTGACCGAAGGCAAAGATGCACTGCTTTCCGGATGTTCTCTCCTGTGTCGTAGTGATGGTCTCGCATTTGTTCTTTCACAAAACCGAAAAGATGGTAATCACTGGGTGCCAAATCAGGGCTACAGGCAGGGTGTGGAAGAATTTCCCAACCTATTTTCTGAATTTCCTCAGTTGTCCTGCGAGCAGAGTTTTTTCTCACAGCTTTGTGATCTTCAGTGAACAAATGTGGGACCCAGCGGGCACAAACTTTTCTACAGTCTAGGGTTTCCTGTACTGCACTGTGTCCTATTCCAATAATTACAGTGACTTCAGATACTGTAACACGTCTGTCTTGTTTAATGATGTCACAATCCTTTCCAAGTTTCGTTCAGTGGAGGCAGTTCAAGGGCGACCGCTGTGAGGCATATCTTGAATGCTTGTGTTTCCATCTTTGAAATGTTTCACCCACCTCCTAACACTGCTAGCACCCATACACACATCTCCATAAGCAAGTTGAAATCTTTGGTGAATTTCAGCAGGGGGGAAATTTCCTCTTTAGCGAGGAACTCAGTAGCTGCATGTTGAAGAAATGAAACTTCAGTGCCTGCTATTTTCTTTCTACTCCGCATGGTCACACGACACGTGATTGTGACATCATGTGACCTCTACATGAAGTACAAAGGATGCAGTTTAAGCTGATACATTCTCTCAAATTATAAATTCTGATTTAAAAAAAATTTTTGCTCACGACTTTCGGTATGACTCTCACAACCTCACCCTATGTTAGTTAGCATACATATATAAATATATCTTATATCCTTCCCGTGTCATTAAACGTCACATAGGGCTATATATAAATATATAGAGTACATAAATTGTGTTGTTTATTTTAGTGTTTCTTTCTACTAGTAACTTTAAAACATACTTATAATCTGACACCATGATACACAGTTACAAACAATATTTTTGTGAACATATTTCCAAATGAACTGAACATTTTGCACACAAACTGCTACACTTGGGAATACTTGTGACCACATGCCATACATCAAACACTCAAATGGTGATAACATAACATACTACAAACACATGATGATCACACACCGTAATTCATGCAAACACACCATACACTACAAAGTGCAAAGTACTAAAAAAAAATTGTTCAGTCAGTTAAATGGACTGTCATACACTGTCAAACATCCCAAATACAAAGATTATAGAGAAGTGAAAGAAGTTCTGCATATTATTATCCAACATATTGGCCAAATACAGCAAACAATTTTAAACTTGAAGAGACAAGGTCAAATTTATATTAGACTGCAACACTCAGTAAATCCAGCACCATAAAAAATACTTATATGTTTTCTCTCCTCTAAATTTTTGCATTTCTAGATTGAATAAAACTAGAATTACTTTGTGGCTTCCCTCCTACTTGTTTTCTTTGATGTGACTGAAAGTTCTCTTTGTGAGAAAATCAGGCACTGCAAATACTATCCTTGTAAGGTTCCCTTCCCAATGTATTCTTATGTGTGTCTTAAGATAATTTTTCACAGAAAATCTTACACCACAAACATCATGACCCATAAAACTTCTCTCATATGTGTGTTCTTTTGTGTGATAGAAAAGTACATATCTGAGAAAACTGAGAACTCTTGTAAGGTTTCTAGCCTGTATGTGTTCTTTTATGTGACTACAAATGGTGTTTATGTGACAATTCAACACCATAAACATTACATTTGTAAGGTTTCTCTCCTGTATGTATTCTTTTATGTGAATAAATGAATACTGCACTTATGTGTAAATCCTGCACCACAAACATCACACTTGTATGCTTTCTTTCCTGCATTTATTCTTTCATGTGACTCCAAGCAACTTTTAATTGAAATCCAGCACCATAAACATCACACCTGTAAGATTTCTCTACTGTATGTATTATCTGACGTTAATGCATATTGCTTTTACATGAAAATCCAGCACTACAAACATAACACTTATCAGGTTTCTCTCTGTAAGCAACTGTAAATGGAGTTTTTGTGAAAATCTGCACCTTGAACCTGTAAGTATTATCTTCTATATGTATTCTTTAGTGAGACTGTAAACAGCCTTTAACTGAAAATACAGCATCACAAACATCAGACTTCTATAGGCACATATTACTTCATATAACTGCACACTGTACTTTTTCAAACATCCTGCACCACAAACATCACACTTGTCAGGTTTCTCTCCTGTATTTATTCTTTTACATTTATTCTATTCATTGTTTTGTGTAAATCATGCACCTCAAACATCACACTTGTACAGTATCTCTCCTGTATATATTCTTTTATGTGACTGTATATAGCTTTTTCATGAAACTAATACACCATAAAAATCACACTTTTAAGGTTTCTCTCCTGTATGTATTCTTTTATGTTTATGCATATAGCTTTTTCGTGAAAATTCTGCACTGCAAATATCACACTTGTAAGGTTTCTCTCCTGTATGTATTCTTTTATGTGACTGCATACAGCTTTTTCGTGAAAATACTGCACCACAAACATCACACTTGTAAGGTTTTTCTCCTGTATGTATTCTTTTATGTGATTGCATAGAGCTTTTTCGAGAAAATCCTGCACCACAAACATCACACTTGAAAGGTTTCTCTCCTGTATGTATTCTTTTATGGTTATACATAGTGCTGCTTTGTGTAAATCCTTCACCACAAACATCACACTTGTAAGGTTTCTGTCCTGTATGTATTCTTTTATGTGAATGCATACTGCTTTGAAGTGAAAATCCTGCACCACAAACATCACACTTGTAAGGTTTCTCTCCTGTATGTATTCTTTTATGTGAATGCATACTGCTTTTAAATGAAAATCCTGCACCACAAACATCACACTTGTAAAGTTTCTCTGCTGAGTGTATTCTTTTATGCGAATGCATGTGGCTTTTACGTGAAAATCCTGCACCACAAACATCACATTCGTAAGGTTTGTGTCCTGTATGTATTCTTTTATGTGAATGCATACTGCTTTCAAGTGAAAATCCTTCACCACAAACATCACACTTGTAAGTTTTTTCTCCTGTATGTATTCTTTTATGCGAACGCATACTGATTTTAAACGAAAATCCTGCACCACAAACATCACACTTGTAAGGTTTTTCTCCTGTATGTATTCTTTTATGTGACTGCATATGGCTTTTACGTGAAAATACACCACCACAAACATCACACTTGTAAGGTTTCTCTCCTGTATGTATTCTTTTATGTAACTGCATATCGCTTTTTCGTGAAAATACACCACCACAAACATCACACTTGTAAGGTTTCTCTCCCGTGTGTATTCTTTTATGTGCCTGCATGGAGCCGTTTTGTGTAAATCCTACACCACAAACATCACACTTGTAAGGTTTCTCTCCTGTATGTATTATTTTATGTTTATGCATATAGCTTTTTCGAGTAAATACACCACCACAAACATCACACTTGTACGGTTTCTCTCCTGTATGTATTCTTTTATGTGACTGTATATTGCTTTTTTGTGAAAATCCTGCACCACAAATATCACACTTGTAAGGTTTCTCTCCTGTATGTGTTCTTTTATGTTGCTGTATTTGAAGTTTTTGTGAAAATTCTGCATCACAAATATCACACCTGTAAGTTTTTTCTCCTGTATGTTTTCTATTATGTGACTGCAAACAGGCTTTAAGTGAAAATCCTGCACCACAAACATCACACTTGTAAGGTTTCTCTCCTGCATCTACAGCTTCATAATAAATTTTAACATCTACTGAAATTTCAGATTTAGAATTATTCTCTTCTCTCTGTCTTATTTCATGTCCCTCTAATGCAGACTCACTACCAGAAGTCACATCAGACACATCACACTTGTAAGATTTCCCAGTATCAGAAATACCTCTGTGTGATGTAACACTCAAGTCATCTGCTTCCATATTTTTCTTACTCACTATAGACTGAGTAGTTTGACCACTAAATGAAGATGTGATACTGGACTTCTCATTATGTTCTTCATTTTTTAAAACAACACTGTCATATTTCTGAGTCTCATGAAAGTTTATTAGCCTCAACGACTCCTTATCATCAGTCTGACATAATGAGCTATTTCCTTCTCTTGATGTTTCTAGAAAACCATCATCTCCAGCTATTCTGTCTGTTTCTTCAGTTTTCACATTCACAGCACAAGCCAGCAAATCAGGATGATCATGCGTATGTACTGTCATGTGACTACCAGCATATGTCATCTTCATATCTTCATCAAAGATACCAAGATCAGGGACACAAAGTTTGCACAACAAATCCGAGTGTGTATCTGAAATGTGAAAGAAGAAAAATAGCAAATTAAATACTGCAAGTTCTAGACTTCTGATCCCAGGATTTACGAGTTTTCACTCTTTTTCCCTTGTGCCAGATAATGAAACATACAAGTCCTCTTCAACTGTTCTACATCTCCATACAGAATGTCATAATGTATAAACTAGGAAAAATGTAAAAACAACTTTATTACTTAACGACTAAAAAGTTATGACATTTCGGCGTGAGCCTTAATCATACAAAAACATACAGGACGAAGAAACAGAGAGAGGAGATAAAGTGTAGATTCACACGGATACTATTAAAAAGAAAAAAATAAAAAAGAATTTAAAAACTTAAAAAATAGAGTACTTAGCCGTAAATAGTAAGGTGTGGCTTGTCCGGCGGCCTGACAAACACTGTCACATCTCTCTCTATTTCTTTGTCCTGTGTATTTTTGTACGATTAAGGCTCACACCAAAAAGTCACAACTTTGTAGCTGTTAAGTAATAAAGATGTTCCTACCTTTTACCTAGTTTATACATTAAGAGAATTACCTGGGACTCAAACCACGAACTCTGGTAGGACAAGCAGGTGTCTAGCCATGAGAGAACAGTATACAAATTAACTGCACTATCTCGCACCTCCTGGTACAAGTGATGGCCAAAAACGCTGTCTTGATTCTTCAAATAAAAGGTGGACCTGTAACAGGCACTGGGCTGTCATTTTGTTGGTGTATTCATCACTTATGCCAATCTTGAGCCTATTAAACATGTAGTGTCTCAGTCTGTTGTGGCTTTTTCTGAGTCTAAAGATCTTGACTTCTTCTTCTCTGCTGAGCTGGTAGAAGGCATTATTCTTCTGGTGTCCTGGATGTTCTTTTTCCCATTTGTTCTTGTATTTGACTTTTATCAGTGTTTTGGCTTCATTATGATAGACTTGTGTTAACATGTTATGATTTGCATAAGATATGACTTCTGAATTCAAAAGATTAAGTTAATCTACCAAAAGTTTTATGATCTATTTTTTTCAATGCCTTTACTAATCACAACCTCACCTTTATCATCTTCACTAGTTGCAACTTCTTCCTTTTCTACTTTCAGCACATTCCAGTAATCTCTCTGTACATCAGTCTCTTTACAACTGCAATCAATTTTCTGAAACACATTGTTATACTCATGATATGCAGAAAAGTAGCGTGAAGTTAAAAGTTAACATATTCCCACAACAGACTACTTCCTTTCTAAAAATTATGTCATGATCGTACATTTAGTGCCACTTGTGGAAGTTTGTGGTTTATGGTTTGGATCATCATCATCATTACAGTCTGGACATGTCCAAAGGTGCTCATATCCCTCCCCTTCCCCAATATATCCATGCTGATAGCGCCCATTCTGTGTTGGTTTACAAGTCCTCTCACATGTCTCTTATGCCTTTCATTCTAGACTGTGCTAATCTGTACTCCCAGCTCTCTCAATCTAAGCAGTGATGCAGATTTGCTTCTCTTGAAGTCCTCTGTTGTTTATCTTTCTAAGCACATTGACAATATTGACTAGATCCAGTGGTTGTCCATCTGCATTGACAGTAGAGCCAGCCAGTTTATCAGCTTAGCTTTTTTATTTCCCTGGACGCCTGTAAGCCTAGGGACATAGATGAAGGTGACTTTGTGAACCACTGATCTCTGCAGTGACTGAAACCACTGCCTGTGTACATGGCCTGCTTCAACTTTCCAAATCATACTCACTGAATCACTTAGAATGCAGACATGGGCACAGTTTTGTGGCTCCAGCCATATGAATGATTTTGTTACTGCCATCACCTCCATCATCATGCTGCTTGAGGTCATATCAAAGACATCACTGGCTTCCTGGATTGTTCTGCCTGCTGACTGTGCTGTGAATGCCCATGCACTCCTCTGACATTGTACAACAGATCCATCTGTGTAAATAACTGCATCTGCCTCACTGGAGTTTTCAATGATGAGGGCATTAACCTCTGCATTCACAGCAAGTGGATTCTGCTCTGTGCTCCTCTTGTCGACCCTGACAATGCAAGTGAAAGTGCCCTTGAATGCTGGAGGCACAGGTACCCTTCCTTGTCAGGGTTGATATTGTTAAGTGCACAGACCTGCTTGATGACATCTTCTGCACGTATACTCAAGTAAAAGTCTGGATTTAGTTTCTCTGATAATAAAACTTAAGAAAATATTAATCTGTATAAAACTACTTCATAAAACAAAACAATACAGTCAAAAGGGATAGGGTGTGTTGTCTGTCTCTCTCTCTTTCTCTTGTCCCTTCAGTGCCAGAGACAAATGGGACCACTGGCAACATGGGAATTACACTTTTTTTTTCTCAGTCTTTAGCTATCTTCTTGGCCATCTCCTATGAGAGTCCTTTATTTACCAGCATTATCTCTGCTGTACATCTCCATATCTCTTCTGGTCATCCTAAGTTTCTATCACTCTGTGGAGTCCACATCATAGCTGTCTGTAGTAAAGATTTGTCTGCCATTTTCAAAATGTGGCCTTTCCATTGCCACCTTCTTTCAACTGCTGTTGAAAGGTGTATCACTTATAAACTATCAGGTCTGTGTAATTACATGCATTTGTATCAACAACATTTTCCATACAAAATATTACCTCAGAACTGTCAAGATAACAGAGAGATCCACTTCTTGGGCAGCCTCCATTTTTCTTCTGTTTGCATTTGTCACAACCTATGACGTAACAACCACCCACTCTATGCACCCCATCAGTCAGTTGCTATACTACTGTGCTATAAATGGTTAACAGTGCATTAAGAAAAAAGTATATCTTTAAATTGGTCCAATATATAAAGTTTCTTGGCAAGTTACACAGCACATAAATATAAAAAATAATCTTACTCCAACTTGCCAAACTACTGAAATCATGACAGCAGAAACAAACACTCACTAACCTGATCTAGTTCTGGCATCGTCTGTATTGTTTCTTCATACAGGTCCATTTCTTTACAAAATTTCTGGGTACAATTCCTGCAAGAGAAAAATATAATCTATCACATATTTTTTGAAGAAAGTTCACAAAGTCTAGTAGCTCATTTTGTAAAGAAAGTTCACAGCAGTAGCTCATTTTGTGAAGAAAGTTCACAAAGTCAACACTTCTACTAGATTAAATGTAATAATACTATTACTACTACTACTACTACTACTACATCATCATTATTATTCCCTTTCACTCCCTTGAGAGCATAGGCCATGGATAAAGGCTCTCCAGTGATCCCTGTTCTTGGAATTACTCTGCTACTTTCTGCACAAAGTCATGCGCTCTGTTATCAGAGTCCCTTCCATTTCTAAGACAGAGTTTCCTGGTTTTCCTCTCTGTGTTTCTGTAACACTCCAGTTTGTTTTTATAGAGAACAGGTTGTTGGCCTATCCTCCAACCTCCTTAGTCACCTCTAACGACATTTGTGGAACGTGGCAGTGGTTCTATTCTTTTCTATCCAGGGGGCCCAGTAGCTACACTTCTAAATTGTAACCCAAGGTACCCTCAAGGTATGGATGATAAAATTCAGCTTCTATTTTGTGTTTGGCTAGAATAAAGCATCTGACTCATTTTGTTTTAAAATTTGCTTCAAATTTAAATTTAGTTGGTTACTTGATGGATCATCCTCATTGCACAAAGGGCGGTTACTTCATATGCACTCTGATCCCATTTTCAATATTTCCACCAGTATTTGGTGGCTGATGATACCAGTTCTGTGTCGACTAACCAGTCTTCTTTGCTTCCCAATGAAGCACTCCTGTCTGGCCACTGCATGTATGATGTCATGTTCCAGCAATCTGTTCATGGCTGCAGATTTAGAACTGTTGCATGAATTGGTGATCTGATCAGTTTCTCTGTGTGTGTTCAGGATATCAGCCTGATCCATTGCTTGTACACCTTCCACCATAGCCATGCCAGCAAGTCTGTCCACTCATTCATTGCCTCTCACCCTCACTTGACCTGGCACAAAACTGAAACAGATTTTTGTCAACCATGATCTTCTCAGTGACTCCAACCAGTGCTTTCACACCTGACTCAATCTTCCTACCCATACTCATTGAGTCACTGAGAATACACGCCTGGGTGAAGGTCCATGTCTCCATCCATGCCATTGTCTTGTTTACTGCCATGACCTCCATGGTGAGGCTACTTGTGGTCAAAGCAAAAGCACCACAGTCATCAACATTCTCCCTCTGATCTGTGCCATAACATTTCTTCTTGAAATTTAATGCTGATAGCTCTCACAATATCATCTAAGTCAGTCTGTAGCCTGAGCTAGGAAAGAAAAGATCTTTCTTGTTGTACATCACCAGCCACTTGTCTATTCTTTATGGCATAAGTTAGAAGGACCTCTTACATGCTTAAATATGGCCAAAATTCTAAATATGTTTTTCAGCCACTATTACGAAGTCTTTTCTTCATTCAATTCTACCACCAAGACCGTCCCATGATACTACTGAATTTACTCCCGTGGTCCTCAATAGGTCCCCGTAAGGACCACGCAAGATCCCCAAGAGAATCACAAGAGGTTCAGAGTATTGCAGGGACTGAGCTTGTATTTTTGGTGGGTCACAGAAGCGTCATTGCATAACATTGTGGTTTTCGTTGTACCAGTTTAGTCTACAGTTGGACTTTCTCACTGAAAAACCTCGATGTGTTGTGGATATCAGTATATCCCCGCCAGGTGAGAGGTGGTTGCCCATGCAGTCCAGCGTTGGACTTTCTCACTGGAAAACCTCAACGTGATTTGGATATAATATATTCCCGTCGGGTGAGAGGTGGTTGCCATTTTGTGGTCATGGCTGCTACCCCTCCTAGTGGTGACCAGGACAGAGTTTTTGTCGTGGAGGATGAATCCTCGCCACTTGTAAGTTTCACCCCTGGGTTAAGCTGGTTTAGGAGTATTATCCCAGTATGGGTGTATATAGAATGTGACTGGCCTCTAGAGCGGAGGTGCCGTGATATGCGCAGCCATCAAATTTCTTATCTTATATCCTTCCCATGCCATAAAACATCACATAGGGATCGCAAAGTAGTTCGCCAATCTTTCCTGTCTTCGGCGAGTCTTTCAACCTCATCAAAGGATTTTATGGCTGTTAATTTGGCCTCTCTTAATAATGTCCTCTTCAGAGTTTCACGTGGTCTGCCTCTTTTTCTTCTGCCTGTTGTGTTCCATTTGATAGCTTGTTTTGGGATTCTCTGATCATTTCTTCTCATCAAGTGACCAACATATGTCCATCTTCTTTTCCTGATCACCCATGAGACTGGTTGTTGTTCAGTCATCTGTCTTATCTCTGCATTGTTCTTGAATTCGTTCCACTTGATGCAGAGTATTTTCCTTAGGCATTTGTTTTCAAAAGAGTCTAATTTCTTTAGTTGCTTTCCAGCTTTCGCATGCATAAATGTTTCACCCCTGGGTTAATCTGGTTTAGGCATTTGAGCCAGTATAAGTGTATGTAGAACATGGCCTGCCTCTTGAGCAGAGGTGCCATGATATGAGTAGCCCTGACTATGAGACTACAGCCTACTTCACTTAATCCTATCCATCACTTTTTCCATGATGGTGTCGTGCGGCAACTCTAATCGCATTTTTCTTCATTGGCCGGAAGGAGTTTCACTCCACGCACGGCAGCTGAAGAATCTTGCCAGCAGGAGCTTTATTTCTAGATGAGCTACCAACCAAGACCAATGAGTCTCATCTACCCAAAAGTGCCTGGTTTTTAGACACCAGATATTTGCCTTTTGTCAGTTTAAACAGTTCTGCCACGAGAAGGCCAGGAGCTGGACTTGAACTGTCAGAGACTATTTGAGACAACACGCCATGGAGACATTTAATTGGAGTGGAGAGTGTATCCATCACCCTACCTCTGGCTATTACAGTCCTTAGAACCTTGTACTTTAACAAATTTATTCCTTTTGATATTGCCACTGTTTCTGTCTTGTTGCTATTTACCTCTAGGTGTCTTTTATTGGTTTCTTCAACACTCTTGTCAAAATTTTCTGCAAACTGCTTTCACTTTCTGCTATTAGAATATCTCAGTAATGTTGGGATAAAAAAATATTACGCTATTAAAAAAAAAAAAACAGAACAGGTAAGAGCAGCTTTATTCAACAACAAGCATAAGCTGAGATGAAACATTTAGAGTGCTTGGATACAGTTTTATCAAAGTCACAGCCATGTGTTTCTTTTTTCATTTTTATGTTTTACATCTCATACATGTTAAAATGGTCCTGTTGTATGGTTCAGAAACATTGAAAGCATCAGGCAAAAGTACCAATACCTTTGTTAACCCCTCCCTAAGGAAGATCCTTAGGATCTCGATGTCTAAGAGCTAGATAATTGTACCACCTCGCGGCGATGAGGGTTTTTAGATTAAAATCTTAGCCTGGATGAAAGGACCACCTTGTTGATCATGGCACCTTCCGAGCCAGGTAAGTAAGCCATTGTCTACAACCATATACTGTATATGTAAAAAAAAAAACTCACATTTACTCAAAAGTTTGCTTGATGCAGTCACCATACAATTCTACGATATGCCGGTCTTTCTTGCTTTCTTCATTTGTTTTCGCATTTTTCACTCTTTTATTATTCAATTCGTTGTTCTATTTTTTTTCGTTGTAATTTTCATTCTAGTAAAGAGGATTAAAGAGAGAAAACTTAAATATTTTGGATACATTAAACGTCATGATAATTTAGAGAAGACCGTATTGGAAGGATACATAATGGGAAAAAGAAAAGGAGGAAGACCAAAACGAAGATGGCTCCAAGACATCGTTGACGATCTGCAAATGGATGCCGCAGCAGCAGGACATCTTGCAGATGTACGATCTCGGAGGGTCCTAGAACAGCGCCTTATTTTCCAGACTGGCTGTCTCCACCCAGCTGGAATTAACAATGTCTTCAGCTTTCTGTAACTTCTTTATTTTTCCACTGGCCTTTTTTATACTCTACTTTCTTTCTCTATGCTACCCCTCCCTACTACCATCCTATTTCCTTCTCTGCCAAAATATTGGTCTTGTCCCATTCACCAGTTTTACATTTCCTCCCTGTAGGTGTTTAAGTTCTTCATTCATTATCTCTCGCGTCCTCTTTTCTCTCCCCTTCCCACCCCCCCCCCCCGAACCTCTAGCGGCTATCATGTTTCTATTGCCTTCCCCCAACCCCTTTCTCCCACTTGTTCTCCTCCTCTCTCTCCGCTATGATTGGCTATATCGGGAATCTTTTGTCTGTAGGCAGCGTGTTTTTTTTCCCTCCTCCTCCTTCTTCTACACACATTTCTGATTTACTGAGAGCAAGACGCTTCAGTTAAGTTATATATGTTTGTATTTTGTTTTGCATGTATCCTCGAATAAGGCTCACGCCGAAATATCGGATGTTGTATGTTTTTCATTTATACATTCTCATACTTTATATTCGTTTTTTTTCTCACCTTGCTCACTTCCTCCCTCACTTTGTAAAACTGCACCATACACCTCTATCTACATTATTGACATCTTGCTCACAACCGAGAGGCCTACAAGAGTGCTGTTTGGGAGGCAAAGTTCCGCAAGGGACATGCAAATAAATGAATGAATGAATTTTCATTCGAATAAATCATACATCTTTAGGCCATCTTATACATAAGTCACTTATTTGCATATTCCTTGCGGAACTTTGTCTCCCTAACAGCCCTCATGTAGGCCTCTCGGTTGTAAGAAAGATGCCCTGCTGCTGATGCATCCATTTGCAGATTATCAACGATGTCTTGCAGCCATCTTCGTCTAAGTCTTCCTCTCTTTTTTTCCCCATTATGTATCCTTCAAAGACTGTCTTCTCTAAATTATCATGACGATTAATGTATTTTCTCTGTTTAATCCTCTTTGCTAGTCACCCTTCTTCATTATTAAGTTCTTGCAGTATGGATATATTTATTCTTTTTTTTTTTTTGTCAGTGATATTTGAAAAACTCTTCTGTAGCATTTACATTCAAAAGCATTTATGTGTTTCACAACTGTTTTGTTAAGTTAACCTTGTACATATTATAGTTAATTTTATAATACAAGACGGAGATTAGATTAGATTAGAAGTAATTAGTAGGTTCGTAGATTCTAATTCAGACTCTAGTGTTATTGCATTCTGGACATCTCCATGCCCCACCGCATGCAGCAACATCCATTCAAGATTGTTTTTGCTAATAGTTCCCATCAAAGTTGTTTGTATACGGTGCGTTTTCTGTCACACAGTTCAGATTTTCTGCCAACATCCATTTCACCAGTGCTCTGGATGAAATCTTTCTGTCGTCATAATCAATGCACCTCCTCCTTCATGATAATCTTCTATACCTGACCATATTATTCTATCTTCTACGTGTTGTGTTGTTAGTTTTCTTCTGCCTTGTCCGGTCCATCTTGCCTCTTGTATCCCTAATATGTCTAGTTTGTTTCTTGCATTGTTTGCGTTTTTAATTAAATGTTTTTACATTTCAGCTGCCTATATGCATCTTGTTTTTAGGTTTCAGGAGGTTTGCTGTCGGGCTGGAGGCTTCCAATGTCCGGCTTTCATCCACAACCTTCATGAGTTCAGTTTCCTGATATACGTTACCTTTCACTTTTGTTTGTGTGTGTGTTTCTTTGTCCCTTGTTTTAGTTTCTGTAGCAGTCTGATGTTGTTAACTGAACAGGGTTGTTGGTTCAGTGCCGAACCCTTCTTATTCGCCTTTCACGACCATACTTGGTAGAGTACAGTGGTCCCATTCTTTGTCTCCCAGGCATGTGCTCAGGTCCCGGGTACCATATGGGGGTGGGGAAATCAAACTGACTACGTTCTCATTAATAAAAAGATTCTGAAATACTTTATTAGCGACAAAAAAAAAAAAAAAAACACACACACACACACACACACGACTTAGGCTGAAGCAATAGTAATCTTTATCCATTATGCTGCCACATAAAAAATTGCGGATACTCCTATCTGTGCCAGACAAAAAGCTCGGGTCTTGATATATATAGGGAGTATAGCGTAAACGTGAATTAACAAGTTATTTCCACGTTAAAAAACATATGTATTATGCATTAACTCTTCCTCTGCCAGAGTACTTATATTAACACTGTCGGTTTCTCAAGTTTCGGTCAATGTCCTTATAAGTACTCTAGCTTTGTTTCATTAGAAAACCGGTGTAACTTTTGATTGTAAACAGTTTAGTGCTAATGTCTAGTGACCCTATTCGCCATTTTGAGCGCGTTATTGGGGGGGGGGGGGGGGTAAATGTTTCCATCGAACGAAAACATTTCAATTTTTTGTGTGATTTCGAAGGCAAACATGTTCCCCCCCCCCCCCCCACGACTAAACAACTGTTCGTGAATGCACCCCAAGTAGATCTAGACTATTAGAAGGACTGGAGAAGTAGTTAGAAGGTTATTCTTCTTACATTTACAGCTATTTTAATAACCGAATAAGAACCTCCAGCTAACAACAGGCCGATGAAAAAGAAGTCAGTTTAATGGGCATAATATCCCTTGATGCACTTGAAAACCTCATCGAAAACAGGAAAATCTGGCAAACAAGTATGTGAACCCTATGTGACGTTAAACGGCACGGGAAGGATGTAATACTGTAAACTATATAAGTGAAAAAAAATTGCTGTTACACGTATTGGAGAATGTCATAGTACGGCAGAACTTTGTTACGATGTAATAGATGTATATAGCCTTTGCCACAAAACCATAATCGTATAATCATGACCAGAAATAGGAGTAAGATTAGATAAGACCAGAATTTACAGAATAGTGCAAATACAGTGAAAGAAAAAGTAGATAGAGACAGCTATCAATAGGTACCTCTGGTTTGGTCTGACACCTTGCATACGAGACTTCCTTCTTGCTGATCCATGTCTATTGCAGCTCTGCCATCTCTTGAAGCATGGCCCGAATTAAATCTAAACATAATATATAATTTATATATTATGAAATAATATTTATAAAATAATTACATAAAATGCTGTAAATATATATAGACACCACTGGACACCATCTGCAGGAACGTCGCGTGCACTAGACCTCTACATTGATCACACTCTTCACGAAATCTGCAAGCTTCGCCTTTCTCGTGTACGACACTCTAACCTGACCCCCGGGGAGCATTGCACACTTTCACAACACCAGCACAAACAAGATATCGTGATCAAGAGTGCAGACAAGGGAGGGGCAATTGTTTGCTGGAAGAAAACATTATACATCCAAGAGGCCATGAACAGCTGAGTAACACTAAAATCTATGCCTCTCACCATCAAGATCCTACTCTGGCCAACAGTCACCAGGTTCGTGACACGATGACTATCACATGCTAAACAGAAAGGAACAAGTCACCATCTTCCGTCTCCGAACAGGACACACCCGACTCCGAAGTCATATGTATACAAAGTTTAAGGTTGATACTACTAATCTATGTACATGTGCCCAGGTGCCCCAAACTGTGGAACATATCCTCCAGAACTGCACCAACTATGAGACACTGAGAAATAATTACTGGCCCAGTGAAACCACTAAAGAAGATAAGCTCTACGGTTCCATACATGAATTACAAAAAACAGTGATATTTATCCAAGAGACAGGACTGCAGGTATAGACAGACAATGCGAACGAAGAAGAAGAAGAAGAAGTGACACGATCAACGAACTCATCCATGAGACTGGTCTTTCTCCCTCTGCTACTCACCTACACGTCCGTGCCTGCTGCTTAGGAAAGCCATCCTTTTATCTACTCCCCAAGATACATAAACCAGTCAACACAGAAAGGCCCATAGTTTCCGCTTGTTTCTGCCCTACGGAACAAATCTCTGACTTTCTTGATAGTGTCTTTCAACCTCTTGTCACTAGTCTGACAACGTATCTGAATGACACGAATCACGCTCTCACTGCTTTTGAGACCCTTAAACTCCTGCCTGGTCACACTTACCGTATCTTTAATCTCGATGTAGTGTCCCTATACACATCCATCCCTCATGATCAGGAACTTCAGGCCATCATGTTCTTTCTGAACAAAATACGCCATTCCTTTATTCCTATTCATACTGTTCTGCGCCTTATAGTCTTGTCCTCTAATTTAAATCGTTTGCATTTAATGGCCTGTACTTCGACCAGATTAGTAGTGTGGCCATGGGTACGAATATGGGCCCCAGCTAACGCATGTCTGTTCATGGGCCACTTCGAACACAAGGTTCTGAGAGCCTATAGAAGCCATTTTCGAGCCTTATCTACAATAGACTACATAGACGACGGCATTGGGGCTACATCAGTGACAGAGGAAGACCATGACAACTTCATCAATTTTGTTAAGAAGTACAACCCTCTCATTTCTTTCACCTCCTATGTCTCTACAGCTTTTGCTAACTTTCTCGACATTGCCGTCACTATCGGTCCTACTGGGCTTACCACTTCTGTCAGCTACAAACCTACAGATTCTCACAGCTGTCTCCTGTACTCTTCCTCCCATCCCGTATCGTGTAAATAATCTATTCCTTTTTCTTAGGCTGCGACGTTTGTGTACTGAGGATGTTGATTTCCATGATCAAGATCACAAAATGCTAGATTTCTTCAGCCAACGTGGCTATCCAGAACATGTTCTCTCGTCGTCTTGGAACCGCGTCAGTCACATATCACGGCAACAAGCCCTTACTCCTAAACCGCCCTGTAGCTTGGACAGAGTTAAACTGGTACTCATGCACCACCCCCGTATTGTGGCAGTTAAGAATATACTGTTTCGCCATCTCCATCTCCTCCAGACCGAGCCTGATACACGAGAACTCTTTTAGGAACCCCCATTGGTGGCCTACAGACGGGACAAAAACCTCAATGACCTTATAGTTAGAAGTCGCCTTAAAAAAGATGACACTTTTTATGTTACCAGACTTTGCGGACATCGTAGATGCAACACTTGCCCGTTTGTTGTAGAGGCTAGCCAGGTTTACTTTCCTAAGTCCATGTTATCAGTTCAGGAGGGTTTCACCTGCACTTTACGCAATGTTATTTAAGCCAATATGTGCAAATGTTGGTATACAAAGTATATAGGGGAGACCGGTTTACGTACGGGAGATCGTTTTCGTCAACATCTTAACGACATTTCTAAGAGGGCGTGGGCCCCTGTAGCAAAGCATGTTTGCCAAAGCGACCACAGGGGAAAACAGTACATTTCTACTAGTGTGATCCGCTCATGTTCTTCTGATGTAAGATCTCGAAGAGCCCTAAAGCAGCGACTTATTTTCAAGGCTGGCTGTCTCTACCCATCTGGAATTAACAATGTTTTCAGCTTCATTTAAACTTCGTTAGATTGTCGCTCGTATTCTGCGATTCATACTTTAAGTTCTTCTGTACTTCTTCATTCTTTAGTTTCACGTTTTCTCCCAGCTTCCCCCATCCCACCAGCATCTGCTTTTCTAGCGAACTACAGGTGTTTATGGTCTCTCCTGGTCTCGTTTCTTCATTCATTAGTTTCACGTTATCTTACAGCTTCCCTCCTCCTCCTCCCCACCACCACCTTCTTCTCTCGTAGCCTACAGGTGTTTATTGCCCCTCTTGGTCTCGTCCTTGCTCCTCTCCCCCCTCTTACTCGGCTCATTAACTTTCCCCGCCTCTGATATCGATTGGTTGTATCCGTTTTCTTTTGTGGAAAATGTTCCTCGCCTCTAAGACGCATTTGAGTGTTTTCTTTCTAGGAGGATCCACAAAGCTAAGTTTTCATTTTTCTATTCTTTTAGTTATATGTTGTTGTGTTTGTGTATGTAATCCTTGAAAAAATGTTCACATCGAAATACTAGACGTTGTGTGTTTTTCATTTAATCATTCTCATCTTACTCCCATACTTTCAACTATTTGTCTTTTAACCACTCCCTCTGCGATACCTACTCCCATTAGTATCTCTTTATTTGATTTTCGTTCTACCCATGATATTCTGAGTGCCCTTCTGTAACATTTCATTTCAAATGCTGTTAGTTTCTTTTCTCCCCCGTGTGGTACCTGGGACCTGGGCACATGCCTGGAAAGCAAAGAATAGGACCACTGTACCCTACCACGCATGATCATAAAAGGCGACTAAGGAGGGTTTGGCCATAGGGCCAGCAACCCTTTCCGGTAAAAATAAAAAAAAATACAACAGACTGCTACAGAAACAGAAACAATGGGAAAAAACAAACAAACGCAGATGGAAGGAGAAACTGAACTCATGAAGGTTGTGGATGAAAGCCAGCCACTGGAAGTCCTCACCCCGACTGCAGACCTCATGGAGCTGAAACACAAGATGCAAATAGGCAGCTGGAATGTAAGAACACGTAATCAAAACTAGCACACCATCACGGAAATGCACAGATACAAACAAGACATATTAAGGATACAAGAGGCAAGATGGACGGGACATAGCAGAAGGAATCTAACAACAAAGCACACAGAAGATGCACTATTATGGTCAGGTAAATGCTACTCATCTTGGGCGACTTCAATGCAAAAATCAGTATTGAAAATAAGACTAAAATTAAGGAAAGCCAAAACTGGAGAATCAAGAAAAGCACGCTTTGATTTAAAAAAACCCGAAGACCATCAAATTAGAAATGAATTCTCGAAAGTATATAAGAACCTCTTCAGTGTCCTACAAGACAAAGCAGAAATATCCATACTAGAGTTCAATGAAACTACAAGAAATGGCAAAATAAGTGCTGGGATATTAGAAAAGGAGAAAAGAGGAATGGATAAGCAAGACCACACGGGAAAAGATAGAGCAAATAAAGGAAATAAGAAACAAAATTATTGAGCACACCAAATCACAAAGGCTGAAATAACGTCTTAAAAACTATTCACAAAAAGACAAAGAGGTGAAAGAATCATGCCATAAAAGATGGCCTGCTGCTGATGCATCCATTTGCAGATCATCAACGATGTCTTGCAGCCATCTTCGCCTTGGTCTTCCTCTCTTTCTTTTTCCCATTATGCACCCTTCCAAGACAGTTTTCTCTAGGTTATCATGACGTTTAATGTGTCCAAAATATTTAAGTTTTCTCTCTTTAATCCTCTTACTAGCCAGCCTTCTTCAGTATTAAGTTCTTGTAGTATGGATATATTTGTTCTTTTTTGTGTCCACGATATTTGAAGAACTCTTCTGTACCATTTACATTCAAAGGCATTTATGTGTTTCTCAGCTGTTTTGTTAAGTGTCCAGGTCTCACAGGCATATGTTGTGATGGGAAAGATGCATGACCTTAAAAATCTTATTTTTGTAGTTCTGTCTGTTCCTCTCCACAGATTCTTTAGTTGTTTTACTTTCTGAAGAGCAATAGATGTCCTCCCTTTAATTTCCCTCATTGTATCTCCATTATTAGTTAGTAATGATTTAAGATATTCAAAACTCTCCACCTCGTCCAAAATTTCCTCACTGATACATATTTCATTTGCCTTATTTGTTTTGTCATTTGTTGTCATCAATTTAGTTTTCTTCACATTAAGATAAAGGTTTTTGCTCTTCACTATTCTTACAGACTGACATAGTTAGTTTTTCCATTTCTTTTTGTGTTGTGGACAGTAATACTGTGTCATCAGCATATCTAATCTCTGGTATTTCATAACCTAAAATTTTTATGGCATCGTAATATTCTTTGTCTACATCTTTTCTAATACTCCTCACTATTTTATCAGTATACAAGTTAAATAAGAAAGGCGACAATATGCACCATTGACGGACCCCTTGTTTTATGTCAAACCAAGTTGTTGTTTCAGCATTTATTCTTACTGCTGCTTGTTGGTCTAGATACAGCAGTGATGTTAATTACATCAAATATGTTGGAAATCCCATTTTTTCCATTATTTCCCAAAGTTTCTGGTGTTGTATACAATCAAATGCCTTTGAGTAGTCTATAAAGGATAAATATGGATTCACATCAAACTCTCTGCATTTTTCTATTATTAATCCTATATTGAAAGAGAAAGCAGCATATGCAAATGATATGAAAACCATATACAAAATCACAAAGCATATTACAGGTAACTTCAGCACAAGATATGAGAGTGCAATAAGGACACATAAGGGAGAACTGATCAGTGGTGAAAGAGAACAAAATTGAAAGATGAAGGGAATACTTCAACACCCTACTAAACAGAACACAAGCAGCACAAACAGAAGACATATCTGAAGCAAAAATGGAACTGAACATCAGTACAGAATCAATAACAAAAAGTAAAGTAAAAGAGGCAACAAAGGAGCTAAAATTAAACAGAGCACCAGGTGAAGGTGAAATGACTGCTGAGATATTGAAAGCAGAAGAGATAGAAACACCAAAATAACTATGCCGGTTACTATAACAAATTTGGGATCTATAGAAAGCCCCAGAATAGTGGAAAACTGGACCTATAGTACAACTATGACAGAAAGGTGACCTCAGAGATTGCAGGAACTGGAGAGGCATTACCCTCCTGTCACTCACCAGCAAAGTATTCTGTCGCATAATCATCAACAGAATAGTACCAGCACTTGAGGACAAACTTTGGAAAGAGCAGCAGGATTTAGAAAAGGAAGATCATGCATAGACCACATATTTGTACTTAGGCAAATGTTAGAACAGGCAAAATAGTGTCATAGCATATCATACTGTTTATAGATTTTGATAAATTCTTCAACAGTGTCAATGGAGATGCACCGAGGAAAATTTTAAGATGGCATACCCCCTCCCCTCCCTGATAAAATAATGAATGTCATCAAAGGCCTATACGAAGATTTTTGTTGCAAAATGATCTGCGGAGAATACACCTCCATCAGATATGGGGTACAAACAGGAGTAAAGCAGGGATGTCTGCTATCGCCAACATTATTTATCTTATCAGTAGACTGGTTAATGAAGGAGGCATCATCAGATAAACAGGTTCTTAGGACTATTATAGCCGGAGGTGGGGTTGGGGATACGCTCTCCACTCCAGTGGGGTGCGTCTCAAATAGCCTCTGACAGTCAAGTCCAGCTCCTGGCCTTCTCATGGAAGAACTGTTCAAATTGACAGGAGAAGGGGCAAAGGCGAATATCTGACGCCTGAAAACCAGACGCTTCGGGTAGATGAGAGTCATGTTTGGTAGCTCATCTATCGCTGCTGGCGAGATTATTCAGCAGCCGTGCGTAGAGTGGGGCTCCTCCCAGCCATTGAAGAAAGGTGCAAATGAGGTTGCCGCGCAGCACCACTGTGGAAAAGGTGAAAGAAAGGATTAAGCGAAGTAAACAGTAATCAAATCACGGCACCTCTGGTCTGGAGATCGGCCACGTCCTATATGCACTCATATCGAGCGAAATTTCTGGGTTAAGACGGTTCAGGCATTTCGCCCGATATGAGTGCACTTGGGACATGGCCGACCCCCAAACCAGAGGTGTCTTTATTTGACTACTGTTTACTTCGCTTATTCCTTTCTTCCACCTTTTCCACAGTGGTGCCGCGCGACAACCTCATTTGCACCTTTCTTCACTGGCCTGGAGGAGCCCACTCCATGCACGGCAGCTGAAGAATCTCGCCAGCAGCGGTAGATGAGCTACCAAACATGACTTTCATCTACCCAAAGCGTCTGGTTTTCAGGCGCCAGATATTTGTCTTCGCCCCTTCTCCTGTCAGTTTGAACAGTTCTGCCATGAGAAGGTCAGGAGCTGGACTTGACTGCCAGAGGCTATTTGAGATGCACGCGATTGGAATGGAGAGCGTATCCTCCACCCCACCTCCGGCAATAACAGTCCTTAGAACCATACAAGGAAATAAATTTAATTACCTTGGAACAACAGCAACAGCTGATGGCAAGTGCACAAATGAAATAAAGTGAGTAGATTTAGCAGAGTCAGCTTTTTAATGACATGAAGAAGATACTAAGAACAACAACAAAAAAAGTCCCTAAAAGCTATATAGAGCCAATCTTGTTGTATGGTTGTGAAATATTAATAGTCAAGAAAGATATGACAAGGAAACTGGAAGCAACAGAGATGTGGTTTTGGAGAAAGATGCAACATGTAACCTGAACAAACTGAAAAATAAAGAAATCTTTAAAAAAGGACATTGGAAGCTAGTTAAAATGACAAGAAAAAGACAGTCAAAATTTCTTGGACATGTCATGAGTAAAGAGAATTTGGAGAACCTTGTAATGACTGGAAATGGAGAAGAACAGCAGATAGGATGTTGAGCAATAGAGGGCTTACTAGGGCAAGAGTGGAAAAAAAGGCAAAGGACAGGCGCTTGAGGAAAACCCTTGCGGAAGTCGCATGTACCTTGGGCACTTAAGGTTCAGAGAATGAATGAATGAATAATCTTTATTTTTCAAGGGTAAAGAATTGGGCACGCAGGCCCGTCTTACATTCTGCCCTTCATCACTCCATCTTTCATTCTTCCCACACACTTGATTTAGTACAAAAATACAAATTAAATTAGTAAAAACATATCAAAAGAGTGTAAGATTTAACTACTACATTCAAGGTAAAAGAGAAGTAATTAACCTAATAAAATAGCACTCACGCACACATACACCCGCAGACATATACATAAATAAAAATACATTGTAAATACAGATCTTCTAACATATTTTTTAAAACAAACATTAAAATAATTTCTAACAATATCTAACAAGTTGCTTTTCTAACTATGTCACTGAAGTACTTGATGGTTTACGAGCCATGTGTTGAGAGAGTGCTGGCTATTTTATGGAGGCATATAATTACATGCAAGTAAATAATGAAACAGGTTTGAGTTAAAGGATGAAGTATTAGCAATGGATTTTAAATTGTAGGGGAGGGTGTTCCAGAGCTGTACTGCAGAGTATGCAAGGCTTTTCTTGTACATATCAATTCTGGGTTTAGGAAGAAGACAGTTTTTTAAACGCTGGCTATGTTTAGTGTTATACGTAAACAGTGACCACAAGTAAGGCGAGAGAGAGAGAGAGAGAGAGAGAGAGAGAGAGAGAGAGAGAGAGAGAGAGAGAGAGAGAGAGAGAGAGTAATGACCGAAAAATTGAAGGAAAAAAGGAAAAGAGGAAGCCCAAGAGAAAAATATCTCACTGGACTGACCAAGTGACGTGGAAAAAAACATATGAAGTAATGAGAAACACCAAGGACTACACAAGATGAAGAAACGTGATCACTAGAGCTGATTATTAGAATTTTT
Source organism: Achatina immaculata (assembly GCA_009760885.1). Taxonomy (NCBI): domain Eukaryota; kingdom Metazoa; phylum Mollusca; class Gastropoda; order Stylommatophora; family Achatinidae; genus Lissachatina; species Lissachatina immaculata. Next base: position 28,183,531 of record CM019714.1, on the reverse strand, counting down.
TCATCATCATCACTCTCTAGAAAATAGTCTTTTGGAAAGCCTTCAACCATATCTAGAAAGTGAACCACTGCCAAGAGATGTTCATAAAAAATACCCGTGACTTCATTTGACTGAGTTAAATTAGTTCTTCCTTTCCATCTCCAAGGTCAAATGGTTAATAAATTTCTCTATCACCATCTGCCACCGCTACAGCTCAACCCTGACACTCATAATCTCTCTGCTCTCTCTCTCCCCCAGCCTACAAATGGGAACCAAACCTTAAAGGACATCCTCGTCCATATTTACCATAACCATGATGTATAAACTAGGGAAAAAGTAGAAACAGCGTTATTACTTAACAAGTACACAGTTGTGACGTTTTATCATGAGCCTTAATCAAACAAAAACACACAGGACAAAGAAATGGAGATAAAGTACAAATTCTCATGAATGATGTGTTAAAAAATAAAATGAATAGAGCAATTAGTTGTAACTTGTAAGAAGATGTGGCTTGTCCGACGCTGTATGCCAGAAATGCACACAATGGAGTGTAGAGAGTATTTAAATGGAAACATGGTTTGTGTGGTCGGTGGGTCATAACTGAGGGTGGTGGGTGGAGAAACCGTGGAGGGGAGAAAAAGTGATACAATGATAATCTAGCCGAGAGAAGGTGAAATATGTGATTATAGTTAGGGTAGAGGAATTATAATTTGATGCTTTGAGGAGGTTCTGAACTATATGTAACAAGTGAGAAGGAAGTGGAACTTAGTGGAGAGGGATTGTGGAAAAAGGAGAGCCCAGTCTTTAGGACATCCTTGTCCATAGCCACTTGAAGTGAAACCATGCATATGTTGGCATCTGAAAATGTAACTACCCTCGCTGTGCTACCTGCCCTATAATCTGGGAAATGAAAACGATCACCTTTCCCAAAACTATCCTCACTCTCCATGAGGGATTCACATGCGAGTCCCGCAATGTGATATGTGTCATTTTACGCAAAAGATGCAGATAACTTACGCTGATGAAACCAGCCTAAGATTAGGGAACTGCATACAAAAACATCTGTACGATATCATCTAGCATGCTTCAAAACCAGTCTTGAATCATTTCAATGGCCCCAACCACAGAGGCAAATCTGACTTTCCGGTAACGACCATCAGACAATGTCATGCAGACGACAGAAGCCACTTAGTGCTTAAGAACCACTACATTCAGGAATATAGGACACTGGAACAACATGATTTGAACTCGATATTCAACCACACCTAACATTCTCCTCTTCCACAATTCCTCACCACTAAGTTCCACTCCCTTCTCACTTGTTACACATAGTTTAGAACCTCATCACAACATCACATTACAACCTCTCTAACCTAACTATAATCACATACTTCACTCCCGGTTAGATTATCATTGTACCACTCTCTCTCTCCTCCATGGTTTCCCCACCCACCACCCTCAGTTACAACCCACCTATCACACATCCAAAGTCTCCATAAACTATAGCATTTCTGACATACAGCGTCGGACAAGTCACAGCTTCTTACAAGTTACTGGTAAGTGCTCTATTCATTTTATTTGATTTTTTTTTTAAAACACAGCATTCATGTGAATTTATGCTTTATTTCCTCTCTCTATTTATTTGCCCTGTGTGTTTTTGTATGATTAAGGATCATGGCAAAACTGTGTACTCCTACAGCAATAAAGCTGTTCCTACTTTTTTCATAGTTTATACATTTTGGTATCACCACTTTAGTGCCCCTGGATCCACGTGTAGTTGTTTACTCATACACTAATTATTGTGTGTTACCATAAGCAGGATCCTGCATTTGTTTGTGCTAGAAAATGGAGGAGGGAACCTTACAAGGATAGTATTTATAGTGCCTGATTTTCTCACAAAGAGAACTTTCAGTCACACCAAAGAAAACAAGTAGGAAGGAAGCCACAAAGTAATTCTAGTTTTATTCAATCTAGAAATGCAAAAATTTACAAGAGAGAAACCATATAACTATACTGTCCAAAAAAAAAAAAAATGCATAACTACTGATGATCCAATTTTGGCCATAATTTTGATATTCTATAGCTTTTTAAATTGAATGAATACAATTTTCAAATTGCACACAATAATACCTAAGGGTTTAAACACTCACTTTACAGTTTCTTGCGTCTGTATGACGAGAATTTGTTAGTCCCAGAGGTTCTCAACTTAGTTTGGTGTGTGGCCTCCACTTGCATCGATCAGCGACTGGCATTTCCTGGGCATAGATGCGATCAGATGTCTGATGTGCACCTATGGGATGGCTACCCGCTCTTCCTGGAGTGCATGCCACAGATCAAGACGATTGGCTGGAGAAACGTTTCAGCGACAAACTCATCTTTGCAGCTCATCCCATAGGTGCTCGATCGGATTCATGTCTGGAGACAGGGATGACCAAGGAAGGGTGAGAATGTTGTTGGCAGTCAGGAACTATGTGGTGAACCGTGCAGAATGTCGTCCTGTTGAAACACAGACCTTTGCGCAGCCAAAAGTAGAAGGACATGAGGTCGAAGAATTTCATTGACGTATCATTGCGCATTCATGCCTCCTTCAATCTTCACCAATGGACTCCTTCCGTTGAAACTGATCATTCCCCATATCATTACATCTCCACGACCGTGCGGCGGAGCTTTATCAATACAATTTTGGGCAAAAGTTCATTTGGCCTACAATAGACCCTTCTCCACATATCATGGCATTGCAACGAAAAGGAAGATTCGTCACTAAACCAGACACATCTCCATTGATTGTCAGTTGTCCAGGGCCGATGCTGAGTCATTTTTGATGATGGCGTCTCATTAAGACAGGTCCTCGTTTAGGTCGTCGTGCCACCAGTCCAGCTGCATGCAGTCTATTCTGGACAGTTTGATCAGACACACGACGTCCTGCAAGCAATGACTAGGCACTTGAGGAAGCTGTTATAAACCTGTTTCTGAGATGATGAACCAGAATAAAGCGATCATCAGCTGCTGTTGTCACCCTGGGTAGTCCACTGTGGTGCTGGTCTTCAGCTGAGCCGGTGGCTCGGAAACGGTGCCAAAGTCGACTGACGGTACTCTGCTGCACGTTTAAATGCCTGGCAATCTGACTTTGACTTTTGCCTGCTTGCAGGCGACCAATAGCAACGTTTTGTAAATTTTGCGATAGACGTGCCATTATTGTCTGCCTGAAAATTAACTGAATTTGTTTATGAAACCTCATATTTTTTATAGGGTTTAATTTGCGTGGGAAGTGAGTTGTGCTCACCAGAAAAATCACGACTTTTCCATAAACACAACTTGAGTTATGGTAAAAAAAAGTCTGATTAGCAAGGGCAGCCACTGCATTCTGACTATATATAAGAATGGCAAAATTCACTCTAAATCATGGACCTGACATCTTGGTGACAATTTTTGGTTTGGTTTGAGATACCCAGGGAAAAAGATTTTTGTCATAACATGTAAAAAATGAAGCTTATATAAGCTATGCATTTCTTATTTTGGACAGTATGTGATTTGTGGTGGTGAATTTACTGAGTGTTGCAGTCTGATATATTGTTGGATAATAAATTATGCAGAACTTCATTCACTTCTCCATAATCTTTGTTTTTTTGGATGTTTGACAGTGTATGGCAGTCCATTTAACTGACTGAACAGTTTTAGTACTTTGCAGTGTATGTTGTGTTTGCTTGGATTATGGTGTGTTATCATCATGTGTTTGTTGTGTGATGTGTTGGTGTTTGATGTATTGTATTTGGTCACAAGTGTAGCAGTATTATGGTCACTAACATATGATGAGGTTACTTTTCAATGAATCTATGGTAAATTGAATATTAATATGATATGATAAGTAAATATGTCAATTAATAACTACTGCCACAGATAAGTAAACAGAAAGAAATACTGTAACTAACTACATGCCATTAATTTAAAAGTAAATGAACACAGGTTTATCCTATCACTAAATGTACAAGACTTTTGCAAAAAGGTAAAGTCCCTTTTTCTATGCCATTAAGGCACATTAAGTATAAGGTGTTAGGCCTATATTTCCAAGACAATTGACGCATGAAAGTGTGATATGGTCAGTATCACACCTGGCTGCATTTACCTTCAGTTTCCTCTGGTATCCATTTTTTAGAGGCTGAGTGGACCCACTGCCTTTTTGGTGTGTACCTGAAAAAATTACACTGCTGGGACCCAAAACCCAGTATCACCTTATCGGTAAACCGAGGACCTAACCACTCAGCAAACCAGGTCAACTTTCATCATCATCATCATCAGGTGTCGTGCCGACTGGCATTGGCTATTATGCTTCTCCAGAGTACAGAATTCTTCATGCAGGCTATTAGTTCAGTTGGTGATCGCCTCTCAGACCATCTCGTCAGACTGTCCAGTATCATTTCTCTTGGTCTTCCCCTGGCTCTTCTTCCCTCTATTTTTCCTGTTGTTATAATATTTTCAATGCCCCTTCTTCTCATTGCATGTCCTATGAAAGTACATTGTCTCTCTCTTATTTTTTTTAAAATAAGATTTTTTTGTATCTTCATCTCTTCTCAAACATTCTTCATTAGTTATTTTTGCTGTCCAGGGGATTCGCAACATACTTCTAATAAACCACATTTCTGCTGCTTCCAATGATTTTTGTGCAGACCTGCCTATTGTCCATGATTCACTTCCATATAACAAGATAAGTTCAATATAGCATTTTAGGACTCGTTTTCTAACATTCATTGATAAGGATGTGTTGGCTAATATGTTTCTCATTCTCTGAAATGCAGTCTTAGCTTGGGCCATTCTGTTCCTAATTTCTGTTCTGCATGGTGTCACCATCCTGGTCTATCTAGCTGCCAAGATACCTATATTGGTTTACTCCAGCTGTTCCTTCTACATTTATTTTTCATAATTTTTGTATTGTCTTTGTTAATTTCAAGACCTATTTTGCTAGCCAAGGAAGACAGGGAATCTGTTTTTTCCTGCATCGATTTCACACTGCCACTGATAAGAGTTACATCACCTGCAACCACCAGGATACAAAGGTTTAAAATCGCCTTCTTAATTGAACAGTTGACAATAATATAATAGTACACGAAAGATGACGGAAAATTGGGGGGAGAGAGAGAGAGAGAGAGAGAGAGAGAGAGAGAGAGAGAGAGAGAGAAGGGGGAACATGGTCGCAGACTCCCCCAGCCATGGCACATTATGATAACACGACAGAGCTTCAACACAATTTTTCTTGTTTGGAGTCACCGACTTTTCGTTGCTACAACCTTGACCTTTCCCCGAACGTGTTAAAAATAGACCACAAACCACAACAAAACTTCGAGCGAACATTCTTGGTCAAGCTTCTGCCAAATATTTCTCTCTTTGTTTTCTTCATATTTTGACACATTCATCTACAGGCTGTGAACTGGCAACAGGTGATTAGCATTAACTGTGGTGTAATTGTTTCGGTGGTGCATTTTTTTGGTTCTCGTGCGTGGTATAAATCTTCGTCCCGAGTTTGGTGAAACTGAAATGTAGATGTCGTCTGCAACGTTTGTTGGTGGGTGTTGGGAGAAATGTTTTCAAGAATGAACAGCTTTGTTCATCCTGTTTATCTTCATACTGGATGTAGAAATCAATGAACAAAATCAGGAGCTGAGACAAAGTCAAATCCGGCCGTTGAATGCTAAATGTACCTATTTATACAGCGCATGTCAGTCTAACCTTGGATAACTGCTCGTTTGAAGTGACCTGTTGATTGCCTTTCATATGGGTCTTGTTAGTCTTTAGCCTAGATCACTGCCTGATTCCACATGGATCTTTACCTGGCGGTTTGTGTGACACCACATTGATCTTAGCCTGCCTGTTTGCCTAATTCCACATGAATCTTAGCCTACCTGTTGCTTAATTCTACATGGATCTAAGCCTACCTATTTGTCTGGTCCATATAGATTCAAGCCTGCCAGTTTGCTTAATTCTGCATGAATCTTAGCCTACCTGTATGTAGACAAAGAATATTACAATGCCATAACAATTGAAGATTATGAAATACCAGAGAAGGTAAATGCGGCCAGATGTGATACTGACCACATCACACTTTCTTGTGCTGATGGTCTTGGAAATATGGGTCTTACACTGCATCCTGACTATGCCTTGGTGGCATGGAAATGGGAATTTTACCATTTACCTTTATTTTAGCTATTCTGCCACAGAGAACTGGAGTTAGAATTAGTCTGTTCCATGTAAATTCAAGCTTACCTGTTAATTATGCATGAATTTAGCCTACATGTTTGCCTAATTCTACATGAATCTTATCCTGGCTGTTGTCTAATTCTACATGAATCTTAGCCTACATGTTTGCTCAATTCTACATGAATCTTAGCCTACATGTTTGCCTAATTCTACATGAATCTTATCCTGGCTGTTGTCTAATTCTACATGAATCTTAGCCTACATATTTGCTTAATTCTACATGAAACTTAGCCCCCTACCTGTATGCTTAATTCTACATGGATCTGACCCTACCCGTTTGCCTAATTCCACAAGGATATTAGCCAACATATGTGCCTTACTCCACCTGAATTTTAGCCCATCTGCTTGCACATCTACCAAAAATGATCTAATTTAAAGTTTGAAATCACTAAGAAAGTAATACTTATATAACACTGTTCTACACACCTTTCATTACATTGTCAAATCAGCATTATTTTCCTAAGGAATTTATGATAATGGCTCTTTTAATCTGGCTTAGACAGCGTTGAAGCTGGCAGATATTGACTGTTTACAGATGCTGCAAAGTATCACTTTTGCTGAGTAACTTCTTTTATGCCTGATTGTAATTATATGAGAAAGAATAAAAAAGTAAAGACAGCATACCCTTTAATAGTGATAATTGTGAGCAAATGATCATAAAGGTTGTATAATTTCTCTTCATAGTACCCTTGCAGGTTGATGCATGTCTTCTTTCATTCCATTAGCCTCTTCATTCTTTGGGAGAATAAGCTTTTCAGCTGCTCCTGAATCCAAGTCTGTAGCACTTCCTTAACTTCATAATCAGAGGTGAACCCGCAGCCGAGTAGAGCCTCTTTAAGTGGACCAAAGACATGATAGTCACATGGCAATAGATAAGAGTTGTGGGGGGGGGATGAGTAAGATCATCAAATTACAGCTGCTACATTGCCTCTGCCTTGGAATGTGCATCGTCATGATGCAATGAGACTGTTATATATGTTTGTTCCCTGCTTTCTTATTATTCATAAACTTTGCATTTGAGTCAGTTGTTTTCACTTCCATATGGAACCAATATCCTATGTTGAATTTCAGCAGTGTCACTCCCTGCATGTAAAGAAACCTCCCTAAATATGGTGCAATCCTGCAATGGAGTGTCCATGTTTATTTGGTCTTAGCTTCAACTAGACTGAATGAAGAAGAAGAAGATAAAATTGAGTTTAAACAGAAAAATGTCAGGTTTGTTTTCTTAAAAGGAAACTAAATATTCTCTTAATTTTCCAAACTTTTTTTGTATTTGGCTTGTTAGGAACAAACTGGAATTCTCTGCCCTTGAATTACACCTTCACTGACTGCAGTCAGAAGGATAAGCCATGCCAGGAAAAATAGCAGAAGTGAACCCGTTACTTGCCACCATTGATGATGTTGTTGTTGACAGCGGAAGGTTCAAGTACATCTTGTGCAAGATATACCAAGATGGCAGCAAGGATGAGGCAAAGATGATTGTTCGTGGAACAAGACAGGCAGAGTTTCATGGTAAGGACAGTTTTAGCAAATTGGAAAAACTGAATATTGTACAGAATGAAGTGCTGGAGGATAGTGAAGTGTTAGAGCAAAGTGAAGTGTTAGAGTACAATAAAGTGTTAGAGCATGGTGAAGTGTTAAAACACAGAATGGTGTTAGAGCACAGTAAAGTGTTAGAGCACAGTAAAGTTTTAGAGCACAGTAAACTGTTAGAGCACAGTAAAGTGTTAGTGCACAGTAAAGTGTTAGAGCACAGTAAAGTTTTAGAGCACAGTAAAGTTTTAGAGCACAGTGAAGTTTTAGAGCACAGCAAAGTGTTAGAGCACAGTAAAGTTTTACAGCACAGTAAAGTGTTAGACCACAGTAAAGTGTTAGAGCACAGTAAAGTGTTATTGCACAGTAAAGTTTTAGAGCACAGTAAAGTGTTAGAGCACAGTAAAGTTTTAGAGCACAGTAAAGTGTTAGAGCACAGTAAAGTGTTAGAGCACAGTAAAGTGTTAGAGCACAGTAAAGTTTTAGAGCTCAGTAAAGTGTTAGAGCACAGTAAAGTTTTAGAGCACAGTAAAGTGTTAGAGCACAGTAAAGTGTTAGAGCACAGTAAAGTTTTAGAGCACAGTAAAGTTTTAGAGCACAGTAAAGTTTTAGAGCACAGTAAAGTTTTAGAGCACAGTAAAGTGTTAGAGCACAGTAAAGTTTTAGAGCACAGTAAAGTTTTAGAGCACAGTAAAGTGTTAGAGCAAAGTAAAGTTTTAGAGCACAGTAAAGTGTTAGAGCAAAGTAAAATGTTAGAGCACACTAATGTGTTATTGCACAGTAAAGTGTTAGAGCACGGCAAAGTGTTAAAAGTACAGTATGTACTATTAATCTAGGAAAATAGTGGATAAAGCACTTTAGACACTCACTCAGTCATTTGCATGTCCCTTGCGGAACTTTGCCTCCTTAACAGCTCTCCTGTAGGCCTCTCGGTTATAAGCAAGATGGTCTGCTGCTGATGTATCCATTTGCAGATCATCAATGATGTCTTGCAGCCATCTTCACCTTGGTCATCCTCTCTTTCTTTTTTCCCATTATGTACCCTTCCAAGTGAGTCTTCTCTAGATTATCATGATGTTTAATGTCCAAAATATTTAAGTTTTCTCTCTTTAATCCTCTTTACTAGCCAGCCTTCTTCAGTATTAAGTTCTTGTAGTATAGATATATTTGTTTTTTTTTGTGTCTATGATATATGAAGAACTCTTCTGTACCATTTACATTCAAAGGCATTTATGTGTTTCTCAGCTGTTTTGTTAAGTATCCAGGTCTCACAGGCATATGTTGCGATGGGAAAAATGCATTCCCTTAAAAATCTTATTTTTGTAGCTCTGTCTGTTCCTCTGCACAGATTCTTTAGATGTTTTACTTTTTGAAGAGCAATAGATGTCCTCCTTTTAATTTCCCTCATTGTATCTCCATTATTAGTTAGTAATGATCCAAGATATTCAAAACTCTTTAGACACTATGAGAAAGAGTTTTATTATTTACCATTTTTATTTCTCTTAGTCTTAAATGCTTTATCTACTGCATTTTTTCTGTAAGTTTATCATACATACTGTACTCTGTCACTTTATGAAGGGAACAAGTGTAGTTTCATTGTTGCAGGTTAAGACAGAGCCATGGGGCCCTTTAGAATTTATGAGGGCCATGGCTGAAAGACTTTAATATCCTTTTATCATTGGGCCAAAGCTGGAGGGATAACCATACAAAGAAAATTTTAATTAAAAAAAAGGGGGAGGGAAAGAAAGTTTGAGAAACTTTGTTTAGGTTATTTTCAGTTGTTGGCAACATTTGTTTCCTTTTTCACCATTTTCAGCCAGTACTAACGTTGTAACATTATCAGTTAGTACTAACATTGTAACATTATCAGTTAGTACTAACATTGTAACATTACCAGTTAGTACTAACATTGTAACATTATCAGTCAGCACTAAGATTGTAACATTATCAGTTAATGCTAACATTGTAACATTATCAGTTAGTACCAACATTGTAACATTATCAGTTAATGCTAACATTGTAACATTATCAGTTAGTACTAACATTGTAACATTATCGGTTAGTACTAACATTGTAATATTATCAGTTAATGCTAACATTGTAACATTATCAGTCAGTACTAACATTGTAACATTATCAGCCAGTGTTAACATTGTAACATTATTGATTAATGCAAACTTTGTAACATTATCAGTTAGTACTAAATTTTAACATTATCGGTTAGTACTAACATTGTAACATTATCAGTTAATGCTAACATTGTAGCATTATCAGTTAGTACTAACATTGTAACATTATCAGTAAGTGCTAACATTGTAACATTATCTGTCAGTACTAACATTGTCAGTCAGCAATAGCATTGTAACATTGTCAGTCAGCTCTAATAGTGTAACATTATCAGTCAGTGCTAACATTGTAACATTATCAGTCAGTATTAATATTGTAACATTATCAGTCAGCGCTAACATTGTAACATCAGTCAGTACTAACATTGTAACATTATCGGTCAGTGCTAACATTGCATTATTATCAGTCAGTGTTAATTTTGTAGCATTTTCAGTCAGTACTAACATAGTAACATTATTAGTCAGTACTAACATTGTAACATTATCAGACAGTTCTAACATAGTAACATTATCATTCAGTGATAACATTGCAACATTATCAGCCATTACTAACATTATAACATTATCAGTCAGCAGCAGCATTATTTTAAACATTTTCAATGAGTAGCAACATTATTTGTAATATTTTCAGTTATTAGCAACATTATTTATAACATTTTCAGTTGGTAGCAACATTATTTGTAATATTTACAATGAGTAGCAACATTATTTATAACATTTTCATTGAGTAGCAACATTATTTGTAACATTTTCAGTGAGTAGCAACATTATTTGTTACATTTTCAATGAGTAGCAGCAAAGCTTGTAAGATTTTCAATCAGCAGCAACATTATTTGTGACATATTCAATGAGTAGTACCGTTTGGGAAATAATGGAAAGAAAGGGATTTCCAACACATGTGACACAGTTAATATCATTGCTGTGTCTAGACCAACAGGCAGCAGTTAGAATAAATGGTGAAACAACAACTTGGTTTGACATAAAACAAGGGGTCCCTACCAGGGTTGCATACTGTCAGCTTACTTATTTAACCTGTATACCGAAAATATAATGAGGAATGTTAGAGAAGATGTAGACAAAGAATATTACGATGCCATAACAATTGGAGGTTATGAAATACCAGAGATTAGATATGCTGATGACACAGTATTACTGTCCACAGCACAAAAAAGGAATGGAAAAACTAATTATGTCAGTCCATAAGAACAGTGAAGAGCGAAACTTTTATCTTAATGCGAAGAAAACTAAATTGATGACAGCTAACAAAACAAACACGGCAGCTGAAATATATATCAGTGAGTCGCTGTTGGCGAGATTTTTCAGCTGCTGTGCGTGGAGCGGTGCTCCTCCCGGCCAATGAAGAAAGGTGCAAATGAGGTTGCCGCTCAGCATCACTGCAGAAAAGGTGGTAGAAAGGATAAAGCGAAGCAAACATTCAAATCACGGTACCTCTGGTCTGGAGGTCGGCCACATCCTGAGTGCAGACATATTGGGCGAAATGCATGAACCAGCTTGTCCCAGAGGTTAAGGCACTGCTGGCGAGACTCTTTGAATGCCGCGCATGGAGTGAAGCTCCTCCCGGTCAAGGAAGAAAATGTGGAAAGGAAATAAAGGTTGCTGTGCGGTGCCGACGTGAAAAGGTGGTGGAAAGGATAAAGTGAAGTTTAATCGGTAGGTCCAGTGGTATCACTGCGAGAGCTATACATACCACGGCACCTCTGCTCTAGAGGCCGGCCACGTCCGAAATACACCTACACTGGTGAAATATGCCTAAACCGGCACACACCAGGGGTGGAACTCGATGGCTAGACATGTCATGCCACCTCCGCTCTAGAGGTCGGTCACGCCTGATATACACCCATACTGGTGAATTTTGCCTAAACTGGCTCACACCAGGGGTGAATCTTGAAAGCTATGCATGTCACAGTACCTCTGCTCTAGAGGTCGGTCACGTCCCAAACATGCCCATACTGGGATAATATGCCTAAACTGGTGCAATCCAGGGGTGGAAGTCACTAGTGGTGAAGATTCGTCCTCCTGGACAAAAGCTCCATCCTGGTCACAACTAGGAAGGGTAGCGGCCATGACCGCAAAATGCTGAAGTCGGAGACACTGGACCAGGGCAGTCTAGATAGGCAACCACCTCTCACCCGGCGGGGATGTTTGCGTATCCTAATCACGCTGAGGCTTTCCGGTGAGAAAGTCCAACTCTGGACTGGATGGGCAACCACCTCTCACCCGGCGGTGATACACGGGTATCTCAAAACATGTCGAGGTTTTCCGGTGAGAAGGTCCAACTCTGGCCTGGGTGGGCTACCACCTCTCACCCAGCGGTGATGCACTGATATCCTAAACATGTCGAGGTCTTCCGGTGAGAAAGTCCAACTCTAGACTAAACTGGTGCAATGAAAACCACAGTGTCACGCAATCCGCTTCAGAGACCCACCAAGAATACAGGCTAAAGCCCTGCGATACTCTGAACCCCCTGTGGTCCTCTCGTGGATCTCGTGTGGTCCTTTCGGGGACCACACAGGAGACCACAGGACCTAACGAGGACCACAGGCGTAAATTCAGTAGGATCATAGTGCGGTTTTTGGTGGTAGAAGCGAATGAAGAAGAAGAAGAAGATATCAGTGAGTAAAAATTGGAAGAAGTGGAGAGTTTTGAATATCTTGGATCATTCATTCATTCATTCATTTGCATGTCCCTTGCACAACTTTGCCTCCCTAACACCATTCCTGTAGGCCTCTCAGTTGTGAGCAAGATGGCCTGCTGCTGATGCATCCATCTGCAGATCATCAATGATGTCTTATAGCCACCTTCACCTTGGTCTTCCTCTCTTTCTTTTTCCTATTTTGTACCCTTCCAAGATGGTCTTCTCTAGATTATCATGACATTTAATGTGTCCAAAATATTTACGTTTTCTCTCTTTAATCCTCTTTACTAGCCAGCCTTCTTCAATATTAAGTTCTTGTAGTATGGATATATTTGTTCTTTTTTGTGTGTTTGATATTTGAAGAACTCTTCTGTACCATTTACATTCAAAGGCATTTATGTGTTTCTCAGCTGTTTTGTTAAGTATCCAGGTCTCACAGGCATATGTTGCGATGGGAAAGATGCATGCCCTTAAAAATCTTAATTTTGTAGTCCTATCTGTTCCTCTCCATAGATTCTTAGTTGTTTTACTTTCTGAAGAGTGATAGATGTCCTCCTTTTAATTTCCCTCATTGTATCTCCATTATTAGTTAGCAGTGATCCAAGATATTTAAAACTCTTCACTTCTTCCAGTTTTTCCTCATTGATACATATTTCAGCTGCCTTATTTGTTTTGTCAGACAGAGAAGAGTTTACTGCAGGGTCCATGAACACTACACCCAGAACTGTGTGGTTGAGGCTTCTCCACATGGTGGTGGAGGTGTACTGGTGTGGGGGATGATCAATTTCATAGGAAGAAGTGACCTGGTTCAAATTGAAGGACTCCTGAATGCCTAACGATATGTCACTGAAATTATTTGTCCCCATGTCCTTCCACTTCTGGCTGCACCAGGATCGATTTTTCAGCAAGATAATGCTTGACCTCATGTGGCACAACTCACCACCCAGTTCTTCGCTGACAACAATGTCCAGACCATTCCGTGGCCATCTATGTCATCAGACATGAACCCAGTAGAACACTTATGAGATGAACTCAACAGACAAGTCCACCAGTGAGACGTTGCGCCAACCAATCTCCGACAGTTATCTTTTGCACTGCAGGAAGAATGGGCAGCCATCCCACAACAACAGATCCAATGGCTAATCGTATCCATGTCAAGGAGATGTTCTCTGATACAGGCCAGAAGGAGGCCATACACCTTACTGAAACAAAGGCCTCAGTCACAAAGAATAAGAGTCCAAATCAAATTAATGAACATCATTTCATTGTTAAAGTCTTAAAGTTTTTTCATGCCAAGATTTAAACATTAATTCCGTAAAATAAAACTTTAATACAAGTTTGAAATTTAGTGTCCATTACGACTATAGTAGTGTTGCATTTATGTTTTTTGAACAGTATAGTATTTTCACAGCTGACAGACATGCAATCTTTTCTCTTAGCTGACATATATGACCACCTGGATGCCTTCCTAGAAGAGATTGGAGTGACTTGTGAGTGTCTTGGTGGTGGGAAGATTGATCATGACACAGTTGCCAAGACCATCCGTGTTTTTGGTCATTCGCAGGTTTGTTTTAGTGGCTTCACTTACACACACACACACACACACATGCCTCTTATTTATTCAAGAACCGTGCTGCATGAAATGATGAGGCTATGGCATTAATATCTATATTTTCTTTCACTTGTTGTCAGGACAGGGGACGATGTGGTTTGAATCACCCTTGGCTGTGATCACCTCTTCCATCTTCTTCTCCTCCTCATAGTCCAACTTGTTCTTTATCTACTACTCTCATTCCTTCTTTCTTCTTCTTATTCTTCATCTTTTTTCTACTCCTCCTAATCTTTATTATTCATATTTTGTTTTATCCTCCTCCTTACTTTTCATCCTTTTCTACTCCTCGTAATCCTTATTGTTTATCTTTTTTCTCATCCTCCTTGTCATCTTCCTCCTCATCTTTTTTCTTCTTACTCTTCATCTTTTTTTCTTCTTACTCTTCATCTTTTTCTTGTCCTCATCTTTATTGTTCTTCTTCTTCTTCTTCTTTAGATTCAAGTTTTAGATCATGTGGTTCTCCACTTTGAACAATTCTTAATTGAAGCAGGATAGACTGCTAGTGCCTGTGTAACTGTTTATTAGCAAGTACTCACTCTTCTCTGTTCCACACAGGGCTATGGCAAGGCCGACCACAGCATCACTGTCAGACTGTTGAAGGAAAAGTACCCAGACTATAACAGTGTAACCTGGACAGATGATTAACCTCAGCTGTGATCTGTAACATATGACAGAGTTTTTATTTTGTGTGCACAGATAAATGTGGTTCACTAACTCGTAAAGATATGAGAGGTGAAGGACAAATAGTTTTATGCAGAAGGATTTTTTTTTTTTAATTGTGACTTGACTTGTCTTCTTCTTTGTGTACCTTTCAGCGTTGAGGGGACAAATAGATGTCATGATGGGGCCCATCGATTTGCTTCATATAATGTTTAAAGCTTCTGTAATTTCCTCTCTCGATCTCCTGCATTTCTTAGCATGAATATTTTCTGTGATATACTGTCTGGTGGTAGTCGTGTAATGTGGTTAAACCATTTGACTTGCTGTTTCTGGATATAGTGTAATACTGGTGCTACTCCAGCCTTTTCCCTGACTGTGTTATTTCTGATTTGTCTGATCTTGTTACATATAGTGTTCTCCTCAAACATCTCTTTTCTTTTGTAATGATTTTCGTTTTGTTTTTGACTGTTAGCATCCATTTTTGACATCAGTAGTATAGAGTTGAGAGGAAGATTCTGTTGTACAGTGCTCTTTTTTTTTCAGTTGTGATGTATTTGTTTTTCATTAAAGGTGTCCTTTGTCCAGGGACCTGATTTCCTTTACTGCATCTATTCTCAGTTTCAGGATTGATTTTCCCAGTGGGATGATACTGTACTGCCTAGGGCTTTGAAATACTTCACTTGTTTCAGTGGCTGATTGTCTGATGAGGATCTTCATCGACAGTCAGCCTTCATTTTATTCTTACAACAGTACTGCCAGGTTTCTGATGGGCTTTAATGATGACTTGACACAGGTTTGATGAAGAAATGATTAGTGAAGGTGTAAATGACAGTTTTACAAAAGAAAATAAGATTGGGGGGGGGGGGTGGAAAGGGGAAGCCAATAAAAAAATCCCAAAGTAACAAGAAAGAACAATATTTCGCAAAGCACTTCTTTCAGGTTCAGCAGTTAAAAAAAAGAAAAGAAAACAAGTGTCAGACTGTTTCAGATATCCAGTATAAAATGTATCAACCTTTTTTTTTCTTTATTTCAGGAAATTTTTCAGTAAATTTAAAAAGAGGAGAAACATTTATTTTGTAATTATGATATGTCATGTAATGGTATGAGTCATGAGCGGTTGGCTTTTCATTTGCTGGATTATTTTCAGACTTAATGGGAAGACACTGTTCTTGTCTTTATTACAGAATCGAGAGTAACCGTTCTTGTTCATTTTTAATTTGGATCCACCAGCCTATCGATGCCTGCCCTTTACTCCAGTGCATTGTAGGTTTCTGCAGTGTTTTGAAGTTTTATGTAATATGTTGTTTTTGTCACATCTCAGAATAAGATTAGTGGTTCTGGCATCATTGAGGACTGGATATTCAAATGAGTGGTGGTTTAAGTTTCATATAACTGGTCACATAGTGGATGTAATGAAGGTTGATGAAGCCAAATTCTTTCGATATAGTCATTTAGAAGTGGGAAAAGTATTTCTTAAAAGGTGGTTATGAATTTGCTTGACCAGGTAATTTTGCACTAACATCTTTACCAGGAGAGATGCAAAATTTTTTTTAACAAAAATTATGAATTTTGTGAAAAAATATATTTTTGCATTTTGTTATATACATCACTCATTTATGTTCATTTTGATTCTTATGTATAAAGGAAGCCATGTAACAAACAATGTAAATATAATAATTTTGTAAAGGTTGTACATAGCAAGTTGCATATTGTCTTCTGTGTATAGCCAGATTTTGACTTATTCTGTGTAAAATGTAAAATTCAAGATTCAAGTACATTTGCTTAGAAATGTAGTATTTCTGGATCATACAATCCTTTGTAACAGAGATTCATAACCTTTGATGTATTACAAACCCCCAGTAGATTGTTCACTATGTTTCCCATACCTAGTTTACCAGACTGTCAAAACCAACACCGCCAGTCCTGTTAGGCATCTGTATGACTTCAAAAGATGCTGAAAACATGGTTTCACTTTACATATGGGTAGCTAGGAACGGAATGCCTGAGAGAAAATTCTAATCTAATGACAAATTAAAAAAAGAAAGGACTGTTCAGAGATCAAGTCGATTGCTGCCGTCATTTGGTTCTCCAAACCATCAGGGATATCCCAGATTAAGAACTTCTGATGGTTTTACTTTTATTTGTATAACCGTAGTAAAGAACAAGATATAACATACGAAATGAGGAACTACAATATTACTGTAAAAAAGGACACAATAAAATAACCCGATGTGCCCAGTTTAACCTTTGTATGAGCTGTACTACTCACAAATGAAGTATCGTATCTTACCTGCATTTTTTTTTGTATTCTTGATCTTACAAAGAGTTACACCATTTTGTGTTGTTTTCTTCTTCAGCTGGAGTTGCTGAAGGCCAGAGCTGTGATATGAGTGTGCTGTATCGTTTCTATTCCTGTCATGCACGATCAAGTCATTTCTGTTTGTTTATACAGATGGTTCTGTAAATTCTTTTTAGAAGTTTGCGGAGGTAGTTGATACTAATTATACAGGTGCTGCTTCTTCCTCCTCATCTTCTTCTTAAGAACATATTAAAAGTATGGGTTTTTTTTTCTAATGTAATTTGTATACTTGTATTAAATTGAGTGTGTGGGAAGAATGAAAGATGGAGTGATGCAGGGCAGAATGTAAGACGGGCCTGAGTGCTCAATTCTTTACCCTTTAAAAATAAAGATTATTCATTCATCCATTCATTCATTCTTCTTTTCTAAATGGAGCTGGGTCACCTCTGTGAATCCTCTGTCGCAGGTCTTTGTAGGAACCCCAGAGTTTCTCCATGCTTCTCTCTTGGGGCCATACCTGGGCTTTGAGGTCTCTGTATATGATGCATTTGTAACCTTATTAAATTGTTCAGTTGTTACTTTTCTTCTTCTTCAGCTTTCCAAACCATTAAGGTTCATTGCTGCAGGTAAAGTTTGCCTCCATTCCTCTCTATTCCTATTGTTCTCTCTCCAATAGGTGACACCAGTTTCTTTTATATCCTCTTCTATGTTGTCTTTCCATATCTGTATTGGTCTACCCCTTGGTCTTGTTTCCCTCATCTCTTGTGCATACATCATTTTTTGTTTGTTTGTTTTCTTCCATTCTTTCTACATGCCCCAGCCAGTGTAGTCTGTTCAGTTTCAAGAGATTTATAATTCGTTGGAATTTAAATAAGCTATTCAGTTCAGTGTTCTTTCTAGCTCTCCATTCTCCACTGTTGGTATCTTTTATCAGCCCAAAGATTCTTCTTAGGATCTTGTTCTCAAAGATCTGCAATTGTTCATCTTTCTTTGTCATACTCCATGTTTCTGATCTATACATGACAGCTGGTCTTATTATAGTTTTGTAGATTGTTATTTTGGTGTTTAGGGAAAGGATTTTGGATTTTAACAAGTGTTGCAAGGGAAAGTATATTTTATTCCCTATCTGTACTCTGATCTTAATTTCTTCACTTACTCTGTTGCTTCTGTTGAAGGTTGTGCCTAGATATTTGTATGTTTCTGCTTTCCTAATAATCATCTCTCCAACATTTATTTAATCTGGATCATTCTGCCCCTGGTCTCTTGATAACTTCATATACTCTGTCTTATCTTGATTAATGGTCAACCCCGCTTTTAGTGTCACATCTCTCAGGTGTATGAAAGTAATGATGACCTCTTGCATAGTTTCCCCCAAAAGGTTGATGTCATCAGCATATCCTAGTATTTTAGCTTGTTCTTCTGTACTGCTTTCTTCTTTCACTTTTCTGATTACCTTTTCTAATATTAGATTAAATTGTTACTGCTTTTTTAAATTGCCCTCAAAAAATATTTTCAGCTTAGCCTGATTCATGGTATTTCAGCTTATTGATAATGTGAAAGCATTATGAATTCAGTGGAACTGTAGTTGAAATTTTGAATTCCATTCTGTAGAGAAATCTGTGATGGAAAGAAGAAACAAGCTAGACAGAGCTTGGTATCTTCCTGACATCAACATGTCTGTAAAGCTGTCAGCGAGTGTCGATGCCCCAGTTCCTTCTAGCAGCTATTCTCGAGCCTTATTGAAAGAGAACTTAATGACCTTGTCGGTGTAACACCTCCATCATCTAGCAGTTAATTTTAGTTCAACACTTCAAACATTCTCCAGGCCTGGTGTGCTTTCAGGGTGTACATTAATAATGAGTACCCATACAACCAAGAAACCAGGTGCAAAGGAATGTGATGACCACAGGACTATCAGCCTCTCATGTCACATAACAAAGCTACTTCTGAGAATTATTATGAGAACAAGGAAAAAGATAAAAATGGAAATAGCAGATGAACAGTTTGGATTTGTTGAAGGAAATGGAATAAATAATGCCATTTATGCTTTACGAACACTAACAGAAAGAGCTTTAGAAGTACAGAAAGATCTCTATTTATGCTTCACTGATTACACCAAGGCATTCGACAAGGTGAAACTTAATGAAATTATTAAAATGCTTGAAGACGTCAGTATAGACGGCAAAGACCTGAGGATTGTAAAACATCTATACTGGCAGCAAGAAGCAGCAATTCGAGTTGAAAATAAAACTGGAAAATATCAACCAATAAAACAAGGGATGCGACAAGGATGTGTACTATCTCCAGACCTTTTTTCTCTGTACAGTGAGAATATTCTAAGAACGATCATCACAGAGCCAGGCATAAAAATTGGAGGATAAAATATTAACCTTCGGTGTGCTGACGACACAGTACTGATAGCTGAGAACCAACAAGACCTGCAAAATCTCTTGGATAAAGTCGACAAAGAAAGTGAGCAGAAAGGCCTTACTTTGAACATCAGAAAGACAGAGACTATGGTTATATCTAAGAAACAGAATCCACCAACATGCAGTATAAAATTAAACAGGACTATTCTAAATCAGGCGCAGAAATTCAAATACCTTGGAGCAGTAATAACTTCAGATGGGAAATGCAGAACAGAATTAAGAACAGAATAGGAAAAGCAAAGACTGCATTTCAGAGAATTAGAAACATATTATGCAACACATCCTTATCAATGAATGTTAGAAAATGAGTCCTAAAATGCTATATTGAACCTATCTTGTTATATGGAAGTGAATCATGGACAGTAGACAGGTCTGCACAAAAATCATAGGAAGCAGCAGAAATGTGGTTTATTAGAAGAATGTTGCGAAATCCCTGGACAGCAAAAAATAGCTAATGGAGAATGTTTGAGAAGAGCTGGAGATATTAAAAAAATCTTGTCAAAAAAATAAGAGAGAGACAATGTACTTTCATAGGACATGCAATGAGAAGAGGGGGCATTGAAAATATTATAACAAAAGGAAAAATAGAAGGAAGAAGAGCCAGGGGAAGACCAAGAGAAATGATACTGGACAGTCTGACGGGATGGTGTGAGAGGAGATCACCAACTGAGCTGATGGCCTGCATGAAGGATCATGTGGTCTGGAGAAGCATAATAGCCAATGCCAGTCAGCACGTCACCTGATGATGATGATGATGATGACCCATACTACCATTTTCTTTATTTTAAATACAGTTTTAAATAAATGACACGAAATATTCAACATTTTATTATAAAAGGGGCCATGTGTTAGACTGTTCTGCCCAACTATAGGCTAATGTAAGTGTTATGAGCACATTTAAGGTAGGTTAGGCAAAGCTACGATGCTCGGTAGGTTAAGTATATTAAATGCATCAGGATGTAACCACATCGTAAATGGAGGAGCACCTGTATTGACTGTAGCCTTCACGGCTGCCATATTGTACAGGGAGGCAGCATGATCCCTTTTTTTATTTAAACATTTACAGTAAAGCTGTGAACTCTCAGTTTCAGAACAAAACCATGTGACCACAGTTACTGTGTTTGTAATTTTGTAAAATAGACATTTGAACAACTCATGGTTGATTAAGAGTTAATCTGTGCTGTGTATTTGTAAACTATAAGTGCTTTTTTTTTAAAAATACATTGTACTACACTTTCCATGGTGACTGTAGATTTTGAAAAGTATGGGAATTGCAGATATATAGAGGAAATATCTTCATTTGCCGTGTATTTGCTGAAATGGTTCAGTGTCAGTTTTTGCCACTTTAACTTTGTTACAGGATAGATTCCAGCAGATCTTGACTGTTTCCTCCATTATGAAAACATGAGCACAGCTGTCTCTTTGCACATAGTGTTTTCTCAGATTTTTGCTTACGAAGTTAATGTTTTGTAAATAAGACTTTCTGTTGCACTTTAACATACATATGGAAAGGAAAAGGAATTTAGACAAAAGTAAAAGGAGAGTAGATTTAAGCAGAGAATCTAAATGGCACATTCAGGATGTTAAGAGATGTGTGGAATGACTGAAGATAATTTAGAGAGAGTTTTTTTTGTTTTGTTTTGTTTATTTTCATACAGGTGACTCTGACATATCCCATGTTTCATGTGATATCCTGTATTCCCATAGTGCACTGTTTAGCTTAGAAGGACAGGTGGAAGAAAAAGGATAAAGAGATGCATACTTACATAAGAGAGGCAAAACTTTACCAGAACAAGCATGAAAAGAGAAAGACTTTGCTAGAACAAGTACAGTCTGACAATTAAGTAATGAGACTGATTTTATTACGACCAAGACAGAAATGCCATCTGTGAAGCAAAGCATAGAATCCATCTATGATCTGGCAACTTTTCATTGGTGCCCGATAAGCAGACGACATACAAGCCACCATTTTGTTGACCTAGTTAGAGGTGCATTGTCATGTAATTTGCATGGAGCAAAAAGCTAACATTAAATTCTGTTTAAAACTCGGAAAAGTGCTAGTGAGACAGTTGAATTGATGCGACAAATTTATGGGGATAATTGTTTATCTTGTGCACAGCTATGCAGGTGGTATCTGAATTCACAATTAAAAGTGGTGTGGAAACAATTACTAGACATGGATGCCCAGTTTCTGTTCGTAATGAGGAACTCATTGCAAAAGTCAGAGAAGAGATACAAGAAGATCGTTATTTGACTGTGAGGATGATGGCAGATGAATTTGGTGTTAACCAAGAGACCATCTGTAAAATTTGAGTGGAACATTTGGGCAGGAAAAAAGTTGCTTGCCGGTTTGTACCACATTCGTTGTCCGATGACCAAAAACATCAGCATATTGAGTACATCATCAAAATGTGTCATAGAAATAAACATTTCTTAAATTTGATTGTTGCAGAGGATAAAACTTGGATTTTCCACTATGATCCTACAACTAAATGCCAAAGTGCTCAGTGGAAGTCATCATCATCACCAAAAGGCAAAGGAGTTATTCTCAAAGAGTTTATTCCAGAGGGACAGACTGTCACTGCCAAAGTTTATTTAAGTAGTTTGAAATACCTATTAAAAAAGAGATGCTTATTAAAAAAGATTCTCCCAGTCCAACCCAAGTATTCAACACCTGGTAGTTTTTTCCTTCTTCATGATAATGCACCGGCTCACCGGGCGGTAGTTGTATAGGAATTTTTGGCCTAAAAAACAAGTGTGTGTTCTCAACCATCCACCCTATTCCCCAGATTTGTCTCCCTGCGATTATTTTCTATTCCCAAAATTAAAGTTACCATTGAAAGACGCTTCTTTGACGATACTGATGACATCCAAAGAGCTGTAACATTGAGTTTAAGGGCCATACTAACAGAAGAACAGCAGAGGTCGTTCCAGTGTGTGTTTGTTAGATCGTGCCACTCACTGTATCGATGCACAAGGGGCTTACTTTGAATAAAATACAGGTTATATTTTCAACTGTTGTTTATTTTATATTTTATGGAATTAGTCTAATTACTTAATTGTCGGACCTTGTATGAAGAGAAACAGACTTTACCAAAACAAGCTTGAAGAGAGGCAGACTCTACCAAAGCAAGCTTGAAGTACGAGGGGTGATTGATAAGTTCTCAGCCTAAGGTACAACAGATTATTTGTGGACAACTTTTTTTGGTTATTTCTCCACATAGTCCCCTTGCAAGTTTATGCACTTAGTCCAGTGATCCTGGAGCATACAGTAAAAGTCAGCATATTTTGCCAGTAGAAAGTGATCTACAACATGAATGATGTCATCATCTGAAGCAAATTTGTGACCACTGAGCTCCTTTTTGAGTTTGGTAAACAGGTAGTAATCCTAAGGGGCCAAATCTGGGGAATAAGGAGGATGTTCCATTGCCACCGCTGACTTGTGAACTGGAGCATTGTCTTGCTGAAAGATGAGACTCCTCTTGTCAGTTTCCCTTGATGCTTTTCCTTCAGTTTGACCCACAGTTGCTTCACAAGATTAATCATAATAGGTCCCAGTGATTGTTCTGCCCTTTTGAAGATAGTCTACAAACAGCACACCTTGTGAATACCAAAAGATGGAAGCCATCACTTTGCCTGCATGCAGAACCACCCTTGCTTTCTTTGGAGGTGGGGATCCATGATGTTTCCACTGCTTTGACTGTTCTTTGGTTTCTGGTTGAAAATGATGAACCCAAGTCTCATCCATAGTCACAAATTGCTGAAGAAACTTTTCAGGATGTGCAGAGAAATGGCCAAGATTGTCTCTTGACATGTTGAGATGCTGTTGTTTGTGATCAGCTCCAAGAAATTTCGGGACCCAGCAAGTAGAGACTTTTGTCATTTGAAGATCATTGTGAATAATGGCATGAACACGTTCCTGGGAGATGCCCAACTCGGTAGCAACGTACCGTTCAGTTAGTCGCCGATCCTCTATTATCATGTCATGGATTCTGCCGGTGGTTTCATCGGTGGTTACTGCTCTTGATCTTCCTGGATGGGGATCATCTTCCAGACTCTCCCTTCCATGTTTGAATTGAACTGTCCATTTTTCTTCACTGTCCTGTAAGAAGGGACACTCTCACCTAGAGTCTCTACCATATCCTCATGGATCTCCTTTGATAATAAGCCTTTGATGCAGAGGTAGCAAATGACTGCTCAGTGAGAAATTTTATCCATTCTCTCAATTTCTGCCAGCCCTTACCACTTCAGTAGCCTGTAAAAAAAAATTGGTTGCAGTTAATTTCTTGAAACTTGGTATTTAATCTTACGTTAACCTGATCTACAAATGCTCCTAATATCAACTGTGCGTTTCAAGTATTTGTACTTTATGCCAGGAACTTATCAGTCAACCCTCATAAGGCCAACACTAAAGGAAACAGTGTGAAGAGATGCAAAATCAGCTAGAACAAATGTGAAGAGAGGCAAACTCAGCTAGAACAAACATGAAGAGAGGCAAACTCAGCTAGAACAAACATGAAGAGAGGCAGACCAGCACCACTAAATCTAGTGGATTTCATAAAACAGAGCTAAAGAGGTTGTGAACATCACCCCTACTTATATTTCAGTGAATAAACTATAGCTGGCTTTGTGTTTAGTGTTACTTTCTTTCTTGAGTATAACAGATATAAGTAATTTGTTATTACTTCATATCACTTGAAGCCAATAAATATGAGGATTGTTTTTTTTTTTTTTACTAGCTAATGTTACAAGGACTGTACTTTAGTATTTTTTAACATACTTGTATTATATCCAGTTCATGGTGGTAGTATTGTTATTTTATTATGGCCTAGCTAGTTCATGTTTCTGGGATTGTAATTTGTTATTTTATAATATTGTATCTTTTTTTTTTTTATTTAATGCTGGCGTGATAGTTATTTTGCTGTAGTGTTTTGTAACTGCTGTTGCAAGGGTTATATTTCCATTATTTAAGCATGTTATATCCTTTTAATGGTGGGAGGATTATTATTTTATTATGATATATTTAGCACAAGTCTTGGAAGGGTACATAATGGGAAAAAGAAAGAGAGGAAGACCAAGGCGAAGATGGCTGCAAGACATCGTTGAGTATCTGCAAATGGATGCATCAGCAGCAGGGCATCTTGCTTACAACCGAGAGGCCTCCAGGAGAGCTGTTAGGGAGGCAGAGTTCTGCAAGGGACTTGTAAATAACTGACTGACTATCTGATATCTAGAAGCAAGTGCTAAGATTGTTTTTTTTAATGTTTTTTTAAAATTCCGGTTCAGCAGTGGTGGTAAGCTTGCATTTGAGCGTTTTACATTCTCATAAGCAGCACCCTGATTGTTTGATGTTTGATGTGGAGTTGAATTTCTGCACCACTGGTTGGAAGTGCTTGTGTCCTGTGCTGGCTCTTTGTGTTTGACTGAGTGTGGTGTAAGCAGGAACGTGCGGACGTGCCAGAACAGTGTTGTCATAGCTCACAAGATGGAGGTCAATTCTGTGCATGAAGTGACAGAGGTGAGTGCTTTGGCACCACTGCGAGCTGTGAACTTCACATGAGTAGCATCCCCAGGCAGCAGAGAAATCTTGGAAGGTACATGCGGCCAGATCTGATGCTGACCACATCACACTTTCATGTCTTGGAAATATGGGTCTCACAGTGCTTCCTGACTACGCCATGGTGGCATGGAAGTGAGAGTTTTACCTTTTACCTTTATCTTAGCTATTCTGCCACAGAGGACTGGGGTTAGAAGGAATACAAATTAAACTATTGAAGTTATAATGTTGGTAATAATTATTTCTTTTTTTTTAATATAGCACTCATAGTTGTATCACATTTAGCAGTTATATTTTTATTGCTTGTAGCATTTATATATTTTTTATCATTTACAGTGGAGCAGTCATGATATAGTAGGAGTAAAAATGATACCGGACTGTCAGTATAGGGATACAAAGAAGGCTGGGATCAGCTGAAATGTGGTTCTTAAGAAGAATGCTGAAGGTAGCATAGACAGCAAGAAAACTGAACCAGGAAGCTCTTAAAGAGGCACAAGAAACAAGGAAAATTATAACATTTTCTGAACAATCCAAATTAGTGGGGGGCATGTTTGGAGGAGAGGCGGGCTAGAGTACCTAATGGCAACAGGGAAGATCAAAGGTAGAAGAGACAGAGGTAGACAGAGAGACAAGATGTTTGATGGCTTGGCATCCTGGCACGGGAAATGCTCATTGACAAGCCTGTTGAGATGGATAAGGGATCGGGGGTTGTGGAAGGACATGATATCCCATGGCCGTCAGTAGGGATCTTGAGAGAAAGAGAGAGAGAAAAATGATGGTAGCAAGTGTTGCTTACAAATAAGACTGAATATTTTGCTATATTTTGTGCTGTTGTTTTTTTCTCTGCATGGGATATTTTTACAGCGATAAGCTGAAAGCAATGAAACAGTGAGTCCATGTGTAGATGTCATTTATTTTCAAAGTTCTGAAGCTAGCTCACAGTATTTTGTCCACCACAATACTCATGATATATATCTGTCTTTTTATAAATGCATGTTCTGTTGGATTTTATTTCACAGAGCTTTTCAAGATTTGATATTTGTATCTCTCTGCACTTATAGGAGACATTTTCTCCGATATATAAAGTTTGTGGTTGAAGTCATAGCAGTATGTTTATTTATAAGAAGCGTTTGTGTGGTATCATATTAAAGTGGTAATACTATAATGTATCAGTTCTAGCATTGTGAGACAAATATTTGTATTTTTCAGATATACTTTCGTTTATATAAAAAAAAAAGAACCGTTTATTATCTTTTGTCAAAAACTTCTTAGACAAAACTAGTTTCTTGAGTTCAGATACTGAACCACAGTTTTATGAATGCTGAAGACAAATTATAACAGTTCAGAACCACATGTTTCTTTTTTTTTTTCCCCCTTAACATGTCTCCCCACCCCCCACCCCCACCCCAAAAAAAAAAGATTTATTGAGTTTCTGAATCACAGTTTTTGTGAAAAAGTGCGACCTACAAGAGTTCAGAGAACCACATTTTGGTCTAAGCTAGAGCAGATCTGTGCCACATGGTGTTTAGTGCACTCGTTGCCGATCAGAAGGAGGTCCTCGGGTCCAAGGATAACAAAGGCAGCGAAGACAGCTGCAGGCATCTCTACCTCGAATACTGTAGTGGCCTAGGATAACAAAGGTAGGGAAGACAGCTGCAGGCATCTCTACCTCGAATACTGTAGTGGCCTAGGATACCAAAGGTAGGGAAGACAGCTGCAGGCATCTCTACCTCGAATACTGTAGTGGCCTAGGATAACAAAGGTATGGAAGACAGCTGCAGGCATCTCTACCTCGAATACTGTAGTGGCCTAGGATAACAAAGGTAGGGAAGACAGCTGCAGGCATCTCTACCTCGAATACTGTAGTGGCCTAGGATAACAAAGGTATGGAAGACAGCTGCAGGCATCTCCACCTTGAATACTGTAGTGGCCTAGGATAACAAAGGCAGCGAAGACAGCTGCAGGCATCTCCACCTTGAATACTGTAGTGGCCTAGGATAACAAAGGCAGCGAAGACAGCTGCAGGCATCTCCACCTTGAATACTGTAGTGGCCTAGGATAACAAAGGCAGCGAGGACAGCTACCTCGAATACTGTAGTGGCCTAGGATAACAAAGGCAGCGAGGACAGCTACCTCGAATACTGTAGTGGCCTAGGATAACAAAGGCAGCGAGGACAGCTACCTCGAATACTGTAGTGGCCTAGAAATGAAGGATCTAACACTTCACACCCCTACGGCATGCAAATGCTACGAGACCATTCAAAGAAGTAATGTATTACAGTTTATAGTCAGTTTATGCGTTAAATTATTGTTTATAAATTTGGAAAGAAATGGTATCCGTTTAATTTAACCAGACCCGATATTATCAGTCGTAGACTGTTATTAAAGCATGTGTTTATGAACTGAGTGCCGTTTTGAAAACTGGGCATTTTAGTGTGTATTTCGTGGTGCTCATAAGCGAGTGACATTTGTAGAGTTGTTGCCCTTCGTATATCTTGAGCAAAACTTAAATAGCCGTGTTGATGTGAATAACGAATAAAGATTGGCAGTTATTTATGAGGCATGGATGTTGTTTTTATCTTTTCGTGTGTATGTATATGAGAGAGAGAGAGAGAAGGGGGTGGTTGTATGGTTCAGTTTTACAAGATAGGAAGAATGAGGAAAGTGGGCAGAAACGAGAGTGGCAGAAAGGAAGATGAGCACATATAAAGGAAGAGCACACAACAGTCCAATATTTCGGCAGAAGCCTTTGTCAAGGACTATATACAAAAACAACACAACATAATACAAACACGAAAAATAGATGAAAAATGAAGCACTTAGTAAGAAAGACCAGCACAAAATGAGGCTTTCATCTCATTCCATACTGATTGTTATTATTATCATCATCACCGCAGTTATAAAAGACACATTCGCTTTAGCAAAAAGTGACCGAGCTGGTAGCACATTGTACTCCCGCTGCTAATCGCTTGTGTGTGTTGTCAAAGTTCGTTGTTTCGTAGCTAGGAGTTCGTAATTTTAAACTGGGGGCAAGAACTGTCACAGGTCTCACCCAAAAACAGAGCAGCTCAGAAAATGGTTCCGGGGCCACCTGTTGCCACAAACATGGCTCTGGCAAATGGAGAATCCCTGGAACCCACCCCCAATCAAAATAGGGCCCCTGATTGTAACACAGGACTACAGGGGGAGGTAACCATACAGAAACTTCTGGCAGAGCAGGTCAATTAGATGCCGTCAATGCAAGGTCCACAGGCGCCAGGACACATCCCGACCCCCCATCAAGCCCAGCCCGGGGACCACACCCCGGGCGAAACAAAGGAGAGCAAGACCCTCTAAAAACATTCGATGTCTCAGGGCAGTAGATGGATGATCAAGAACATGGATAAGAAGACTGAAAAAAAAACAACTTTCCCCTCTGAAGACAGAACATGTTAGTCTAACTGGAGAAGGCACCCAACAGTGGAATGGGGAGGGGGAGGGGGAAATGTACGCACTGTACAGTTAATGAGTATGCTCTGATTTGTTACACGGAGTGGAGCTGCTGATGTCAGGCAGAGCCGGACCTGAGACCTAGATGATGACTGTGCATTGGGGACCCAGGATTAAACAGAGTTGAGCCAAATAAGGAACTCCGGGGTTTCTATGAAGACCTCCTGCTGATAGCAGGATTCATGGAGGCAACCGTACTTCCTGTTTAGAAAGCTGAACATACGAAACAGAACGCAGAAGAAGAAGAAGAAGAAGAACAACAACAACAACAACATTTCCCCCGGCAAAAAATAGCGACTGCGTTTGACTACAAAAACTGTTCGTCTGTTCTTTGGGTAATGTTCCGTACGATATTTAGTTAAATATGAGAGATGATACTCTGCTCCCGTGACATGCGAATAAAGAAAGTAAACTAAAAACGAGCAGTGAGTGGTGGTTTATTTTGTTACGTGTAAGTAGTGGAGCTAATCAAGACATACAAATGACTTAACAGCGGTAAATAATTCTTTTTTTATAAATAAGAAACAACGGAAATAATAGGACATTCATTCATTCATTCCTTTGCATGTCCCTTGCGGAACTTTGCCTCCCAAACAGCACTCCTGTAGGCCTCTCGGTTGTGAGCAAGATGGCCTGCTGCTGCTGCATCCATTTCCAGATCATCAACGATGTCTTGCAGCCATCTTCGTTTCGGTCTTCCTCTCTTTCTTTTTCCCATTATGTATCCCTCCAATATGGTCTGCTCTAAATTATCATGACGTTTAATGTGGCCAAAATATTTAAGTTTTCTCTCTTTAATCCTCCTTACTAGCCAGCCTTCATCAATATTAAGCTCTTACAGTATAGATATAGTTGTTCGTTTTTGTGTCCACGATATTTGGAGAACTCTTCTATAGCATTTACATTCAAAGGCATTTATGTGCTTCTCAGCTGTTTTGTTAAGTGTCCAGGTCTCACAGGCATATGTTGCGATGGGAAAGATGCATGCCCTTAAAAATCTTATTTTTGTGGTTCTGTCTGCTCCTCTCCACAGATTCTTTATTTGTTTTACTTTCTGAAGAGCAATAGATGTCCTCCTTTTAATTTCCCTCATTGTATCTCCATTATTAGTTAGTAGTGATCCAAGATATTCAAAACTCTCCACTTCTTCCAGTTTTTCCTCATTGATACATATTTCAGTTGCCTTGTTTGTTTTATCAGTTGTCATCACTTTAGTTTTCTTTGCATTAAGATAGAGGTTCTGCTCTTCGCTGTTCTTGCGGACTGACATAATCAGTTTTTCCATTCCTTCTTGTGTTGTGGACAGCAATACTGTGTCATCAGCATATCTAATCTCTGGTATTTCATAACCTCCAACTGTTATGGCATCGTAATATTCTTTGTCTACATCTTCTCTAACATTCCTCATTATATTTTCATTATATTTTCAGTATACAAGTTAAATAAGTAGGGTAATAAATAGGACATAACAGCGATAAAACAATTAAAAACATGGAGTCAAAAATTCAGAGGATCAAAGTTGATATAGGCAATATAAGAAGCGGAACGAGTCCACAAACAACACTGCCTGTTAATCCTACAGCCCCATTGCCACCTGTGTCTTGAGATGTTATTGACTGCCATATGTCTCCATTCTGGTCGTTGCATCTATCGGAGGAGCACGTGACCTGACAGGCTGGATTTACCGAATCTTTTGGGCTACATGTTTCGGTAATTTGTTCAGTCCCACAACCCCGATACAGAGAATTGAGCTTTTCGTAACCTGGTTGTGGCAAAACAACGAACGATAGGCGATATCATTATTGTTATATGCTCAGCATTGTGGTAGTGATGTTGTTGTTGGTGGTGATAATGCTCTTGTTGTTTCTGGTAGTAGTGGTGTAGTTGTTGGGGTAGTGGTTTTATTGATGGCGAACATACTGGTGTTTGTTGTGCTGGCAGTAATATTGATGGTAATTGTGGCGTTGTGGCGATAGTGTTGTTGGTAGTGGTGGTAGTGTTGTTGTTGTTGTTGGTGGTAGTGTTGTTGTTGGTGGTGGTGGTAGTGTTGTTGTTGTTGGTGGTGGTAGTGTTATTGTTGGTGGTGGTGGTAGTGGTGGTGGTAGTGTTGTTATTGGTGGTAGTGTTGTTGTTGGTGGTGGTAGTGTTGTTGGTGGTGGTAGTGGTGGTGGTAGTGTTGTTATTGGTGGTGGTGGTAGTGTTGTTGTTGTTGGTGGTGATGGTGGTAGTGTTGTTGTTATTGGTGGTGGTGTTGGTGGTGGTGTTGGTGGTGGTGGTAGTGGTGGTGGTAGTGTTGTTATTGGTGGTAGTGTTGTTGTTGGTGGTGGTAGTGTTGTTGTTGGTGGTGGTAGTGGTGGTGGTAGTGTTGTTATTGGTGGTAGTGTTGTTTTGTTGTTGGTGGTAGTGTTGTTGTTATTGGTGGTCGTGTTGTTTTGTTGGTGGTGGTAGTGTTGTTGGTGGTGGTAGTGTTGTTGGTGGTGGTGGTAGTGGTGGTGGTAGTATTGTTATTGGTGATAGTGTTATTTTGTTGTTGGTGGTAGTGTTGTTGTTATTGGTGGTCGTGTTGTTTTGTTGGTGGTGGTAGTGGTGTTGGTGGAGTGTTGTTGCATATAACATATTCAAAAGTTATAAGCACAAAAACCAAGTTAAAATTATTCAATTCAAATGTAATATCCACCCTCATTTATGCATGCGAAAGCTGGAAAACAACTAAAGAAATAGACAAGAAATTAGACTCTTGTGAAAACAAATGCCTAATGAAAATACTTGGTATAAAGTGGAACGAATTCAAGAACAACGCAGAGGTAAGACAGATGAGCAAACAATAACCTGTCTCATGGATGATCAGAAAAAGAAGATGGACATATGTCGGCCATGTGATAAGAAGAAACAACAAGAGAATCCCCCCAAAACAAGCTATCAAGTGGAACACAAAAAACCGAAGGAAAAGAGGTCGACCAAGCGAACTTTAAAAAGAACATTGTTAAGAGAAGCCAGTTTAGTGGTCATAAGATCCCTTACTGAGGGTGAAAAGCTCGCCGAAAACAGGAAAAATTGGTAAACTACCTTGCCAGCCCTGTGTGACGTTTAGCGGCACGGGAAGGATGTAAGATGTATATTCTCAGCAAGGGTTAACGTCTTTCAGAACACTTTACCAAATCATAAGCACAGTTATCGAAAATACTTCAGCCATCAACTTTTTTATTAACCTTGAGGCTGTGACTTTCAGAAATACAAGAAGTCATTCAAAATACATGTTTAAAAAAAGAAGCTTTCAAATGCAACAGCCATTAAAAGTTGAAGAGAAGTATCGACTGCGGTAAAACTGGTAAACTAGTTCTAGTAACAAAGGTGGACACGGATGTATGGTTCAGTTATATATATGTATGTATATATATATATATATATATATATATATATATATATATATGAGGAAAGTGGACCGAAACAAGAATGGCAGAAAGTGAGATGAGTACTCATAGATGAAAAACATACAACAATCCAACATTTCGGCAAATGCCTCCCCCCCCCCCCCCCCCTCAAGAGTCACATTAAAAAAAACAACACAACAAATAAACATACGGAAACATTAAACTAAAAAAAAAATGACTAAATAAAATTACTACAAGGAGATTACCAAAGGAACTAAGTGTTTTAATTTTTATCTATCTTTTTTGTTTCTTGTGATTTTGTTTTTTTGTATACCGTTGTCTTATCTTGTTTTATCTTGTCTTGTCTTGTCTTATCTTATCTTGTCTTATCTTGTCTTTTCTTGTCTTCTTGGAACTGCGAGCTGGTGTTCTTTGCAGGCGATGCTGTGAAGGTGTTGAATCACAGGATCGTGTCGGATTGGGAGCGGGTTATGGCATTTATTTCTTTTCAGTCCCTGAGTGCAGTTACAAGGCAGGGGGTGTAAAACACTTCTTTTAGCAGACTCCACCACCCAAGAGACTATGACGGTCACTGTCCCTTTAGCAAGAGTAGGGTTGCTACTAGGGGTCCCAACGGAGAGGTGGGACAGGGTCTTGGTCAGTTATACTTCACTAACCCTGACACCAGCATGTCAGCTATGGATCGCTGCTTGCCCAAACGAACAGTTCTCCCCTCCCCCCCACCACACATACATAATCCCCTGTCCTTTTGTGGGGGGGGGGGAAGGGAATGAGAGGCATAAAGCAATTGCCGAAATATTGGTTTGTTGTAGGTTTTTAATTTATACACACTCATTTTCTGCCACTCTAGTTTCTGTCCACTTTCCTCATTCTTTCTGAACCATACACCACTGTCTGTAAGTATATCAGTCACCCAACACACGACAGTTATAGCACCGCACCCAGTCAAAAAACTGCGGTCGTTAAAAACACAAAAACAGTAGTTTATGACAGCCATTAGACCAGAAATGAACAGAACGGTAGCTGTCATGTACCTGAGCTGTAGGCCGCCCTTGTCTCACACATGCTAGCACAAGAAACTATGCTGGTCTTGGTAAAGTTGCGCGCATCTGTAACACATTCTCTGTCTGTTGTTCCGTCGCCGGCGAACGTGTACGTGCAGGAAAGACACTCAATTTGGGCGGCTCCGACTCCTTACAGAAAAAAAAAACGAGATGAAGATCAATAGGGAATGGTAGCTACAGTTTTCTTATATATTTTTATACTGTTGTTATTGGTGGTGTATTGCTCATTTTGCGATAATGATGGTGCTGCTGTTGGAGGTGGTAGTGTGTGTTGATGTTCACTGTGGCAATGATGTTGTTGTTGGTGGTGATAATGCTATTGCTGTTTCTGGTAGTAGTGGTGTAGTTGTTGAGGTAGTGGTTTTATTGATGGTAGACATGCTGGTGTTTGTTGTGCTGGCAGTAATGTTGATGGTAATGGTGGTGTTGTAAAGATAGTGTTGTTGTTGGTGGTAGTGTTATCGTTGTTATTGGTGGTACTGTTGTTGGTGGTATTGCTATTGTTGGTGGTTGCTGTAGTGTTGTTGGTGGTGGTGGTAGTATTGTTGATGTTAGAGTTGTTGCTAGTTGTGGTAGTATTGTTGTTGGTGGTAGTCTTCTTCTTCGTTCGCATTGTTGTTGGTGGTAGTGTTTTTGTTGCTTCTGGTGGTAGTGTAATTGTTGTTGGTGGTGGTAGTGTTGTTGTTGGTTGTTGCTGTTGTTGGTTGCTGTTACTGTTGGTAGTCGTAGTAGTGTTTGTTGGTGATGGTAGTGTTGTTGTTTGTTGTTGTTGGTATTGATCGATGTTGCTGTTGGTAGTAGTGTTGTTATTGGTGATAATGTTGTTGTTGGTTGCTGTTTCGATGTTATTTGCTGTTGTGTTGGTAGTAGTTTTGTTGTTGCGGTAGTGGTGTTTTTGTTGGTTGTTGTTGATGATGATTGCTGTTGGTGGTGGTAATAGTGTTGTTGTTGTTGTTGCTGGTTGCTGTTGGTGGTGGTAGTAGTGTTGTTGTTGTTGTTGCTGTTATTGATGTTGGTTGCTGTTGCCGTTGGTAGTAGTGTTGTTGTTGGTGGTGATAGTGTTGCTGTTGGTTGTTGTTGATGTTGGTTGCTGTTGGTGGTAGTAGTAGTGTTGTTGGTGGTGGTGGTAATGTTATTAATGTTTTTACTGTTGTTGTTTGCAGTGCTAGTGTTGTTGCTGATGCTGTTGTCTGTTTGGTTTATTTTCAGTACTAACGAACAGTTTTATTACCATCATCATCGTCACAGAAAAAATTCGTACTACATGTTAAGTGACAGCCCCATGTTTTTGCCATTTCATCTTCCTAGATTTGCCTTTTCTTTCTCATGCAGAACAGTGCTGGATGACATGCAACAACAACAACAACAACAACAACAACA
Organism: Achatina immaculata; assembly: GCA_009760885.1. Taxonomy (NCBI): domain Eukaryota; kingdom Metazoa; phylum Mollusca; class Gastropoda; order Stylommatophora; family Achatinidae; genus Lissachatina; species Lissachatina immaculata. The sequence continues at coordinate 28,149,106 of CM019714.1, read as the reverse complement.
ACAACAACAACTACTACTACTACTACTACTACTACTACTGCTACTACTACTACTACTACTACTGCTGCTGCTGCTGCTGCTGCTACTGCTACTACTACTACTACTACTACTACTACTACTACTACTACTACTACTTTAAGTAGAAAATGAGCGTTATCGTACAAAACATCAGCAGATCGACGAGAAAGATAAGTAATACAATACAACATAAGAGTGGGAAGAAGACAATGTCAGATTTTGCAGTTATCGACCCCTAGCAGACATGCTAGCGTCAGGACTGGCGAGCCATAGCCGATCAAGACCCTGTACCCGTTGGTACCCTTATCATCAGGCCTAGCCCGGATAACGGGGCTGCGGTGGTGGATTCTGATAAAGAAGTATTGTACATCTCTATAGTCCCACCCAGGGATTGGAAAACAAAATAGCCGTCGTAACATATTCCAAAGCCGACGAGATGCTGTGCCTCAACAACTTCACCACATCGGCTGCAAAGAACAACAGCTCGCCGTTCCAGGGAGACAGATGAAGAAGGAGGAGAATGCATAGAGGAGAGGGGGGGGGGGAAGAGAGAGAGAAAAAGACTTGGGAAAGATGTGCTGAGATATAGCAATTACCTGTGGTCAGATATATCAAGCAGGTGACAAGGCAATACAAGAGAGCGGTGGCTGAGATGTGCTTCATTGTAGTTTGTTGCCTGCTAGAAGAAATGAAAAAAAAGATAATAATTATATAGATAATATAACTATAAGATAATAATTATGTTCATCAGCATCACTCATAGATCCATCGTCGTCATGTTCAGCATTAAATATTGTTTGAAACGTCCAATGAAGTGTAGAGACCCCTGCCGTTTGGTAGCAATTTAGGCTAGCAGAACCCTGGTTACTGTGGGAGTGTATCCTACAGCCGTTGTTGTCGTATATCCAAACTTTAACATCTGACTACGTGGCAGTATCTTCATGTGCTGCCTTGCTGTAAACTTGTAAAGGAAGTTTCTTAAGTCACTGATTTAGAATAATCTTTAACAGAAACAAAACCTCCCCCATGAGACCCTTATCAGTTCTATCCAGGTCAGGCGGGGGGGGGGGGGGGGGGGAATTGTGAAGAAAGACGGCGGTGCTTTTATCCTGGCTACACAGGTTCAAATGTTCGAAGTTCAGACTCCGGCTTCACTGCATTCGGGACAACCCCATATATACCCCGCCGCATGCCGCAGCATCCGTCCAAGAGTTCGTTTGCTAATAGTTCCTGTCAAATGTTGGTTGTTTACGACGTGTTTTCTGCCACACAGTTCGGATTTCCTGCCAGCATCTTTAATTTGTCCTAGAATGTATAAAATCGGAAAAAAGTAGGAGCACCTTTATTACTTAACGATTACAAAGTTGTGACGTTTCGGCGTGAGCCTTAATCATACAAAAACATACAGGACGAAGAAATAGGGAGAGGAGATAAAGTATAGATTTACATGAATACTGTTTAAAAAAAATAAACAAAATTTAAAAAAAAAATTTTTAAGGAAATTTGCAATTTACAGCTAAGTACTCCTTTGAAAAAAAAATTATTTTTTTTTTAAATTTTGTTTATTTTTTTTAAACAGTATTCATGTAAATCTATACTTTATCTCCTCTCCCTATTTCTTCGTCCTGTATGTTTTTGTATGATTAAGGCTCACGCCGAAACGTCACAACTTTGTAATCGTTAACTAATAAAGCTGCTCCTACTTTTTTCCGATTTTATACATTCTGGTATCACAGCTTTACTGCAGTGTTTAGTGTATAGTTGTATACTTATACACCAATTGTTGTGTTACTTTAATTTGTCCTAGCTCCAGCAGTCTCTTCACAACTATATTGTTCTTTCATTCCCGTTCTTTATTTTCCCGTAGTCTGTCCAGTACAGCCCTAGCAATGTCCCCGTTGTCCATTATCAGTCTGCTATTTATTTTAACCTGTCCAGCAAGTCTGTCTGCCACATCATTTCCATGTACTCCCACATGCCCTGGGCAATAAAGCCACGCTAGGCTTGTCACAGCTGAATGGCTTAACAGATGAACCCATTCTTTTTTAAGCAGTTACTTCTCAATCTTAGGAAGCATACTCTGTGAATCCGTCACAGTGACGTGGTCATCATGAGCAACTAATCATTCCATTCTCATCGACACAGCCTCTATTTCCATTCGCATGCTTGAAGTGGTGACTTCAAAAGGCTCCCGAACACTATATCACTGCTCTTCCATTCCCGTAGACAACAACACCCCAACCACTTCTATTGTTTCAAATCACTGATCCATCTGTATATACTACCATGTCGGAAGACCCCCAATGATGCTGGATGAGACTTTGAATCCAAAGTTTAACTGCTCCCTGTGCCCAGTCTCGACGTTCAAGGCGCTTCTGTATAGTAACTTTTGTTAGCTGAGGTCAGGCCTGTACTCGTAACCAATCATCACCTTTAGGCGCTTCTTCTAGATTGCAAGTTGACTTTATTGCATCCTCGGCCTTAGCCATCCAGGATTTGCCTTGTTTGATGCGTCTTCTCTTTATCAACCCAAACGTCGTATGGAGAAGAAGATCCTTCATGCCAGCAACCCTGATGTATGCCTTTACCTGAGCATGCTTGAGTTTTGACCTCACTCTCAGCATATCAAGCAGAAAGCTCATACCCGCCACTGGAGTATCTCTGGTGCCACCCAAGACCACCCTCATTGCCTCGTTCTGTACATGCTCTAGTCTATTCAGCTGCGCATGTGACAGAGGGAGCAGGCCTAGATCATACTCCAATGGTGACAGTACCAGAGCATGCATCAGAAAGAATAGCGCGCTGTGGAAAGCTCACTGCGGCCATTAACATAACCGCTACCAACGCTTTCCTAGCGTTTTTGTATTGCATTGTCCACATGGTGTGCAAAGAACAATGAACGATCAAATGTTATCCCTAGACACATCATGCAATGTGTTCTCTTAATATCTTTCCCCGACACTTTACAGAACTTCAGACCCTACAATTATGTTATTTAATGAGTACCACAAGATGCTGGCCTTTTCTGGGCTTATCACCGCATTGTTGTCCTTACACTGCCTTGCTATCTGATCCACTCTGCTCTGCACGTTTGAGGCTAGTTCATCTCCCATGCTCATATATTAATATATCATCAGCGAAGGTCAGCGATCTTCCCACATCGTTCCCAAATAACAGGACAATGCCAGTAGAATATAACAGGAGACAAGGGAGACCCCCTGAGGCATCCCCGTAGTAATTGTTCTGGGCTCTGAGATCCTTTATCTTAAGGATCGATTCAACAGCATTGAAGCTATCCGTCGAAACAGTCTTGTATCTACCCCAAACTCCACCAGAAGTGTCAACAGCATTGAAGCTATCCATCGAAACAATCTTGCACCTACCCCAAACTCCACCAGAAGTGTCAACAGCATTGAAGCTATCCATCAAAACAATCTTGCACGTACCCCAAACTCCACCAGAAGTGTCAATAGCATTGAAGCTATCCATCGAAACAATCTTGCACCTACCCCAAACTCCACCAGAAGTGTCAACATGAAAGAACTCAGAGCTGAGTTGAAGGATTCTGATGTTGAGAATTATTATGAGGAAAGTTAGAGAGTCATGCAGAAGTTGTGTTTGAGATTTTTTTCTAGAAGTTGCTGTTGAGTAGAAGTTTTCCAGTTATGCCTTAGATTCACTGCTATAGTAATTGTCATGTAGGACAAAGTTTTTATTAGCAAGAATGTAGTCAGCGTAGTAATACTGTTATTGACTAGATTAAAAGTGTTACAGTGGTTCTCACCTTTTTTGAGGATTTATGGTAGTGTGGATGATTTTTTGGAGTTTCATAGAATTGTAAGTTGTGCCTTCATTTGTAACTACTCTGATGTTGGTTATTATTTCCTTCCCCACGGCATTGCTCTCATGCCCGGGAAGTACAGTGTACTTTTTGTGATCACCCTGCCATGTTGGCAGCTCTTTGTTCTGCCTCATCCACAGTTCATCCAACATTCTATTCATTCAATAAATGTTGACTTTGTATTGTAGCTTGAACTCTTGCTTCCTTCATGAGTTCAAATGTGAGTCTAGTCGTGTGTATGGAAAGTATTGTGACACTCTGTGGTTATTGTAAAGTTGGTGAACCTGGTTTTGTTGCTGAGTCACGTGGTGTATAGTAATGTGACAATCTGCCGCTTGGTTTAACAACAAGTACCAAGCTTACGGCAACAACAACATGTAATAACTCGGTACAGTCACATCTTTAATAGCAACAGACCACTCGATACAAGTGTTATCTTTTCACACTAGTACACTCCTAGTAGCTGTGCTAGAGAGAGAGAGAGAGACACTAATACTATTTGCAGCTGATGATAAAATATTCCACCAGCTAATTGAAGAGAAACAAATACGGGTTTAGTAGTGATTATGACGATCTGTTTGGTAACTAACTTGTCAGTCTTTCCCTAATTAGATCCGCGAGATATCGTGAACAAAAAAAAAACAACAACTTTGTACTATCGCGAAATTAACTACATACTTGGGTACAAAAAGTGCACAATTATTAAGCGTGTAAGCGATACATTCACAACGAAAATACACCTCCGACTGTTTGAACTGTATTATTGGAAGTACTTTGAGAATATCCGTCAAAGAGATATTAGCAGAGAAGGTTAGGATAGAAAATCTGGCCTTTTTTGATGTTCTCAGACGCTTCCTAATCCATGAAATGAACGGAAATGGTGACAAATTATTTAACGATACGGAAACACCACCAATAACTGGCGTGAACGGTCGAAATGAAGTCCGGAACATGACAGAGAAAATGTAACTTTTTTTTTTTACACCACTAGGTTCTTTTATTACTATGGGTCACTTAAATGACTTTGTTAAAAAAAAAAAAGTACTTGAAACATATCCATGCCCCTTCAGTTTCGGATTCCAATTTTAAACGAACGCCATAAATTAACCCTTTAGTATCCTGAATAATTACAGGTAGTATTTTACAGGTGATTTTTGTTTTTTCAAGAGTAAAGAAATGGGCACGCAGCCTCGAGAAGAAGAAGAAGAAGAGGAGGAGGAGGAGGAAGAAGAAGAAGAAAATGAAAAGTTCTGATTATTTTCTGGTAAAACACTGCAGGTGTGTATTATAAATGTTTATGTGTGTGTGTGTGTGTTTGGGAAATTTATCTTCGCTGGTTAAAGAGTTAATTTACACATAGAAGATTTGTTTCGAATAGAAGGAGGATAGACAGACAGACAGACAGACAGACAGACAGACAGATAGATAGATAGATAGATAGATAGATAGATAGATAGATAGATAGATAGATAGATAGATAGATAGATAGATAGATAGATAGATAGATAGATAGATAGATAGATAGATATATAGATAGATAGATAGATAGAGAGAGAGTTAAGGCCTTATATAATCCCGAAAGTAGTCTAAGCTTGAGCAGTGTGGAAATAAACCAAACAGAAAGAGAGAGAGAGAGAAAGAGAGAGAAAGAGAGAGAGAGAGAGAGAGAGAGAGAGAGAGAGAGAGAAAAGACGAGAATAATGATAGAGTTTTAGAGAAAGATGCAGCCACACACACTGGACGGCCAGAGAATAAAAGGAAGCAAAGAGTTTCAGAGAAGTCTTAGAACATCACGAACTAATCGGAACTATAAGATAAACGCAGCCAAATTTTTCTGGAAATTTCACGAGAAAGGCAGTAGTTAGTTTAAGTTTTCAGTTGCTGAAAAATTCAAGGAAAATATAAAATAAATGAGACTAAGAGATAAGTTTCTCGATAAGATGACATGCTGGCAAAAGAACACAGCAATAACTGAAAACTGCAAGAAGTAATGTCGCACAGAGTTGATGGAAACCACATACACAAAACACGGACAATAAAGATAATGATGAAAATGATTGTCTAGTCTCTTCTGGCATTAATAAACGTAATGTGATTTAAAAGTTCAAAATCCAAAATGCAGACACCCCCCTCCCCCCGGCTTCACTGCATTTTGGGACATCCAAACTTGCTGACTTCAAAGGCTTCCGAACCCTGTGCTACTACTCTTCTATTTCAATAATTTGAAAAGTAATTTGAAACCCCGTAAGATGCAAAACGCCACCGGTATAAAGCAAAAGTTAGTCGTATGGACAAAACGATTTAGTAACATCAGAATTTACCTTTTAAGAGAAGAAAATAAGACCCTTGAATACGCACAGCTCTTGGAGTTGCTGAAAAATGTATTTATAATCCCATCTTCCTGTGACTTTAATTTAAATCCCTAACCAGAAATATAACGACACGAAAGATTTTTTCCATGTTTTTATAAACAACACACTTACATGCGGATACAGCAAACCAGGTAGTGTTGACCAGGGGTTCTGAAACTTTACGCGATTACAGACCCTTCATGGAATGCCCAGTGCGTATATATCAAAGGAGTGCCAAAACGAAGGCGTGACAGTTAGGTATATTTGTTACAAATATTTCAAAGTGAAAAATGAAATTAGTAACAGTTAAAATTGAATACAAATGATGCCATCTTCGATTTTAAATAAAATCCTTAAACTCTAATACTTATACTTGATTTTGCAACACCTGATAAAATCCAAAATTCTGAGCCAAAATATCAAGATAACAATATACATAACTATAATAAGACCAGCCGTCGTGAATGGATCAGAAACGCGCAGTACAACAAATAAAGATGAACAACAATTGCAGGTCTTTGAAAACAAGTTACAACAAATCTTTGGGCCCATAAAAGAATGCAACAGTGGAGAACGCAGAGCTAGAAAGATCACTGAACCGAACAGCTTATTTAAATCACAGCGGATTATAAACGTCTTGAAACTGAACAGACTTCGGTGGTTGGGCCATGTATAAAGAATGGAAGAGAACAGACAAACAAACATGATGTATGTATAAGATATGAAGGAAACAAGACAGAGAGGTAGACCAAGGCAGAGATGGTGAGAAAACATAGAAGAGGATAAAAAGGAAATTGGTGTCGCCAACTGGAGAGTGAAGATTAGAAACAGGGAGGAATGGAGGCGAACTTAATCTGCAGCAGTGAGCCTTAATGGCTTGGAAAGCTGAAGAAGAAGAAGAAGAAGAAACTCTAAACTTAACACCAACTTTGGGGCATTCTCGATGATCTTTCTCTTCCACGTGCAGCGACTGGTTGAATCAGGTCTATAATCATCTATCCAGAGGTTCTCAAATGCTGAATATCTGTGACTGAATGAAGGTTTTATGATGAAGGGCAGAATGGTAGACGGGACTGCGTGCCCAATTCTTAACTTTTAGAAAATAAAGCCTGTTCGTTCGTTCGTTCGTTCGTTCTCAAGCACTGGCAGTCTCAGACTTGTTCAGATAATATGCATATTGACATAGAATGGGCACTATCAGCCTCAGGATGCTAATGTATATGTTGAGGGGAGGGATTTGAGCACTTATGGAATGTCCGTAGGGCAGTGATGGTGACCCATACACCATATGCATATTATTTGGAATGCACTTTTTTGAGGCAGACAATCTTGGAAAGGGAAGAGGGGAAGAGACGAATGACATTCTGACTTATATGCTGGAAAGAATGACATTCTGGCTTATATGTTGAAAAGAATGACATTCTTACTTATATGCTGAAAAGAATGACATTCTGATTTATATGCTGAAAAGAATGACATTCTGATTTATATGCTGAAAAGAATGACATTCTGACTTATATGCTGAAAAAATGACATTCTGGCTTATATGTTGAAAAGAATGACATCCTGACTTATATGTTGAAAAGAATGACAGTCTGACTTATATGTTGAAAAGAATGACAGTCTGACTTATATGCTGAAAAGAATGACAGTCTGACTTATATGCTGAAAAGAATGATATTCTGATTTATATGCTGAAAAGAATGATATTCTGATTTATATGCTGAAAAGAATGACATTCTTATTTATATGCTGAAAAGAATGACATTCTGAAAAGAATGACATTCTGACTTATATACTTGGAAGAATGATAAACTATGCTGAAAAGAGTGCATGGGGCACAAAAAAAAAAGCTGGGAATCCGTAGCCTACATCATCATCCTCCTCCTCCTCCTCCTCCTCCTCATCATCATCATCATCATAGCCAGTGCTTTAGTAACCAGTATGACTTCGAAAAAAACCTATGTACCTTGGTTTCGCTTTGTTTATGTACAGATCGGAACAAACCAGTTGAAAGAAAAGCTAATCTATCAGCATTTTTGTTTGTTTGTTTCAGTTCTTTTTTTTTTTTTCAGAGATCGAGTCCCATGCCCCCATTGTTTGGCATCCATGGGCCTTCCCCTAGAGGTATGATTACCCCTGTTTTAAGGATCACTGGTGTAAACCAAGTGACGCGTCACATGAATAGCGCACATAGCAGCTTACCTGTACAAACGTACCTATCATGTTAATTACGACTTTAACCTTCACATATCCTCTCTCCGTTTTTCAAAATTTATTAGGTTACGTCTCAGATAAGCCTGTTTAGATATGTATATAAAAAAAGAAAGTAAGGGCATGAATGTTAACTGTTGGAGAAACCACTTGGCATGAAAACATCTTGAACTATACCTACATCGTATGAAAACATCTTGAACTATACCTACATCGTATGAAAACATCTTGAACTATACCTACATCGTATGAAAACATCTTGAACTATACCTACATCGTATGAAAACATCTTGAACTATACCTACATCGTATGAAAACATCTTGAACTATACCTACATCGTAAGAAAACATCTTGAACTATACCTACATCGTATGAAAACATCTTGAACTATACCTTCACCGTATACAAACATGGTCCTGCATCAGGGCGGGCAAAGAGCCAATACTGATATTCTTGTTTGGGTGATATCTTCTTTACTTCATCGTTGTCCTCCAAAACATCAAAGTCAGGCACTCTCACATGTATCAGCAGTTCGTCTCTGGTTTTCAGCATGGACGCAAACCTTCTCTTGTACGGAGCTGAAGTTATGGTCGAGTCATTTGTCCCAACTGATTGTGTAGCTGGTGTTTCTGGAGGACGCGCTGTGCTGTCTGTATCTCACAACCACGGCCACGTCTATGACGCTTTAAATTTTAGCCATAAAGCAATAAAGGAAAAAGTGTAAAAGCCTTATTTCCGTGCCATTAAGGAATATTGGGGATACGGTTTCCAAGACCATCAGCGCATGAAAGTCTGATGTGGTTAGTATCACACCTGGTAGCATTTACCTTCCCAGATTCCCCTCTTCACCCATTTTTAGAGGCTGGGTGGACCTCGTTGCCTGTTTTTGTGTGTGGAAGAAAAAAAATCCCACTGATAGGACTTGAACTCAGTACCACCGGATTAGTAAACCGAGTGCTTACCCATTCAGCTAACCAGGCCGCTTTTTTTTTTTGTTTTTTGGTGTGGTAGTACCAGGGGGAAAAAATCCCACAGCTGGGATTGAACCCTTACCGCCGGATTAGAAGACCGAGCGCCTAACCATTCAGCCAACCCGGCCGCCATAACAGCAATAAAGCAGTGTGAAAGAAGGGAAAGACCAGCAAGTACTACAAGTATGCAACAGTGGCTAAGGGAGAGGCCAGCAGTATAAAACAAGTAAGCAACAGTGGCTAAGGGAGAGGCCAGCAATATAAAACAAGTAAGCAACAGTGACTAAGTGAGAGGCCAGCAGTATAACACAAGTAAGCAACAGTGGCTAAGTGAGAGGCCAGCAGTATAAAACAAGTAAGCAACAGTGACTAAGTGAGAGGCCAGCAGTATAACACAAGTAAGCAACAGTGGCTAAGTGAGAGGCCAGCAATATAAAACAAGTAAGCAACAGTGACTAAGGGAGAGATCAGCAATATAAAACAAGTAAGAAACAGTGACTAAAGGGAAAGATCAGCAATATAAAACAAGTAAGAAACAGTGGCTAAAGGGAAAAAGCAGCAATATAAAACAAGTAAGCAACAGTGGCTAAAGGGAAAGAGCAGCAATATAAAACAAGTAAGCAACAGTGACTAAAGAGAAAGACCAGCAATATAAAACAAGTAAGAAACAGTGGCTAAAGGGAAAGAGCAGCAATATAAAACAAGTAAGCAACAGTGACTAAAGGGAAAGACCAGCAATATAAAACAAGTAAGAAACAGTGACTAAAGGGAAAGAGCAGCAATATAAAACAAGTAAGCAACAGTGACTAAAGGGAAAGAGCAGCAATATAAAACAAGTAAGAAACAGTGGCTAACTTAAAGGACAAAGCGAACAAAGGGAGAGAAGCTTAGGCCCCTCCCAAGTACTTGATAAACGCCAAGAAAACATTACTGGACAGCCTGAATGATTGGAATGTCGTAGCGGACCTCCCAGGAAGAAGAGAATATCTAACAGTCATCAAAAATCTTCTTCTTCTTCTTCTTCTTCTATCTCCCTGAAATTGCAAGCTGGCTGTCTTTACTGCCAATGTCCGTGAAGGTGTTGAGAGACAGCATCGTGTCGGTTTGGAATGCGGAAGAAGGCAGATATTTTTTCAGTCCCTGGGTGCATTTTAGACCAGAGGGTGTGAAATAGTTCTTTAGCAGACTCCACCACCAAGGGGACTATGGCGATCCCTGGCCCGTAAGCCAGGCTAAGGATGTTACGGAAGGTAACAACCAAGAAGTGGTATAGGGTCTTGGTCAGGTATGGTCAACCAATCCTGTGGGTTGCTGACTGCCAAAACGGACAGGGTCTTCACCCTGTTATTGCCGTCTACAGTAGCTGTAAAGCCTGAAAGATTCTCTGTAAAGCCTGAAAGATTCTCTGTAAAGCCTGAAAGATTCTCTGTAATGTGTATGTTGATGAACTGATGTAAGGAATGCTTATGGATCAGTTCATGTAGTGGGATGTAGGAAGAAAAATAACACAAACAAGAACGTTACAGAAAGCAAAAAATGTCTGACTAGACACAGAATCGAAACATGTATCTTATTCTTTGACGTAGGCCATAAGACGCAGTCAGCCATAGCGATCAGCGATCCATATCTGACCCCCTGGGGGGGGGGGGGGAATCAGGGCTGACAAACTTTAACCAGCCAAGATCCTGTCCCGTCTCTCCGTCGACGTTCTCGATAACAGACTTCACCTTGGTCATCACGGCATAGTGATAGTCTCCAAAGTTGTGGAGTCTGCTAAAGAAGTATTACACCTCGCCATGTTTTCTAGTTCCCCCAGAGTCTGGGGAAAACAAAAACAACAACAACAACAACAACAACAACAACAACAACAACAACCCAGCGGTAACCTTTTCCTCATTCCACAAGATTCTGTGCTTCGGAACCCTCGGCGCGTCGACTGGAAGAACATCCTGTTCTCCGTTTCAAAGAACAAGAACAAGAAAAGATTCCTTGTCAAAGGCTTTTTCCCCATCTCGTATTCGCCTTCTGCAAGAATAGAACATCCATTTTGATCATGAGAATGTCATTTTTTTTTCCTTTTTGCCTTTTTTCTTTCATAGAGTGATCCCGGATTAGGTATTTTGTCGAAAGATTGGTTGTGCTTGTTGTTATAGCAAACTTGAATAGATAAGATTGACGGCAACAAGAAAGCGGAAAACAAGGACGTTTTAAACAGACGTGATTCAAACACGGAAAGATTCGAACCAAGTGGAATACAATATGGAAAATAAAGAGAAATGCTATATACTGGATCTTACGTCTTACATGCTTCCCGTGCCGCCAGGCGTCACCCAGGACCAGCAGTGTCTGAACTGGATACCATAGAACGTTAGGAAAGACCAACAATGTAAAACAAAACGTGGAGCGTTAGGTTTGACGATGATTAATTTGCTACGAAAACAAAGAACTCTGTAGAACTATATAAATAATATAGTGTTTATCAGGCAGGGTTCCACGACGGATCCGAAAGATTTTACGTCAGATATTGTGACTGAACAATCCTCCCAAGGCTCTTCTCACGGTACCCTAGGGCTTAGCTACATGTTTTTTTTTCTTTGTCCAAGACAGATTGGTTAAAATGTCAGTTTTAGGTTAAAATGTCAGTTTTAGTTCTACACAAAGAAGAAAAAAAAAGACTACTCTTGCACATGCCATATACCACAAGCCTTATCTGATTAACATTTTGTATACTATTCATGGGCGGGGTAGGGGTATCCCCTATCAAAGGAGAAGTAAGACGCCTCCTTACCTCCGTCAGTCTACGAGACACCCTTGGGCAAGGTGGAGTACCCGTATAGCCCCCCTATCAGGGTGACGTGAAGCCATGGAAGCAGGTGGTAGATGGAATGGGAGAGCAGCCGACAGATAATGTTAGTTATGGTCACCATTCTATGATGGTAGGCAGATGATGTCAATGTAGGAACAATGGCTACGATCACTGACTAGTACAGTCACTGCCCGGAAGGAAAGCAATGGTAAAATATCTTCTGGAAATATACCAAGACACCCAAACAGCAACATAGAAAGTCAAACAGGAAAAAGATCTGGTGGCGAGTCCCCCAGGCCAGATAGATCTAATTTTAACACTGGGGAAGAGTGTGAGACTGAGGTCAGTACTAGTAATTGTGATGACGGACAAAATCCTGACAGTGTTACCAAGGAAAACCCCTGCATCAAACTAAAAAGAAAAATAAGAGTAGGAACATGGAATGTAAGAAGTATGTATGAGGGAAAATATCAAGTAATAAGTGACGAGATGAAAAGAACGGGGATACACATTTTGAGAATCTGCGAACATCGACGGAAAGGATCGGGACACTTTAAGAGCGAGAATAATAATATCTTTATATACTCTGATGGAGAATTATGAGGAAAGAATGGAATGGCTTTTTACTTGGACAAATCAACATCAAAAGCATTACTAGGTTACAATCCAGTAAGTGATAGAATCCTCACTATCAGAATTTAAGGGCACTCCTAGAAATGTAACAATCATCCAGATATATGCACCTACATCAGCAGCAGAAGAAGAGAAGTAAAAGACTTTTATAACACGCTGCAAACAACGATAGACTATGTACGGAAAAAGGATATTGTATTAATAATGGGTGATTTTAATGCAAAGATTGGTACAGAAAGAGCAGAAAATGAAGGATATTTTGTAGGGAAATTTAGCATAGGACATAGAAATGAGGCAAGTGACAATCTTTTGGCGTTTTGCATGGAAAATGAGCTAATGATCGCTAACACACTTTTAAAACAACATCCAAGAAGACTTTACACATGGAAAATCACCTGATGGGAAAACCAAGAATTAAATATTACATTGTAGTGCAAAGAAGGTGGAGGTCAAGTATAACATCAGCAAAAACTTTACCAGGTGCTGATTGTGACACGGATCATGAGTTATTAATAGCAGACATGAAGATAAAAATAAAAAAGACAGTTACGGGATCAAGACCACTCCGCTTTGATCTTACAAAAATACCAGAACAATACGGTATAGAAGTGAAGAACCGTTTCGTAATTCTGATGGATGTACAGGAGGAGATGACACCAGATGAACTGGCTATGTAGGCCATAAATATCTTAATAACAACAGTTAAAGATGGTGTTCCAGTAAAGAAAACACAAAAGAATGGATGGATTACAGCAGGCACACTAGAACTGATAAAACAACGTAGAGAAATGAAGATGCAAAGGAAAGTGACAAACGACAACCAAGAGGAATATACATTTTTTAACAAAAGAAGTACGAAGAAACATAAGAAAAGACAAAAAACAATACATACAAGATTGTTGTGAAAGAATAGAAGGACATCAGAAGTGTGGAAGAGATAGTGAAATGTTTAAAGAAATTAAGACATTGACGAGAAATGTCACACCTAAGCTAAATGTAATTTGTGACAAGATGGGTAATACTTTGACAGAGACAGAGGAAATTCTAGAAAGAAGGAAGGAATATTGCAAAGGAATGTATGAAACAACTGACTGTGAAAGCAGAAATCAACAGTGTGAATTATTATTGGAGGAGAAACAACCCGAGCCGACAATAGAAGAAGTTTTATGGGCAATAAAGAATCTGAAAAATGGTAAATCACCAGGATGTGATGAGATAGCATCTGAACTTATTAAAGCAGGAGGAAAGGAATATGCTATAATTTATCATGCACTATGTACAAAGATGGCATTCAGGTATTTGGCCAAAAGAATAGAGAAGAACTTATTCATACCACTGCCAAAAAAGGATAATCTGAAATTATGCACAAACTACAGAACTGTTGCCCTGATTAGTCATGCCAGTAAAATTCTGTTAAAAATCATAATGGGTAGACTTCGTAAGAAAATAGAAGAAGAAGTCAATATGGTCCAAGTTGGTTCCAGGCAAGGATGAGGATCAAGAGATCATATATTCAATATAAGATTAATAATAGAAAAATGCAGAGAGTTTAATGTGAATCTATATTTATCCTTTATAGACTACTCAAAGGCATTTGATTGTATACAACACCAGAAACGTTGGGAAATAATGAAAAAAAGGGATTTCCAACACATTTGATACAATTAACATCACTGCTGTATCTAGACCAACAAGCAGCAGTAAGAGTAAATGGTGAAACAACAACTTGGTTTGATATAAAACAAGGGGTTTGTCAGGAGTGCATATTGTCACCTTACTTATTTAACGTGTATATTGAAAATATAATGAGGAATGTTAGGGAAGATGTAGACAAAGAATATTACGATGCCATAACAATTGGAGGTTATGAAATACCAGAGATCGCTGATGACACAGTTTTATTGTCCACAACACAAAAAGGAATGAAAAAAACTAATTATGTCAGTCCGTAAGAACAGCGAAGAGCAAAACCTCTATCTTAATGTGAAGAAAACTAAATTGATGACAACTGACAAAACAAACAAGGCAGCTGAAATATATATCAATCAGGATAAGAAATGGAGAGTTTTGAATATCTTGGATCAGTACTAACTAATAATGGAGATGCAATGAGGGAAATTAAAAGGAGGACATCTATCGCTCTTCAGAAAGTAAAACAACTAAAGAATCTGTGGAGATTGATTGATTGATTGATTGATCTTTATTTCAAAAGGGTTAAGAATTGGGCACGCAGGCCCGTCTGACATTCTGCCCTTTAGACAGAGGAACAGACAGAACTACAAAAATAAGAGTTTTAAGGGCATGCATCTTTCCCATCGCAACATACGGCTGTGAGACCTGGACACTTTAACAAAACAGCTGAGAAACACATCTGCCTTTGAATATAATGCTACAGAAGAGTTCTTCAAATATCATGGACACAAAAAGAAAGAGAGGAAGTCCAAGGCGAAGATGGCTGCAAGACATCGTGGATAATCAAATGGATGCATGAGCATCAGGGCATCTTGCTCACATCCGAGAGGCCTACAGGAGAGCTGTTAAGGAGGCAAAATTCCGCAAGGGACGTGCAAATGACTGACTGATACTATACATTTATTCTTCTTCTTTTTCCGCGAGGGTCTCTACTGGATAAACTAAAATGTATTTATCTGCCCACACTAGTGACTTTTTTTTTTTTTTTTAGAATCGGTGCATTTTATAGTCGTTTTTATTTTCAAGATGGAGGTCGGCTCTGCGTTACGAAGCTACTGAGCTTAGTGCTATGGCCCCACTGTGAGCTGTGAACCTCACATAGACAGCATTGATGATTCTTCGGTATGTCTACCCGGTCTGTGGTGAGCTGTGATGGTCTTTGTGTTTTCTTGTTTGGCTTTGCGTCTTAGCTACGGAGTTCGTGCACAGAGCGACGCTGACTAGTTTCGCATGTGGACTGTTGTAGTTTACTAAAATGACGTTCTCACTGGGTGGCTCATCATCAAGGACTGATGCGAAGGACCATTGATGAGCACTCTGTGCCATACGCACTGGCACAGGCGGTGGAGCGAGTGCCTCGTTCACGATGATACCGAGGACTGAATACTGGATACTGGTATATTTTATGGTGCGGGGGGGGGGGGGAGATGGCAGCGATGTCTTTGGAAGATTGAGGGGGGGGGGGGAGTTCCATACGAAAAGAACAATGTCTTAATACAGGGGTTCCATGGGAATTAAAAACAAATATTCAAAAGATTTCGAGTTAGCAAAAAGAAGACAAATAAAGATTGCTATAGGTCATAGTACCAAACGATGCTCAGGGATATATCACAGGTTTAGCTTCACGATGTCGATGAAATGGCAAAAGAATACAGTGCCAGTGACCATATTTTCCTTGGCCAGTCAGCACACTAGAGGGTCACGTGATCAGCATCAAGCCCCGCCGCTTTTATATTTCTCGCTCAGAGAGGAACTTATATCTTATCTTATATCTTATATCCTTCCCGTGCCATTAAACGTCACATAGGGCTCGCAAAGTAGTTCGCCAATTTTTCCTGTCTTCGGCGAGTCTTTCAACCTCATCAAAGGATTTTATGCCTGTTAACTTGGCCTCTCTTAATAATGTCCTCTTCAGAGTTTCACGCGGTCTGCCTCTTTTTCTTCGACCTGTTGTGTTCCACTTGATAGCTTGTTTTGGGATTCTCTGATCATTTCTTCTCATCAGGTGATCAACATATGTCCATCTCCTTTTCCTGATCACCCATGAGACTGGTTGTTGTTCAGTCATCTGTCTTATCTCTGCATTGTTCTTGAATTCATTCCACTTGATGCCGAGTATTTTCCTTAGGCATTTGTTTTCAAAAGAGTCTAATTTCTTGTCTATTTCTTTAGTTGTTTTCCAGCTTTCGCATGCATAAATGAGGGTGGATATTACATTTGAATTGAATAATCTTAACTTGGTTTTTGTGCTTATAACTTTTGAATTCCATATGTTCTCAAGATTCTTGAAGATTGATGCTGCTTTTGCAATTCTGATCCTAACTTCCTTTCTAGTGTCACCATCTTGGTCTATGTAGCTGCCAAGGTATGCAAATTGATTGACTTCTTCAATATCTGTCCCTTCTATGTGTATTTTTCCATTTTGATTGATGGGAATTTTCATTATTTTTGTTTTGTCCTTGTTAATTTCAAGTCCTATTTTGCTAGCCAGTGAAGACAGGCTATGTGTTTTTTCTTGCATGGAATTCACATTATTACTGATAAGAGTTATGTCATCAGCAAAATCAAGATCTTCTAGTTGGGTCCCATGTACCCAGTCAATACCTGTGTTACCTGTGCAGCATTTTGTCATTATGAAGTCTATTGTAATCCCAAAAAGTAAAGGAGACAGTATACATCCTTGTTTCAAGCCTGTTTCAATCTGGAGCCATTCACTCATCCCTTCTTCTGTCTTGACTGCACAAACATATCCATTGTATAAGTCCTTAATGATGTTGACAATTTTAGATGGTATTCCATATAGACATAAAATTCTCCATAATGAATCTCTGTGTATGCTATCAAATGCCTTTTTAAAATCTATGAAGTTCAGTATTAATGGTTTCTGCTTTTCAATATGTTCTTCAAGTATTATTCTGAGAGTAAAGATCTGGTCGAGACAGCTTCTCCCTTTTCGAAATCCTGCTTGTTCTTCTCTCATTGCAGTATCCACTATATCTTTGAGTCTATTCAAAATGACCTTGCAAAATACTTTTGACACAACTGATATTAAGTTTACTCCTCTCCAGTTGTTACAGTCACTAAGGTTGCCCTTTTTTTGGTATTTTAACAATGATTCCTTTCTTCCAATTATAAGGGACTTTTTCTTCTTCCCAAATCTTGTTAAACATTCTCTGTAGTTGTCTCATGTTATCACTATTGATAGCTTTTAGCATCTCGGCTGTTATTTCATCTTCATCTGCAGCTTTGTTGTTAGCCATTAAATTCACTGCTGTTTCAATTTCATGCAATTTAATTTCATATAGGTTGACATTTAGTTGTGGGGCTGGTAAGTCAGTTTCAAGGTTTAACAATTCTTTTGGGTGTGGTCGATTGAGTATTTCTTGGAAGTGTTCAGCCCATCTTTGCTTTTGGTCTTTATTTGATGTTAATAGTATTCCAGTTTTGCTAAGGATTGGTCTTTCTTTAGACGTAATAGGTACTATATATAGGTACCTAGAGGAACTAGGTACCCAGTTTCTCAGTTGCTTGTTTTAGGCTAGACGCCAGCCACGGAAACGGGGCCTAGAAACTACTGCTCTCCTATGTTCTTATTTAAAGGTATCCGTGTTTTCATGTACCCATGTGGTCGCTTAAGTTTTTCTCTTGCTGGTTTTAAAATACCGATGTTTTCGTGTGTTCTTATATAAAATTACCTGTATTTTCCTATGGCCGTAATGAATATTACCCACGTTTCCCTCCGATCTTGCATAAAATTATCCATCTTCTCCCCTGACCGTACATAAAGTTATTTATCTTCTCCTCTGAAAGTACATACAATTATCCAGGTTTTTCTGTGAACTTACATAAAATTACATAATTTTTTTTTTTACCTTACATAAAATTATCAATCTTCTCCTCTGACGTACATAAAATTACCCATGTTTTCCTCTGACCTTATATACAATTACCCACATGTTTCTCTGACCCTACATAAAATTACCCACGTTTTTCTCTGACCTTATATAGAATTGCTCACATGTTTCTCTGACCAAACATAAAATTATCCACATGTTTCTCTGACTTTACATACAACTACCTACACGTTTCTCTGACATTACATAAAATTACCCACATATTTCTCTGACCTTGCATAAAGTGATCCACTTTCTTCTCTGATCCTACATAAAATTACGCACATGTTTCTCTGACCTTACACAAAGCTACCCATACGTTTCTCTGACCGTACATAAGATTACCCAAGTTTTTCTTTGATCTTTCAACAAGATGACCCCCCCCCCCCCTCACCCTCGATATATTATATCTGTGTAGCCATGCTTTAATGACTTTTGCTGTCCCCGATCGATTCTAAACAAATAAAAAAAAATTTGCAGAAAGTATGTAATAAATTTCTTAACTATAAATCTTCTGTGTAATGTTATACTGCAGTAGTGTCCAACACTTGGCCCACGGTTAGCATGCGGAGGAAATTGTTTTCCTTACTGATGTATGGATCATTTAATATATGTGGAGTTTTGAAGGGTAGAATTAAGTGACGCATTTTCCCTTTTAATATTTTCACACAATACCTGCTACATTTGTTTCACTTACTCATCTTTATGAAATAAACATGGGGGCGTCTTGATGATATGTCACGGGTTTCTTGATTGTTACGAAAGAATCGTAAATGCTATATTATTATCTCATCTATATTTACAGTAACATATTGTTAATTTTACATATACGTATGAATAGCTAGAAACATGAAAAACTAACAGAAAAAAAAGAAAGAAGTACAGGCACACGTAGCATAATGATCATTTCCAATCAAGATTACAGTGGTTTTCAATGTGAAAATTAGCAGGCACATATTTTATTAACATGGTTCAGGTTTATACAGTATGAGAACCCATTAATAAAAATTGACGGTATCGATCTGAACAAAAAAACTGTAGTCGTATTAACCGGACTCGATCAATATTAGTAAAAAAAAAAAATGCAGGCCCTTGCGTTCACAAGTAACTATAAACTTGGGGGGAAAATTGTGTCAAAGCGGGGCGGTATCGAATAATTTCGGCCATATTTGAATTTTTTCTTAGCTTCTATATGTAAAAGATTTATGAATTGTTAAAACTGAGATTATCTATAGTTAAACTTGATATTAAGTAGTGTTAAAATTCAGATTATGAATTGTTTAAAAACTGAAGTTATCTATAGTTAGATAGAGATGTATAGTTTAGTTTTACAGAAAGATAGAAAGAGCAAGGAAAGTGTATAGAAACAAGAATGGCAGAAAGTAAGATGAGCACATATAAGAAAGAACATACAACAATCCAATATTTCTGTAAAAATCCTTTTTTTCAAAGATCACATACAAAAACTACTTAATAGAAAAAAAAAGGAAAATTAGATGAAAAATTAAACACTTAGCTTTTTTTGTTTCCTTTTTGTAAGAAAGACGAGCTTTATATACTCCATATATTCAATATTCCTTTATGGTGTTTACTTTTTCCAACTATTTTTCATGTTTTATATCTGTTGTATTGTTTTTATATGTGATCCTTGAAAAAGGCTTTTGTCGAAATATTGGATTGTTGTATGTTCTTCATTTATGTGCACTCGTCTTACTTTCTGCCATTCTTGTTTCTGTCTATCTTCATCACTATCTCGTTGTGAAACTGAACCATAGAGCTCTGTCTACCTTCATTACTAGAACTAGTTTTATCGCAGTCGTCATTTCTCTTATCTATAGTTAAAATTCAGACAGAGATGGAAAGACGACACAGAGGAGGACATCAAAGAAATTGGTGTCACCAAATGGAGAGAGAAGATTAGGAATAGGGAGGAATGGAGACCAGCTTTGGCTGCAGCAAAGAGCCTTAGTGGCTCGGAAAGCTTCAAAAGAAGAAGAAGAAGTAGAAGAAGAAGAAGAAGTAGAAGAGTTCAAATTCAGATTATGTATTGTATAAAATCCGGTTATGTTTTGTTTAAATGAAGATAAAAAATCCGATTATGTTTTGTTTAAACTAAGATAATGGTTTGTTAAAAATTGAGATATTTATTGTTAAGGCTGATATTCTTTACTGTTAAACTGAGATTGTGTATAGTTAAAACTGAGTTATACAGTGTTAAACTGCATTGTTATAATTGAAACAATGAGGTTCCAAAAGGTAAGCAATCACCATTCTAGTGTGCCTTGTGGCGTCTTGCTCTATATCAATAAATTCTCTCCACCTCTCACAGTCCGCAGCCAACGCTTGTATGGTAACCCCCCCCCCCCCCCACCCCATTAGTGTCATATGTATCCATCTCGGCTTTAGCAGTTCTTTGCCAGATTATCTTCAACTCTTTTTCCTCTTGCATTTCGGCGCCCATTGCATGACTATAGCGTAGGGATATCTGGGAATTACATGATAAATCCATTTCCAGCGCCTTTCTTTTTGCCATAATTATGCCATGTTTTCTTGTTTGCTTTTAGCGTGCAGGTCTCTTACTACAAAACAGGTAACAACGACACGAGAAAGCTGTGAATAATTGATCAATTTGTTGGAATTTCTAGAGAAAAAAAAACGAGAATAGAAAGGAATCAATATATGTCATATTGATGGCAGCTGCGCACTGTAGCCAAATAACTGAAAGTCTATGGAGTATCTTTCTAAGACTTTTTCCATTGTCGGTTTTGGCAGCGAGTCGTAGTCTCGGCGCATCATCTTCAGCTGCTGCGCCCGCCCGTTGACTGGACCGAGGGGGAACTTCCTGGACTGCAGTCTGAGCTCGGTAAGGATAGTGCTTTGGTTGTAGTCCGGTAGGTTGTCTGGAAGAGCAGCGTGGGAAGACAGATACCCGACCTTCTTGAAGACATCCCATAATCTAAGGATGGGAGCATTAGAAGAGTGATTTGTGAAAAACAAAAATACAACAGAGGCAAAGATGAGAATGTGTTGTTGAATAATATATACCATATCTCTCTCTCTCTGAACCTTAAGTGCCCAGGGCACATGGGGCTTCCGCAAGGGTTTTCCACAAATGCCTGTCCTTCGCCTTTTTTTCTGCTCTTGCCCAGGTGAGCCCTCTATTGCTCAACATCCTTTCTGTTGTTCTTCTCCATGTCTCTTTTGGTCTACCCTTACTTCTCCTCCCCTGTGGTGTCCATCTTAGTGCTATTTTTGGTAGTGAGTTGTCAGTCATTCGGAGCACATGTCCCAACCATCGCCAGCGTCTTTCCTCAATAATTGTTGTCAGTGGTTTCATCTGCATTTCTGATATACCATATACATGGAGAGTATAGTTCTTTTGAAACGAAGAAGGACGTGATGTGCCCAGTACATCACAGGCAGTCTCAACACCACACTCACTGAAGCAGACACCTTGCTTTGGCAACTATGCGTTTTCGCATTGGCTACTGAGAAACATACTTTCAAGAATCTGCAATTCGACTCACTGTCGTTCTCTCCAGATTTTTTTTTTCTTCTATTTTTTTTTCACATGTGATTTGCGATTTTTCTCTGATTTCCATCTTCACTGCTTTCATAAGTATCCCTGCTTAAATCCTGCTTAACGAAAGGTAAAGGTAAATTTCTCGTTATCATGGCTTTAAAGCATACTGGGAAATCGGTGATAGGCCCGCATTTCCACGACCTTCGGCATATGAAAGTCTGATGTGGTCAGTATCACGCCTGGCCCCATGTACCTTCTCAGATTTCTCTGGGTACCCATTTTTATAGGCTGGATGGACCCCGGGGCCTTTTTCGTGGGGTGGTATCAAATCCCCCCCCCCTTGTCGGGACTTGAACCCGGTGCTACCACTTTAGCAGCCCGAGCACCTAACCACTAAGTCAACCAGGCCGCCAAACCCGGCCTAAGTTTCCTGGTATTCTCTTTATTGTGAAATTGGTTACCCGCTGACTTCTGTCCCTGCAAGATTCACAAACTTACCGGGCAGCAAGCTCCCTCTGGGACAAGCACTTGTGGAAGAAGTTATACCAGTGGATGCTGTGGATCTGGTAGTTGTAGATGGCCATATCCAGCATCTGGTTCTCCTCTCTGGAAAATCTGTCATACTCAGAGAAAATCCACTCCAGGTTCAGCTGGGGAAAAAAAAAACAAAGAGAAAGAGTTTGCTTGAAATGTGAAGACAAAATTTGAGAATGGCATCCATTTGTGACAGTGGCAAATATATTGAAAAAAAAGCTCTTTTTAAATTCATTATTTCTGTAATGGTCCGTTCCACGTGATCCACAAGGCCTTGAGATGTTGAATTGTTCCTTGTGTTTGCAGTGCACCTCGCCTTGTAAGTAGATATTCTTCACCTTTCGATAGCCGGATGGACTAAAAATTTCAATGGGCGAATCCTCAACTTGACGGACGAGAAGACAGTTCACTATCGATCAGTCAACTCACGCTCCGGCGTGGTTAAGCCAAGTTCCTTGTTAAGTTTCAAAAGTTACGGAAATATTAAATTCTTTACACATTTTATACAAAATGTTCAAACTCACCGCGACTGGTCTTTCACAAAAAGTAAGAGAACTTTACACTGAATTCTTCCCAGCATAGAGGACATTATTAACCCTTTTACGTCCGAATTAATCTCCGTGCTCTGGCAGAATACTTCTTTATAATAAATTTTGATAGAAAGAATCTAGAAGGAAGTCACCCTATAATTTTTAAAATATGTGTTTCCCAACGAGAAACAATTTGATTATTTCTGAGGATAAATTGCGTCGGCTGCAAAGAACAGTAGCTTGCAGTTCCAGGGAGACTGAGGTCGATTCTTGCCTCACTCACAAAGCAGACCAGAGTCTCCTTTATCAGGCAGTGCAGCAGAGATAGGGTTGTGACAGGTTTTGGTCTGACAGCATTTTTCACAGCTTGGTTGACTATTACATTGCGGGGGAGGGGCATCAGAATCTTTGATGGGTTGAGATGGGGCACGATCCAAACAAAGGTTGGGGAACACTGGGTTAGAAATATGCTAATTTTAATTTTATTTATATTATGCCTAAATATCGCTCCCTGAGCATTGATTTGTAGAGTTGTACATGATCTATCATGTACATGATCTGTACAGCTGTACATGATATATCAACACTGCCTGTGTTGTTTTGAAGTGAGAGAGTTAACCTACATTAACAGAGTTCTGGAACTATTGATGCCTAAAACATCATCAGTCTTCTGTACTCCCAATGGAACATAAGGCATCAACAAAGGTTCTCCAGCCAGTCCTGTCCTGTGCAAGTCGAGATACTTCAAACCAAGTCTTTTTCGCTTTCTTTAGTTCTTCCTGTGTTGTGTGTCTCCATGTCCCTACTGACTTATCCCTCTTTAATTTTCCTCGAGGCATCCAAATCAAGGTGGTATAGGGTTTCAATGTGGCCTTGATTTTGGTGCGGATGTTCTAGGTAGTTGTTGCCTGGGAGAGGGCAAGGGCTGAGTCGGACCGGAGACTTTCTCTTGGCTTTCATCCCTGCTCGTCGTTAGTGGTATCCCTACATGTAGACTCTCTTGTTGAAGTAGTCCCTCGCTGCTTCGACAAGACTCGACAAGTAGACTCTCTTGTTGAAGTAGTCCCTCGCTGCTTCGACAAGACTTGACATGTAGACTCTCTTGTTGAAGTAGTCCCTCGCTGCTTCGACAAGACTTGACATGTAGACTCTCTTGTTGAAGTAGTCCCTCGCTGCTCCGACAAGACTTGACATGTAGACTCTCTTGTTAAAGTAGTCCCTCGCTGCTCCGACAAGATTTGACATGTAGACTCTCTTGTTGAAGTAGTCCCTCGCTGCTCCGACAAGACTTGACATGTAGACTCTCTTGTTGAAGTAGTCCCTCGCTGCTTCGACAAGACTTGACATGTAGACTCTCTTGTTGAAGTAGTCCCTCGCTGCTCTGACAAGACTTGACATGTAGACTCTTCTGTTGACGCTTCTGTAGCACTTTTATGTGGTAGATCGCTAGCCCAACCTGAAGGACAAGGCTGTCTCTTTTCGTCTGTCTCCTCTCCCTTGACCCGCTTGGCATGGGCGACCCTTCTATTAACTATGCTATGCTACCTCCAATAAAGCTCTTCGTATCCCTGAAGCTCGCAAACCCTTCTATTTGCTACCCACAATATTACTCTCCGTATCACTGAAGCATGCAAACTCCCTCCACCCCCACTGCGAGAAGGTGGAAACGCCATCGGAGGGGGAAGGGGTGTAAAACATATAACGTAGCTACACCATACCATAGGGACAGGGCCAAAGAGAGGAATGTTATTAGGTTCTGCAAACCTATTACACAATGTTTCCCCGTTTACTTTATTGGTTTGCCATTCTGTTTTTATTCACCAGGGAGCCCCCCCCCCCCCCATTAAAGCAAGGAAAAACAATACAATGATTGGGCCACCCTAAGTCCCCCGATTTGCTGACAAGCGCCCAGGAGATATGACTTTAGTGCCCACATTTTCCTTGACCTGTCTGCAACGTGACATCGTTATATGGTCAGCATTACACCAGGTCGTTTTTCCTGTCACTCAGCTCTAGAAGGAGCCAGGTACCTATTTCTACGGCCAGGATGATTTGGGTTCCTCCAATCGGATTTGAACCACAGACCTCGCCATGAAAGATGAGCGACTGATCTATAATATTCTGCCAGTTTTTGTTGTTGTTGTTGTTGTTGCTGTTGTTGTTGTTGTTGGAAAGTTTGAACTAAAAAAAAAACTAAAATAAAATAAAATCATCCATCTCATTCAAAAGACCAGAACTGATACAAGGTTCTGTATATAGTAATCCCAGAGACATTTTTTTTTTAAACCAGTGCAAACCATCAACATCCTCCCTTATCTGTTTTCATCTACTATGAGTCCCCTTCCCCAGCTTATCCGTTTTCATTCACTACGAGCCCCCCCCCCCCCCCCGCCTAGTTTATTTGTTTTCATCTACTACTAGCCCTTCCCCACCGTTTATCTATTTCCATCCACCACAGGCTCCACCGAAGCCTTCCTGGCCCATCCATAAAACAGGCAAACCTTTCGGGCCTCCGGGACGATGTACCGGTGGATCCCCCTCCTCGGAGGGTCTATATTTTGGAAGAAAGTTTGGGAGTGTTTAGCTTTGGGCACAAAGTAGTCCGACATTAGGCGCTGTACAAAAATAACTGTCTAAACAGATAAAAATCTCATCTCACGTTCACATCAATACCTTCTTCAAGGTGTAGTAGGAGTCGTTCCTTAAGCTCTCGACATGGCCAATAATATGAGGCTGGTACACACAAGGGTTGCAGAGCTCCGTCATGGGTGCCCAGTTTTCGTTGAACAGTGGCAGTGTGTAATCGATGAACTCCCTGTAAAGTGAACGTAAAACATGGTCAAAAGTGGAGTCTGTATGCCTGTGTGGAGTGCAGTACGATGGAAGTTTATAGTTCAAATGTTTGGTTGACAACTACAACTATGAAAATATATATATCAGTTCTTGTCGTCCTTTTTTGAATTCAGCGTCTTCGTTGTCCTCTATGGAGCTACGAGCAAGATGTTCTGTACAGACAATGCAGTGAAGGTTTTGAAGAACAAGAACCATATACATAGAACTAAGAGTGGGTTACTGTTGGCCGACATACAGACTTTGATGGAGGCTAAAACGAGGAAAAGATGCCGTTTTGTGTGTGTGTGTGTGTGTGTGTGTATACTCTGCCGTTATAGGGACTTTAGCTACCCCTTTCTGGTTGCCCAGGCTGAGCCTGTTACTGGGAGCACTAAAGGTGAGGTAGGACAGAATCCTGGACAACTATAATTCACTGTACCTGACAAACGCGCCTTTGATCTAGCAGCCATTTCCACTTTCAAATCTTTTGGGTTGTTTCCCCTGCTTATTTGGCGTTCTTTAAGACATACCGGCGACAAGCCAGCCTCAGGGTTGGTGAACCATAGCTGACCAAGACCCTGTCCCAACTTCACCGTTGGTACCCCCACCCCCACCCCCGTTACACGCCTAGTCTGGCTTACGCAAGGGTTACAGAATCGCCATAGTCCTCGTGGTGGTGGAGTCTGCTAAAGAAGCATTGCACACCCCCTGCTTTTTAGCTACACTAAGACTGAAAAAAAATAGCCGCCATAACCCGCACCCACGCCGACATGATGCTTGCCCTAGCATCTTCATCGCATCGGCTGCAAAGAACAGTAGCTTGCGGTTCCAGGGAGACTGAGGTCGATCTTTGCCTCACTCACAAAGCAGACCAGAGTCTCCTTAATCAGGCAGTGCAGCAGAGACAGGGTTGTGACAGGTTTTGGTTTGACAGCCCTGGACTTGAGTCAGGACTTGATGATGTTGCTTCCTAGAGCGGCTTTGTTTCTGCAGGAGTTGTTTTGTTGTTGCTACAGGAGTTGTTTTTGTTGTTGTTGCAGGAGTTGTTTTGTTGTTGCTACAGGAGTTGTTTTTGTTGTTGTTGCAGGAGTTGTTTTGTTGTTGCTACAGGAGTTGTTTTTGTTGTTGTTGCAGGAGTTGTTTTGTTGTTGCTACAGGAGTTGTTTTTGTTGTTGTTGCAGGAGTTGTTTTGTTGTTGCTACAGGAGTTGTTTTTGTTGTTGTTGCAGGAGTTGTTTTGTTGTTGCTACAGGAGTTGTTTTTGTTGTTGCTGCAGGAGTTGTTTTGTTGTTGTTGCAGGAGTTGTTTTGTTGTTGCTACAGGAGTTGTTTTTGTTGTTGCTGCAGGAGTTGTTTTGTTGTTGCTGCTGGAGTTGTTTTTGTTGTTGCTGCAGGAGTTGTTTTTGTTGTTGCTACAGGAGTTGTTTTTGTTGTTGTTGCAGGAGTTGTTTTGTTGTTGCTACAGGAGTTGTTTTTGTTGTTGCTGCAGGAGTTGTTTTGTTGTTGCTGCTGGAGTTGTTTTTGTTGTTGCTGCTGGAGTTGTTTTTGTTGTTGCTGCTGGAGTTGTTTTGTTGTTGCTGCAGGAGTTGTTTTGTTGTTGTTGCTGCAGGTTGTTTTTTTTGTTGCTGCAAGTGTTTTTGGTTGCTGCAGGTTGTTTTTTGTTGCTGTAAGTGTTTTTGGTTGCTGCAGATTGTTTTTTTGGTGCTGCAAGTGTTTTTGGTTGCTGCAGGTTGTTTTTTTGGTGCTGCAAGTGTTTTTGGTTGCTGCAGGTTGCTTTTGCTTTCTGCAAGTGTTTTTGGTTGCTGCAAATGTTTTTAGTTGCTGCAAGTGTTTTTGGTTGCTGCAGGTTGTTCTTGGTTGCTGCAAGTGTTTTTGGTTGCTGCAAGTGTTTTTGGTTGCTGCAGGTTGTTTTTTGGTTGCTGCAGGTTGTTTTTGGTTGCTGCAGGTTGTTTTTTGGTTGCTGCAGGTTTTTTGGGTTGCTGCAGGTTATTTTTCGTTGCTGCAGGTTGTTTTTGGTTGCTGCAGGTTGTTTTTGGTTTCTGCAGATTGTTTTTGGTTGCTGCAGGTTGTTTTTGGGGTCCTGCGGGCATTGTTTCATTGTTAGATATAGTGTTGTCTTGCTATATACAGTATAGTGTTTCGTTGCTATATATAGTTTTCGTTGATATATATATATATATATATATATATATATATATAATGTTTCGCTGCTATATATCATGTTTCGTTACTAAATATAATATATAAATATGCTATGTACAGTGTTTTGTTGCTGTTGTGTTCTTATTATAGTGTTTCATTTTTATATACACCATTTTGTTGCTAGATATAGTGTTTTTCTGCTATATGTAATGTTTTGTTGTTGCAGAGTTTATTTTAGGCATATTTTTTCCACCCACACATGCTCTATAGTTCACCAATGCATTTCTTTATCCATCCATCCATCCATCCATCCATCCATCCATCCATCCATCCATCCATCCATCCATCCATCCATTACCTGAAAGTTATAGCCTTTGGACACTTGACCTCCGCCCCAGAGGTTCTCATCTCAACTCCGGCTGTGGTCCAGAAGTCAATCAAGTAGAACTTCTCCAAATAACAGCTCCACAGTCTTTCAAGTGGATGGCGGACAAATAGCAACCGGGTGGCTTTCATTATTTCAGCTTTGTTTTCTGCTGAGTTGAAATTCAGTCGTGGGAGATTGAAATGGCTGGTGTACCTTATGTCAAACTTTGAGATTTGGAAAGGCATTTTAATTCCTAGATGAGAAAGTTGGATCGAGGACTTACTGAGGTATGATATGACTTGTTCCCAAAAAGTGCAACCCGCTTTAGGAATCTTACAGTAGCTCAGGTTAAACTGGGGCAGATGGTAAATATCGGAATCGATCTGATTCGGAATTTTTAAATTCTCGCATTGGTATCTGGTGTGGTTTAGTCTTCTAGCGATCTCTGAGACTGTTCTGTTCAGATCAGGGATCGGTTTGGTTATTTGACGATAAGCTTGTAGTTGTGAATTTGGAGCTGCAGGTTCGGACAATTTTCCGTCGTAAATGGGCAAATGTGCTGCCATATCTTGTAAAAGACCGAGTTCAGCTGGAGCTTGAAGATCCATTTGATCTTGAGGAAGAGATGCGTTTGGAGTGTCATTAAGAAAGGGAACAGCTGAAGCAAGAGGTTCATCTCCAGGAATCGCTGGTAGTTGAGGATTAATGCCGAGGGCGGAGGCTGTAGATCTCGAGAAGGCCGTATTACTTTGGTAAGTTAGAACATCACCAGGGAGTTCTACGTCCTCATACTTGAGATCTTCGAATTCTTGGAGCGGCATGTCTTCCTCCAGCATCACGGGCAGGGAGTCATCTTCGAAAGGTCCGAGTGGAAGTCGGTTGAGAGGCTCTTGGAGATCTGCGTCCACGTGATACTGAGGACAAATGAATTGAGAAACAACACACCAGCGAAGGGCAAAGAGTTAATTTGTTTTGTATACATTTCAGAAAGATACTACAAAAGTAAAATGAGAGAGAATGGAGGAGGATAAACAAAGAAAGATGGCACATGCAGAAGTGACGGAAGGGAACAGACCAACAGGTAGACCTAGACAACAATGGCGAGACAACCTAGAAGAAGCTGTACCCACAACTGGATCGACAATTAGCAAGAAAAGATTAAGAACAGAGATTGATTGATTGACTGATCTTTATTTCAAAAGGGTTAAAAATTGGGCACACAGGCCCGCCTGACATTCTGCCCTTTATCATACAACTTTCTCTCTGTTCCAGACATTCTATAAACATGCTGCTCATATAACAAACATAATTAACAATAAAGTAACTACATACACATAAAATGACTAACTACATACACATATAAATGACTGAGTACATACACATATAAATGTCTACCTACATACACATATAAATAACTATCTACCAAACAAAAATTTCAAAGGAATGGAGACTTGTCTTGCCTGCAGCAATGAGCCTCAGTGATTCGGGAAGCTACTGAATTCAGCACCCCCTTCTTCTTCTTCTTCTTCTTCTACCCTCATCTCCCTGGAACTCCTAACTGGTGTTCTTTGCAACCTGTGCGAGGAAGGTGTTAAGCACTGCACCGTGTCGGATTGGGAGTGGGTTATGGCGGCTATTTTTTTTTTCATCCCCTGAGGGGAGATAAAAAAAAACTAGGGGAGTGCAGTGCTCCCTTAGAAAACTTCTCTGCCACGGGGACTATGGTGATCCCTGCGCCGTTGTTCAGGCAGGACCTGTTACTAGGGATACCAACAGAAAAGTGGGATAGGGTCTTGGTCAGCTATGGCTCATCACTTCTGAGGCTATCATGCCAGCTAAATGTAGGCCGCTGATTGCCAACTATCTTCCTGTTATCTCTTACGTCACTGAAGCTGGTGTTGCCAGAGCAACCAGTGAGCCAGTCCCCAGCAGGCGCAGTGCCCTTTCACTGCCTTGGTCGCAAAGAACAACCAGATCACAGCGCCAGGGTAAAAGAACAAGAAAAACCAAGAACATGACAGGGGTCAACCGCAGGAAGAAATCTGTAGCAGGTTGAGTGCCCACTAGTCGAACTTAGGCTCCTAACTCCTCCCCTCCCCCGTCAACTCCCTCACGACAACCACATACAACTTACCGCTTCCTGGACTGCGATAGGTAGCGTCCACTCTTTTCGTCTCTCCCGCGCGTAGTCTGGGGGAGTTTTGGAAAGAAAGATTGAAACATAATTTGTAACTTCTCAGCTTCGGTGGTTGGACATGGGTGCTGTGTTTTTAACATATATCCGTTTACAGCCTTTGAAACTGTTTATTTCAATTATTGCAAGGGTTTGTAACCATCTGTACAGTTACATGCCCCAACCATGGATTGTCCGTTATGTTGGCGTACATCATCGTTTCCATTAGGCCCGTATTTGCAAGACCTTCGACGCATGAAAGTTTGATGAGATCAGTATCATGCCTGGTCTTACTTACCTTCCCAGACTTCTCTGGTGCCTATTTTTTGGAGGCTGGGATGGAGGGAACCCCCCCCCCCCCCCGTTTCCCCGGGAGCTTTTTTTTGATGTGGTGGTATCAGAAAAATTCCCATTACTGAGATCTGAATCTAGTACCATCAGATTGGTAGACAGAGCTTTAATTCTTTAACAGACTGTCGAAATCATCATCATCATCATCATCGTCGTCATCATCATCATCATCATCAGTCCTATCAGATAGTGGTACTGCGAACTTGAAGCTTGTGGCAGCTGATGCCACAGTGAAGTTGTGAATTTATTAGGTTATTATTAGGGTGTCTTATTAGTGTGTATTATTAGGGTGTGTTATCAGTGTTTTATTAGTGTGTTTAATTATGTGAGTGTCTTATTAGTGTTTTATTAGTGTGAATTATCAGGGTATCTTATTAGTGTTTTAGTGTGTCTTATTAAGGTGTCTTATTGGTATCTTATTAGTGTTTTATTAGGGTGTCTTATTAGGATATCTTATTATTGTTTTATTAGTGCGTCTTATTAGGATGTTTTATTAGTGTTTTATTATTGTATCTTATTTGAGTGCCTTATTAGTGTGTCCTATAATGGTGCCTTATTTGGTGTTGTATTAGACGTCTCATTAATGTTCTATTAGTGTGTCTTATTAGGTGTCCTAGTAGGGTGTTTTATTAGAGCGTCCCATTAAGGGTTTCTTATTAGCGTGTCCTATTAGGTGTCTTATCTGAGTGTATTTTTAGGATGTCTTATTAGGACGTCGTATTAGGTGTCTTATTAGTATACCCTATTAGGTATCTTATAAGGGTACCCTATTAGGTATCTTATTAGGGTATCCTATTAGGTGTCTTATTAGGGTATCCTATTAGGTGTCTTATTAGGGTGCCCTATTAGGTCTATTATTAGGGTGTCCTATTAGGTGTCTTATTTGTGTGTCCTATTAAGTGTCTTATTAGGGTATCTTATTAGAGTGCCCTATTAGATGTCCTATTAGTGTATCCTAATAGGTGTCTTATTAGGTGTTTTATTAACGTGTCTTATTAAGTATCTCATCTTATTAGGTAACATTATAACGTGCACAAGATGTCACTTAGTTTTATTTTACATATAGTGTGCTAGGAACAACATACATATAGTGTGCCAGGAACACCATACATATAGTGTGCTAGAGCAACATGCATAAAGTGTGCTAGGAACAACATTCATATAGTGGGCTAGGTATAGAATAGCTTATGGAAAATTCCAATCTAACATTTTTTTTTCAGATATTTGTCAGTTATCAAACTGGAAACAAGACATATTTTACCCTTAGACAACTGTTCAAATTAAAAAAAAGTATCCCACAACACCAAACTAAACATATATAAGACATATATAAAACATATATAAGACATATATAAGACATATATAAGACACAGATTAGATTATTTGGGTCAGAAACATGGAGCACAACAAAACAAGATGAAAACCAAATACAGACACTTGAGAGCAGAATCATGAGAGGAGTTTATGGACCAGTAAGAGACTCTATAACATAACAGTGGAAGTAACAAGAACAAATAACAAGAAGTAACAAAGAAGTCTATCTACAAATTGTTGAACTCTCCTCTTATACATCCATATGGAAGACAACAGACTGAGGTGGCTCGGGTAGTTAGAGAGAATGAGGGAGGACAGATAAACAAAGACGGCTTATACAGAAGTGATGAAAGGGGATAGAACAAGAGGCAGAGCTAGACAGCGATGGCGAGACTGTCTAGAAGAGGATAAACGCGCTCTTGGAATAGATAAATGGCAAGAAAAGATCAAGAACAGAGAGATAAATTGAGACTGTCTCTTGTCTACGGCAGTGAGCCTCTTTGGCTAGGAAAGCTGGTGAATTAATCAGCAGCTCAAAGAGGTTCAGCTATCCAGTCCCATATCCCATTATATGGTTCCCATACCTTTCCTTAAAAAAAGCCCTGACTTCGGCGGATAGATCAGTCAACATACAACAATAAAATCTGGATTAGGGATCTCTGTTATTCATCATTATCATCATCATCATCATCATCATCATCATCATCATGCCGACTGGTGTTGGCTATTATGCTTCTTCAGAGTACCCGATCATTCATGCAGGCCATCAGTTCAGTTGGTGATCTCCTCTCACACCATCCCATCAGACTGTCCAGTATCATTTCTCTTGGTCTTCCTCTTGATCTTCTTCCTTCTATTTTTCCTGTTGTTATAATATTTTCTATGCCCCCCTCTTCTCATTGCATGTCCTATGAAAGTACATTGTCTCTCTCTTATCTTTTTGACAAGGTTTTTTGTCTCTCCAGCTCTTCTCATACATTCTTCATTAGTTATTTTTGCTGTCCAGGGGATTCGCAACATTCTTCTAATAAACCACATTTCTGCTGCATCCAATGATTTTTGTGCAGACTTGCCTATTGTCCATGATTCACTTCCATATAACAAGATAGGTTCAATATAGCATTTTAGGACTCGTTTTCTAACATTCATTGATAAGGATGTGTTGCATAATATGTTTATCATTCTCTGAAATGCAGTCTTTGCTTGGCCTTTTCTGTTCCTAATTTCTGTTCTGCATTTCCCATCTGAAGTTATTACTGCTTCAAGGTATTTGAATTTCTGCACCTGCTTTAGAATAGTTCCGTTTAATTTAATACTGCATGCTGGTGGATTGTTTCTTAGATATAACCATAATCTCTGTCTTTTTATGTTCAAAGTAAGGCCTTTCTGTTCACTTTCTTTGGCGACTTTATCCAAGAGATTTTGCAGGTCTTGTTGGTTCTCTGCTATCAGTACTGTGTCGTCAGCATACCGAAGGTTGTTAATATTGTATCCTCCAACTTTTATACCTGGTTCTGTGATGATTGTTCTTAGAATATTCTCGCTGTACAGAGAAAAAAGGTCTGGAGATAGTACACATCCTTGTTGCACCCCTTGTTTTATCGGTTGATATTTTCCAATCCTATTTTCAACTCGAATAGCTGCATCTTGCTGCCAGTATAGATGTTTTACAATCCTCAGGTCTTTGCCGTCTATATTGATGTCTTCAAGCATTTTAATAATTTCATTATGTTTCACTTTGTCTCTGTTATTGTGTGTCTTATTTGATTGGGGACGTACGGCTTTCTTCAGCTGATAATATGGTGAAGGTCTTTTTATCGCACGGATGATATCGGATAGAAAGTGAGCATCTTTACGGGTGGTGGAGGGGAACAGTAGGACAACTGTGTCTGCCTGACTGGAAAGCAGAAACCAAAAATGAGTTTCTCTTGGACAGTATAAGGCTGGGGGAAGGGAGATTTGGGATAGGGAGGGGCAAAGCATGAATTGCACTTCTGGGTCCTGGATTATTAAGGAGGCTTGAAGACCCTGTTTCCCCCCCCCCCCCCCCCCATCTTTTCTTATCAGAGACAAAACTATATGAGAATTACTTTCCGTGTTTTGAGCGTAGGCCCAGTTGTAATTGGCACCGGGACGTAACAACGCTGGGAACATAAGATTACGTTGAAAGTCCACCATTACATGCCAAGACCAAAGGGAAGTAATCAAGCATCGCATATGAAAGGGGCGTAAGCTAATAATCTCAACGCGGCTGGAGGGAGGAAAGTTCTCGAGCTGATTGAGACCAGCTTTCAGCGACTCGTAGCTTGGCTCCTTGCTGCAGATGCAGCGAATCACAACCGAGCAAAGATCCTGTTCTACATCCATGTCGACTGAATAGGGGTAGAAATGGGAAGACCAAGGGATCGAAATGAAAAAAAAAGTGAAGAGATAGAAATAGGAAATACCTTGAACTGAAGAAGAATATGTGGATTCAAGCAAAGCCCATAACGGCGACATAAATAATAATTTTGAAGGCCATCTTCGAAGCAGAAAAGGAAGGAGAAGACAACCCAAACATGTCCGAAAGGTGGACAAGTAAAATAAATGTACCAATAAAAGGATATTAAACTAATACATCTCTCTCTCTCTCTCTCTCTCTCTCTCTCTCTCTCTCTCTCTCTTGTCCTTTCAGTGCCAAAGACACAGGGGGAGTTGCTGTTAGCAAGAGATTTCTACCCCTGTCGGACCTTTTATGTTTTCTTGGTTGTCTCCCTTGTCAGTCCCTTATTTACCAGCATGTTTCTTTTGGTCGTCCCACCCTTCTTTTACCATGTGGAGTTCATCAGAGCTGAAACCAATGCATGCACACTCAAACCTGACATTTGACGGCAGGTATCCTAAGGATATGCATCATTAGCACAACCCCCCTGGGTGACAGTGAGGATACAACAAAACTTAACTGCCAAAATCAAGCCAGAAAAATGTTGCCTAAAGCCAGCTGAACCTGGTCCAGAGCTGATTTTTCTGGACGGAAGGCGCGATATCCAGCCAATCAAAGCTTTGATGGACAGGAGGCGCGGTTATAAGATTCAGCCAATCAGAGCTTTGCTCGACAGAAGTTACGTATCACTGATAGGACGGAAGGTGTGGTTTATAAGATCCAGCCACTCAATTCTTTGCAGGGCTGAAGGTGCCGTCATACGATCTAGCCAATCAGAGCTCTGTTAGGTGCTGTCCAATCTCTTCATAGTGCTCCCAGTTGTAAGTACACCTTTGAACCTGATTAATTATCTGGACCAGGATTGCTGTAATTCCCCTAGAAATAGAATATGCAAGCCACTTTTCTGTCCAACTGGAGATCTATACTTCAATAATTACTATAGAATTGCTACAGATACACAAAACTTACAGATTCAGGAACACCAATCATTCAAACAATCCGTAAAAAACCTCGCTTTCTTGTAATTAGTCACATAAGAAAAAGCACACAAACATTACCAATAACAAAAAAAAACGGATAGCAGATACAAATAACATGATTTGTAGCCCTTATAAACACTCACAGATCATAAATGAATGTCTTTACCGTTGTTGCTAGTTCCTGCATAGAGTACGATGGTAACAAACAAGATGGTGGCTGTATACACAATTTTCCTCAGGGATTTGCGTCGAAGCATGCTCTGAATTTGAACCAGTTCTTCTTTGGTTTACCGTACAGCTGTCTCTTTCGTGGCTCGTGTTAAAATAAAGACTGACTTGAAGAGTTAAATATATCTTTCTCTGATGTACGTAGATATAAATATTTATAGTTTTTCACTTCTGCGAAGATCACACACTGAAATATAATGATGTTGGGACCCAGTATTGAAGGGGAAAATCTCTCAAAACTAAAAAGAGTCCATAGAATAACTATCGTTTCTAGATTTAAAGAAATAGTGATACACGTGTGGAATATCAGGGAGTGTATATCGTTTTTTTTTTTCCCTTGCTTCTGTTTCTGTAGCAGTCTGATAGTTTTTTTTTTAATCAGATAGGGTTGCTGGCCCATGCTGAACCCTCCTTAGTCGCATTTTGCTATCATGAAGTAGTAGAAAATGGAGACAGCACAGAGGACATCAAAAGCAGACTTACTAGAGCAAACCAGGCTTTTGCAGTACTGCAGACTATATGGAAATCTAAAAAACTAAGCATAAATACGAAAATCAGGATATTTAAGAGTAATGTTCTAAGTGTACTACTCTATGGAAATGAATGCTGGAAAATCACCAAAACCATAGAAAACAAGTTGAATTCTTTCCAGACTAAATGTTTACGAAGAATTAGAAAAATATTTTGGCCAAACACCATAAGAAATAACATCTTGTTGGCAGAGATGCAGATGAAGCCACTGACAGCAGTTATTGAGGAAAGACGATGGTGATGGCTGGGACATGTGCTCCGAATGGCTGATAACTCACTACCAAAAACAGCACTAAGATGGACACCACAGGGGAACAGAAGTAAGGGTAGACCAAAAGATACATAGAGAAGAACAACAGAGAGAATGTTGAGCAATAGAGGGCTCACCTGGACAAGAGCAGAAAAAAGGCAAAGGACAGGCATTTGTAGAAAACCCTTTGTGGAAGCCCCATGTGCCCTGGGCACTTAAGGTTCAGATATATATATATATATATATATATATATATATATATATATATATAATTTTACTATGGGTTGGGAAGTCAAATGAAACGATATATATATATAGTTTCATTTGACTTCCCAACCCATAGTAAAATTGTGTAATCTCCGGACAACCTATAGTAAAACTGTGTAATGTCCGGACAACGTATGGCAAAACTGTGTAATGTCCGGACAACGTATGGCAAAACTATGTAATGTCCTGATTTATCCATTCATTCATTAGCATATCCGTTGCTGAGCCCTCCGCTGCCTCCCCCCCCCCCCGCCCCCGAAAGCTCTCTTGAAGGCCTCTTGGTTGTAAGCAAAATGCCATGTAGTTGTCAGCAATGTCTTCTTGCCATATTCACCTTGATTGTCCTCTCTTTCTTTGTTTTTTTTTTTTTTTGTACCCTTCCAAGACTGCCTTCTCTAAATTATCATGACGCTTAATATGTGCAAAATTCTTAAGTTTA
The DNA here is from genome assembly GCA_009760885.1 of Achatina immaculata. Lineage (NCBI taxonomy): Eukaryota > Metazoa > Mollusca > Gastropoda > Stylommatophora > Achatinidae > Lissachatina > Lissachatina immaculata. Next base: position 28,111,805 of record CM019714.1, on the reverse strand, counting down.
CTGTTTAATCTTCTTCACTAACCAACCTTCTTCAATATTAAAGTCTTGTAATATCGATATATTTGTTCTTTTTTGGTGTTCATGATATTTGATGGACTCTTCTATGGCATTTACATTCAAAAGACACTTATGTTTTGTCATCTGTTTTGTTAAGTCCAGACAACTTGAAACAAAATTGTGAAATATCCAGAGATCCTTTCGGGTAGTTATGGTATACCCAGATAAATTCTGGCGTAGTTATGGTATACCCACATAAATTCTGGCATAGTTATGGTATACCCACATAAATTCTGGCGTAGTTATGGTATATCCACATAAATTCTGGCATAGTTATGGTATACCCACATAAATTCTGGCGTAGTTATGGTATACCCACATAAATTCTGGCATAGTTATGGTATACCCACATAAATTCTGGCATAGTTATGGTATACTCACATAAATTCTGGCATAGTTATGGTATACCCACATAAATTCTGGCGTAGTTATGGTATACCCACATAAATTCTGGCGTAGTTATGGTATACCCAGATAAATTCTGGCGTAGTTATGGTATACCCACATAAATTCTGGCATAGTTATGTAATGTCTCGACGAACTCTGAGGTTTCAGTACAACTACCCGAACAAACTCCAACGTTTGTATGCAGGCATAGGGGAAAACAAATGTTTGTATGTAACAGTCGGATTAACTTAAGTGCAATTACTGTAAAGAACGAACAAACTCTTAAGTATCTGACGACTGAGGAAAAAGTCCTGTATTATACAACTTCTGGGACAAAACTGTGTACAGATCATGTAGTAAAAACATCTTCCAGCTAACAGGACAGAGCTTTTCAAGGAACGACGATAAAGAAAAGAGCGATTCTCTGTTAATGGTATTCCGACAGATTGTTGTAACCTCTTCATTTGGACCTTTCTTTTCTCCTAAATGTGTCTTCTGTCATTTTTTTTTTTTTTTTGCTCTTAAATGCTTTATGATATCTCAAGAGTTGTTATAACTTACAGGTGACAATGGTAAGTTCAAATTGTGTATTCGGAAAACTGAAGATTTATCAGTTTGTCCTGGGTGTGCTAATCTACAAAAGCGAGTGCTGAAAAAAAACCCAGCAAAAACTATAGAAAACAAACGGAATTCTATCAAGACCAAATGTTTACGTAGAATTAGAAGAATATTTTGGCCAAATATCATAAGAAATAACACTTTGCTAGCAGAAGTGCAGATGAAGGCACTGACTTCGATTACAGAGGGAAGACGTTGGCGATGGTGGGACATGTACTCTGGATAACTTCACTTATTACCAAAAACATCACTGAAATGGACGACTCAGGCAAACAGAAGTAAGGGGAGACCAAAGGAGACGTGGAGAAGAACAACAGAGAGGATAATGAGAAAAAAAAAAGAGAGCTCACCTGGGTAAGAGAGGAAAAAAAAGTCGAAAGACAGGAGTTTGTGGAAAACTTTGCAGAAACCCCTAAGTTCCTTGAGCAATTAAAGATAGATAGATAGATAGATAGATAGATAGATAGATAGATAGATAGATAGATAGATAGATAGATAGATAGATAGATAGATAGACAGACAGACAGATAGATAGATAGATAGATAGATAGATAGATAGATAGATAGATAGATAGATAGATAGATAGATAGATAGATAGATAGATAGATAGATAGATAGATAGATAGATAGATAGATAGATAGATAGACAGAGAAAGGCTCGAAAAACATTCTTTACTTACTTGAAAAAAATGTATACGAAACAGAGCTGACCATAAATATGATTACTCGCATTTCAGTTTGTCACATTTAAATAATCATACAACGCATTCTAGTAACTATTCTTTATATGTGATAAGTTGTATTTCAGTTGCTCATAATTAAGCAGTTATACGATATTATCTATTGGTTATTCTTTGTTATGTGATAACTCGCATTTCAGTTGTTCGTAATTAAGTGATTATACAGCGTATTCTAGTAACTATTCTGTATATGAATTAACTCACATTTCTAATACAGAAACACACAAATCGCCCTCCCAGTCACTTTTGCAGAGAAAGAAAGAAGAAGAAGAAGGAGAAGGAAAAAAAGGCCATAGCTATGTTCAAAACTGATCTGACCTGGAAAGAGTTTGATTCATAGCAGTGGTTCTCAACTTTTTTTCACGTCAGGTTCTTCCTACAGAAGGTAATAGCTGGCCTGAAGTCCCCTTACACTCTCCTTTCACTCGCTGTTAAGTTAAAAAGCATAAGAAATATTCGTGTTTCCAATGCAGGTAAGGCTCTCCCTTCGCTCCTTCTTAAATTGTCAGCGACGCCTTCTGTGAAATAAGACGTTATGTAATTTGGAGATTGTGCAAACACTATATTTTAGCATATGAACCCACAAATCGTGTCTAGGAAATGGAGATGGATTGATCCCACGTTGAGGAAACCCGACACCAGCATAGCAAGACAGCCACTGATATGGAATCCTCAGGGAGATAGACATCGAGGAAAATCTAGACTTACTTGGAGAAGAGATATTATGACTGTGCTCAGAGACAAGGGATACACATGGACGGAAGTAGATTTTAATTCAAAGAACAGGGATGACCAGAGAGCCTTTATCCGTGGCAGGAAGTGAAAGGCGATGATGATGATAATGATGATGATGATGGTTAAACTGATATTGAACAGTGTAGTTTATCTGTAGTGACCATACCCTGTACCACAGCGCAATCTCTTTGCTTATATGAGCCATAAGATACACATGCTGTGTATGGGAAGTTGGCGAGTTCCCCGTTGTCCGATAGGGATATTTGAACTCTTATTATATGAGACCTTTGACATGTATGCGATCGGACGTTGTCCGAATGGACTCTATGCGGCGTATGACTGCACTTATGCGACTGAGCTCTTTATGATGTACAAAAATGACACTTAAAAATAATTTTAAACAGCTTTTTTAAAATGAAAGTGATGTTTTGTTCCTTAGTTAGGCGTTCATAACTTTAAACTGCTGTAACCGCTTAAAATAAACATCCTCCTACAAAGTCCTACAATTAAGTAATTAGACTGATTTTATTAGGGGCAAGACAAAAATGCCATTTATGAAGCAAAGCACGGAATCCAAAGAGGCAGCCTTCATCTATGGTCTGGCAACTTTTCATCGCCGCACGATAAGCAGACGACAAACAAGCCGCCATTTTGTTGATCTAGTCAGAGTTGCATTGTCACGTAATCAGCATGGAGCAAAAAGCTAACATTAAATTCTGTTTAAAACTCTGAAAAAGTGCGACTGAGACAGTTGAATTGATGCGACAAGTTTATAGGGATAATTGTTTATCTCGTGCACAGACATTCAGGTGGTATTCACGATTCCAAAGTGGAGTGGAAACAATGCGACTAAACATGGAAGCTCAATTTCTGTTGGTAATGAGGAACTCATTGCAAAAGTCAGAGAACAGATACAAGAAGATCGTTGTTTGACTGTGAGGATGATGGCAAATAAATTTGATGTTAACTGAGAGACCATTCGTAAAATTGTAGTGAAAGATTTGGGCAAGAAAAAGGTTGCTTGCTGGTTTGTACGACATTCGTTGTCTGATGACCAAAAACATCAGCGTGTTAAGTACGCAAAAGACATCATCAAAATGTATCGCAGAAATAAACATTTCTTAAATTTGATTGTTGCAGAGGATGAAATATGGATTTTCCGCTAAGATCCACAACTAAACGCTAAAGTGATTAGTGGAAGTCATCATCATCACCAAAAGCCAAAAAATTTCGTCTTCAAAAGTCGAAAGTGAAAATAATGTTGATGTGCTTCTACGACAGCAAAGGAGTTATTCACAAAGAATTTATTCCAGAGAGACAGACTGCCACTGCCAAAGTTTTTTTTAAGTATTTTGAAACGCCTATTGAAAAGGATTCTCCGAGTCCGACCCGAATATTCAACACCTGGCAGTTTTTTTCCTTCTTCATGATAATGCACCGGCTCACCGGGCAGTAGTTGTATAGGAATTTTTGGCCCCAAAACAAATGTTTGTTCTGAACCATCCATCCTATTCCCCAGATTTGTCTCCCTGTGATTATTTTCTATTCCCAAACTTAAAGTTACCATTGAAAGACGCTTCTTTGACGATACTGATGATATCCAAAGGGCCGCAACATCGAGTTTAAGGGCCATACCAACAGAAGAAGTGCAGAGGTCGTTCCAGTGTTTGTTAGATCGTGCAACTCACTGTATCAATGCACAAGGGGCTTACTTTGAATAAAATACAGGTTATATCTTCTCAAATGTTGTTCATTTTATTTTTTATGGAATTAGTCTCCTTACTTAGTTGTCGGACCTTGTATTTCTCAATGAAACATGGCGGCTTTGATGAATAACAACAAAACATTTTCGTGTGTCGTTGGTGTTGTTTTATGTATAGTCTAAAATAAAGTTGCTAAGCAGACCCAACGTGGCCCCCCGGGAGCATAGATTTAAGTAACCGATGATCCCTTTTAAATATTGATCAGGGACTGCAACCCAGCATCCCTTGTAGTAATAAATGTCAGAGTGCTCGACCCTTGAAAGGCATAATAAATTTGAGGATCGTTTTCTGCTTGCACATTTTTCGTCAGAGCAGACAGGCCTTTCTTAAACTTCGCCGAAGATTTCTTACACAAAGTAACTTTGGTTTCTGATCCTGTCTTGTTAAATAAGTTAGTGGCAGAAGGTATACAAGTACGCAACAGTGAAGAGGGTTAGATAGATAGATAGATAGATAGATAGATAGATAGATAGATAGATAGATAGATAGATAGATAGATAGATAGATAGATAGATAAAGAGAAATAGAGAGAGAACAGAGTGAGAAATATACATAGAGAAAAAGAAAGAGAGAGAGAGAGAGCAGAGTGAGAGATATACATCGAGAAAAAGAGAGAGAGAGAGCAGAGTGAGAGATATACATAGAGAAAAAAGAGAGGGAGAGAGCAGAGTGAGAGATATACATAGAGAAAGAGAGAGAGAGAGAGTAGAGTGAGAGATATACATAGAGAAAGAGAGAGAGCAGAGTGAGAGATATACATAGAGAAAGAGAGAGAGAGAGAGCAGAGTGAGAGATATACATAGAGAAAAAGAAAGAGAGAGAGAGAGAGCAGAGTGAGAGATATACATAGAGAAAAAAAGAGAGAGAGAGCAGAGTGAGAGATATACATAGAGAAAAAGAGAGAGAGAGAGAGAGAGAGAGAGCGAGAGAGAGAGAAAGAATGAACGAATGAGAGAGAAAAGTGAAAGATATACAGAGAGATAGAGAGAACAAGTGTATATATACACACACACACTTTCAATACCAGCATGAAAATTGATCACAGTTTAGCAGGCCTAATCTCTGTTCTCAGTCCTTTACATCAAATTATTTCCATTACTAACAAATATGACCAAAATGGAAACTAAGAAATGTGGAAAACCAAATTACGCATTGGTTCTATTAGTATTATTTTACGTCAAAATTGCGTCAATAATAACAATATGCCCACATAATCTTGATGAAAAGAAAATCAGCGCTTCTAAAATATAGTAGCACATATAGTCAATAACCGCTTTAATTTCCATCTTAAGAGAAAAATACAAACCCCCTAGAGTTTTATTCATTGTAGCTTTTCTATTAACGCCAGGGGCTATATTTCTTATATTTCGCTTGTAACGTGTACTCTATCGCTCTTGGCGGCCTAAGACAGTTGGAATGTTTTTCTTTTTTTTTTTTCAAATTTAAAAGCATTATTTCTACAAAAGCAAATTTCACGTCAACCAGTCGTAAGAATATTTCAAATATTTTTCACAAGTTAAAAAAAAAAACTAGCAATTTTACACATTATATTTATGATGATGCATTTGCTGGACAGCAAAGATAACTAATGAAGAATGTATGAGAAGAGATGGAGAGACACAAACAAATCTTGTTTGAAAAAATCAGAGAGAGAGAGAGAGAGAGAGAGAGAGAGAGAATGAATGAATGAATGAATAATCTTTATTTTTCAAGGGTAAAGAATTGGGCACGCAGGCCCGTCTTACATTCTGCCCTTCATCACTCCATCTTTCATTCTTCCCACACACTTGATTTAGTACAAATATACAAATTAAATTAGGAAAAAACATATCAAAAGAGTGTAAGATTTAACTACTACATTCAAAGTAAAAGAGAAGAAGTAATTAACCTAATAAAATAGCACTCACGCACACATACATACGCAGACATATACATAAGTCCTTACATACGAGAGAGACAGACAGACAGAGAGAGACAGAGAGAGAGAGAGAGAGAGACAATGTACTTTCATAGGACATGCAGCGAGAAGAGGAGGCATTGCAAATATTATAAGAAAAGAAAAAATAGAGGGAAGAAGATCCAAAGAAAAACAGAGAAAAATGATACTGGACAGTCTGACGAGATAGTGTGAGAGGAGATCACCAACTGAGCTGATGTCCTGCATGATGGATTGGGTACTGTGGAGTCGGCACGGCACCTGATGATAATGATGATGACGACGACGACAGTTACAGTGATAATAAATTTATAGTTTATCTTTAAAAAAAATGATAACTTGTTAATTATACTTAAAATCAATGATCAGGCATGATGATAATGTCAATATTAATTTGAGAATTGGATGGACAGCAAGGTCTCTCTCTCTCTCTCTGGTCCATGCTAGTCAGGTGTTAGTCGCCATTGATTTCCACAACCATCTACCCTTTGCTCTTTATATAAGATGTGTGTTGGACCATGCTCCGTGCCACTCTTTTAGTCTGTCAAGTATCTTGCTTCTTTGTATTCCTCTGTCCCTTTTCCCCTCCTGTTTTCCTGTTGTCACTAGGCGTTCCAGTTTGCCTCTTCTTAAAACACGCCCTACAAATCTGGACTGTCATGTTCTAAATTTTGAAATACTTTCTCTCTTTTGCCCAGCCTCAGTTAGAACCTCTTCGTTTGTTTTCGTGGTTGTCCTTGGTATTCTCATCATTTTTCTTATGAGCCACATCTCAGCTAGTTGCAGTAGATTTTGAGTGCTCTTTGTTATCGTTCATCTTTCGCATCCATATAATAATACGGGTTCGATGTAAAACTGAATAATTCTCTATCTGGTGTTCATCAACACGCCTTTATTGCATAGTATTCTTTTCATTCGCATAAATATTGACATCATCATCATGTGCCGTGCCGACTGGCGTTGGCTATTATGCTTCTCCAGAGTACGCGATCCTTCATGCAGGCCATCAGCTCAGTTGGTGATCTCCTCTCACACCATCCCGTCAGACTGTCCAGTATCATTTCTCTTGGTCTTCCTCTTGATCTTCTTCCTTCTATTTTTCCTGTTGTTATAATATTTTCTATGCCCCCTCTTCTCATTGCATGTCCTATGAAAGTACATTGTCTCTCTCTTATCTTTTTGACAAGGTTTATTGTCTCTCCAGCTCTTCTCCTACATTCTTCATTAGTTATTTTTGCTGTCCAGGGGATTCGCAACAATCTTCTAATAAACCACATTTCTGCTGCTTCCAATGATTTTTGTGCAGACTTGCCTATTGTCCATGATTCACTTCCATATAACAAGATAGGTTCAATATAGCATTTTAGGACTCGTTTTCTAACATTCATTGATAAGGATGTGTTGGCTAATATGTTTCTAATTCTCTGAAATGCAGTCTTTGCTTGGCCTATTCTGTTCCTAATTTCTGTTCTGCATTTCCCATCTGAAGTTATTACTGCTTCAAGGTATTTGAATTTCTGCACCTGCTTTAGAACAGTTCCGTTTAATTTAATACTGCATGCTGGTGGATTCTGTTTCTTAGATATAACCATAGTCTCTGTCTTTTTGATGTTCAAAGTAAGGCCTTTCTGTTCACTTTCTTTGACGACTTTATCCAAGAGATTTTGCAGGTGTTGTTGGTTCTCAGCTATCAGTACTGTGTCGTCAGCATACCGAAGGTTGTTAATATGAATGTTAAAATGTTGACAGCATGGGCTATTCTGCTCCTTATTTCGTTTCGCATCTTCCGTCTTGTGTTATTGAACGAGAAGGCAAAATCTCCAGGTCTGGTCCCGTGTACTCTAAAACAAGCAGACACTCTAGAAGAATCTAGAGTCTCTGACATATGACATATGAATCAAACTACATATAAGTAAAAATATATACAACAATGTTTATGTAAAAAAATTATAATGAATCAGAAATGGAGCTAATATACTTCGATCTTTTTATACATCTTCTTCCGTTCAATACGGGGCCGGAATGTTAGCTATTGATTGTCGCAAAAATTATATTCCCATGAAAATAAATACGTTTTAAATATACTGTAGCCAAAAACGAGATACTAGAACTAGAAACGGTTTAAGATTTATAAATTATTTAAATGATTGCAAATTTGTAAATTATTTTTGGGGCGGATTGCATCCAATACCGGTAGTAGACCTGTTTGTGGCTGTACTTTCGTGCAGCAGAAGTGGCGAAATGACAACAAAACAGAGGAAAAGTTGTCGATCAGCCACATGAGCAAAAACAAAGTTAACAGGGTAGAAAAGACCTCCACGTAATCAGTTTTCAAAAGTACCAGCCAGCTTTCGCTGTGCCTATTTCGTGGCGTTTCATTTTTGCTTGTTTTCGGCATCAAGACTTGCAGGATTCACAACCTCCATCGAATACTTGTTCAGGTCCGGTCTTTGGACAGAGTGGGAGAAACGTTTGCAGGTGCGATACTTATTCTCCATATTTCATTTCCAAGAATTACATATCATCTAGGTAGCCTTTTGTACCGGTGACAGCAAGGTGTGGATCTGTTATCAGTCGTTTGCATTTTCTAAAATTTTAGATAATTTTTGATAATTAGATGCATGCCTACCCAATGTCACATCAACGGCCACGGATTTCCTGAAATATTGGCAGTAAATGTAAAGCAGCTTGTAGGATTTTCTTTTAGTTCAGTTGTTTTAATGTTATTGCTCATTCATTCATATTGAGCAACTTTTTTTTTTATTTAAGGGATAAGTTTCTATGTAAACTCTTAGCTTGTTATCGATACATTATTATATTTCTTTGGAACTAGCCTCTACTTTACAAACAGATAATATGTATGTACATGGAGAATGCTGTTTATGAGATAAAAAGATATATATGATACAGTATGATACAATGTCATATTTTTTTTGTGATATGAGAAATGTTTGATGTTTCAATGAGCAACAGGTTTTTTTAAAAAATGTTTGAAATGATGATTTTGTCCAGCAGTTGTCGGGTATTATTTTAACATATAGTTGTTATACATACTTTAACATATAGTTATTATACATATTTTCACATAGTTATTATACATATTTTCACATAGTTATTATACATACTTTAACATATAGTTATTATACATACTTTAACTTACAGTTATTATAAATAAAGAACTTGCTTCAGAATTGTAAAGACTTTTGTTTATAGTCTGTAAATGGAACATCAACCCAAAAGCACAAACACAGCCTTCTTGTGCAATATTCAGACAGGCCTCAAGGCTATACAAGATGAAGCAGAGGACCACCTAACAGAGGATGTAACAGAGAAACTAAATCAGCTGTCCACAACAAACAGGATAGCACTACAGTGGATCTAAGCATGCTGCGGAATTGCAAGGAATGAAACAGCTGATAGACTAGCAAGGGAAGGCACAAAGAAAGAACAACTCAGGCGCAGAATATTGTAAAAGGAAGTGAAAACATTAGTTAAAAGGAAATACCAAAATACCTGGAGACAGACAACAAAAAGTAGATAGCCACAGGACCCTTTACTAAGACTAAACAAACAGCAACAAACCAAAGTCTTCAGGTTACAAACTGGACACTGCAAATGCAACGCTCATCTCCACATGATAAATACTCCACCAACACCCTCATGCATGTGCCAAAATGGCTACCCCCCCCCCCCCCCCCCGAACTCCTGAACACATACTACAGACTTGCACCATATACAGAGACTTAAGAGCCCAGGTATGGCCCTCAAGAGAGAAGCATGGAGGAGAAACTGAAGGGTCCTGTGAAGACCTCCTGTTGATAGCAGGATTCATGGAGGTGACCTATCTTCCTGTTTAGATAGCTGAGCATATGAAACTGAATGTAGAAGAAGAAGAAGAAAATAATCTGTAAATTGCACAATAAAAAATGTAAACGTAATACTGTCATGCCAATAGGACACAAAGGAGATATGGTACTAGTGCCCACATTTTCCTCGACCTGTTGGCGACACATTAGATTCTGATATGATGAAAATTACACCTGGCCACATTTCCTTTCAAAGCTCAAAGGGAAGTCAGGTGGACAAATCAACAGCTTGGATGACTGGGGTGCCTCTCTCCAAACTTCAACCACATTATCTTGACATGAAAAACTAGTGCAGATTATAGACTTGGTTTATAAAGGAAAGAATGCCAGTGTGAAGAAGTCATGTTCTCATCTTAATTCACTTTCAGAAAGGGCTGTAAATGGGCGGGTGATAAAAGCATGTTTTGCAGCTTCATCCAGGCTAATAGTAAACATACTCCTTTTATAGTTTTCTCATGAGCTTAATACACTTCTTTGATGGAGCAGGATATGTGCTTACTGCTATGCTTGTGTAGATCCAGGACTGGTAGAATCAGCCATGAGATTGGTGGAGCAGGACATGTGCTAACTGCTATGGTTGTGTAGATCCAGGACTGGTAGAATCAGCCATGAGAGGGGATTTTTAGACACATTTTGCTTGGCAAAATCTGCAGGCAGCATCTGCCTAACCAAAACCAGCTTCTAAGATGAAAAGTGCCATTGTTTTGAATGATTATATGTAGACTTGGGTGTTCAGTTTTTTTTTTCCTAGTAGGCTTAATGTGTAAAATTTATAGTCCTTTCATAGAAACAGCTTCATGGTATAAAGTGGAGGATGATTAATTAGAGATGTAAATATTTCTCTTACATTTCAGAATGGAATCTCAGTGTAGGAATTAAAAAGAATTTCTCAAGTGTTAGTTTATACATATGAGGATGAGTCAAAAAGCAACCTTAGTTTTGCTGTGAAATAGTCTGAATCAAGTGGTAGACGGTTATGATATAGATAGTTATGCCATCTTTCTCACGATGTATGTGTCAGACATTTTGGAAATATGACATTAGCAGACCATATCAAAGATGGCCACTGCCCTGGAAGCATGCATTTCTTGGGTGTCTGATGTTGTGGAGCTGAAGGCTTTCTACAATGTATAGTAACAGGAGATGAAGACTGGGTGCACTGCTTCCAGTCAGAGTATAGTGACAGGAGATGAAGACTGGGTACACTGCTTCCAGTCAGAGTATAGTAACAGGAGATGAAGACTGGGTACACTGCTTCCAGTCAGAGTATAGTAACAGGAGATAAAGACTGGGTACACTGCTTCCAGTCAGAGTATAGTGACAGGAGATGAAGACTGGGTACACTGCTTCCAGTCAGAGTATAGTAACAGGAGATGAAGACTGGGTACACTGCTTCCAGTCAGAGTATAGTAACAGGAGATAAAGACTGGGTACACTGCTTCCAGTCATAGTATAGTAACAGGAGATTAAGACTGGGTACACTGCTTCCAGTCAGAGTATAGTAACACGAGATAAAGACTGGGTACACTGCTTCCAGTCAGAGTATAGTAACACGCGATAAAGACTGGGTACACTGCTTCCAGTCAGAGTATAGTACCAGGAGATAAAGACTGGGTACACTGCTTCCAGTCAGAGTATAGTAACAGGAGATGAAGACTGGGTACACTGCTTCCAGTCAGAGTATAGTGACAGGAGATAAAGACTGGGTACACTGCTTCCAGTCAGAGTATAGTGACAGGAGATGAAGACTGGGTACACTGCTTCCAGTCAGAGTATAGTAACAGGAGATAAAGACTGGGTACACTGCTTCCAGTCAGAGTATAGTGACAGGAGATGAAGACTGGGTACACTGCTTCCAGTCAGAGTATAGTAACAGGAGATGAAGACTGGGTACACTGCTTCCAGTCAGAGTATAGTAACAGGAGATAAAGACTGGGTACACTGCTTCCAGTCATAGTATAGTAACAGGAGATTAAGACTGGGTACACTGCTTCCAGTCAGAGTATAGTAACACGAGATAAAGACTGGGTACACTGCTTCCAGTCAGAGTATAGTAACACGCGATAAAGACTGGGTACACTGCTTCCAGTCAGAGTATAGTACCAGGAGATAAAGACTGGGTACACTGCTTCCAGTCAGAGTATAGTAACAGGAGATGAAGACTGGGTACACTGCTTCCAGTCAGAGTATAGTGACAGGAGATAAAGACTGGGTACACTGCTTCCAGTCAGAGTATAGTGACAGGAGATAAAGACTGGGTACACTGCTTCCAGTCATAGTATAGTAACAGGAGATGAAGACTGGGTACACTGCTTCTAGTCAGAGTATAGTGACAGGAGATAAAGACTGGGTAAACTGCTTCCAGTCAGAGTATAGTAACAGGAGATGAAGACTGGGTACAGTTCTTCCAGTCAGAGTATAGTGACAGGAGATCAAGACTGGGTACACTGCTTCCAGTCAGAGTATAGTGACAGGAGATAAAGACTGGATACACTGCTTCCAGTCAGAGTATAGTGACAGGAGATGAAGACTGGGTACACTGCTTCCAGAGTATAGTAACAGGAGATAAAGACTGGGTACACTGCTTCCAGTCAGAGTATAGTAACAGGAGATAAAGACTGGGTACACTGCTTCCAGTCAGAGTATAGTACCAGGAGATAAAGACTGGGTACACTGCTTCCAGTCAGAGTATAGTAACAGGAGATGAAGACTGGGTACACTGCTTAAAGTCAGAGTATAGTAACAGGAGATGAAGACTGGGTACATTGCTTCCAGTCATAGTATAGTAACAGGAGATGAAGACTGGGTACATTGCTTCCAATCAGAGTATAGTAACAGGAGATAAAGACTGGGTACACTGCTTCCAGTCAGAGTATAGTACCAGGAGATAAAGACTGGGTACAGTGCTTCCAGTCAGAGTATAGTAACAGGAGATGAAGACTGGGTACACTGCTTCCAGTCAAAGTATAGTAACACGAGATAAAGACTGGGTACACTGCTTCCAGTCAGAGTATAGTACCAGGAGATAAAGACTGGGTACACTGCTTCCAGCCAGAGTATAGTAACAGGAGATAAAGACTGGACACAGTGCTTCCAGTCAGAGTATAGTGACAGTAGATGAAGACTGGGTACAGTTCTTCCAGTCAGAGTATAGTGACAGGAGATAAAGACTGGGTACAGTGCTTCCAGTCAGAGTATAGTGACAGGAGATAAAGACTGGGTACACTACTTCCAGTCAGAGTATAGTGACAGGAGATAAAGACTGGGTACACTGCTTCCAGTCAGAGTATAGTGACAGGAGATAAAGACTGGATACACTGCTTCCAGTCATAGTATAGTAACAGGAGATGAAGACTGGGTACACTGCTTCCAGTCAGAGTATAGTAACAGGAGATAAAGACTGGGTACACTGCTTCCAGTCAGAGTATAGTGACAGGAGATAAAGACTGGGTAAACTGCTTCCAGTCATAGTATAGTAACAGTAGATGAAGACTGGGTACACTGCTTCCAGTCAGAGTATAGTGACAGGAGATAAAGACTGGGTACACTGCTTCCAGTCATAGTATAGTAACAGGAGATGAAGACTGGGTACACTGCTTCCAGTCAGAGTATAGTAACAGGAGATAAAGACTGGGTACACTGCTTCCAGTCAGAGTATAGTAACAGGAGATAAAGACTGGGTACACTGCTTCCAGTCAGAGTATAGTAACAGGAGATAAAGACTGGGTACACTGCTTCCAGTCATAGTATAGTAACAGGAGATAAAGACTGGGTACAGTGCTTCCAGTCAGAGTATAGTAACAGGAGATGAAGACTGGGTACACTGCTTCCAGTCAGAGTATAGTGACAGGAGATAAAGACTGGGTACACTGCTTCCAGTCAGAGTATAGTAACAGGAGATAAAGACTGGGTACACTGCTTCCAGTCAAAGTATAGTAACAGGAGATGAAGACTGGGTACACTGCTTTCAGTCAGAGTATAGTAACAGGAGATAAAGGCTCGGTACACTGCTTCCAGTCAGAGTATAGTAACGGTAGATGAAGACTGGGTACAGTGCTTCCAGTCAGAGTATGGTGACAGGAGATGAAGACTGGGTACACTGCTTCCAGTCAGGGTATAGTGACAGGAGATAAAGACTGGGTACAGTGCTTCCAGTCAGAGTATAGTAACAGGAGATGAAGACTGGGTAAATTGCTTCCAGTCAGAGTCAAACTGAGCCAGCAAGGAGTTGTGACATTCTTCCTCGCTGAAACCAGCTCAGTTGGCCAGAAAATTGATGCTTGTTCTTTTCTGAGTCAGTAATGGCCCCAGTACTGGAACATTGCATGCTCTGAAGATAATAACAGAACACAGTGTTGTATGATAAGACCTGGAAAAGAAAAAAGAAAACTACCTTGATGTAAAAAAGTATTCAGTTGTTTGTTGTTATTGTTGTCCAGCATGTGCTAGGCATTGCAGGAGACCATATGTGTATGCTTGTATCTAAAAAAGTTGGTACCTGAGAGAGACTGAATCTAAGCGATGCAATTTCTGTGTCATGGCCTCATTTCTTTTCCAAGTGTTACGATTTTTTTGCATGATAGGTATTAATGGCTTTACTGTCAAACACCCCTATTGTTTTTTTTTTTTGGGAGAGTGCTAGTTAGTGAAGTTCAGTAGCATGTGCAGTTCTTCTGTGGCTGCTTGTCCTACAAGAGTCTGTGGTTCAAGTTCTAGATCATTCTCTTCTGATTTTTCTGTCTCTCATGTCTAAAAGTGCTTTGTGTATGATTTTCGTTTTTAGGTCTAATCATACAATACTGTGTTCTGTTACTTTACAGTATGAAAAGCTTTGTTGTTCCCTGTTTGTAAAAATGTGTATCTGATGCCCTGAGGGAACAGCTATCTGCAGTGGAGCATACTGTGATCTGCTTGAGAACCACTTGAAACCTGCAATCAGGTGAAAGGCTTCAGGGTTTGTCCGGTTCTGGTGTGTTGCTACAGCATGATAATGTGTCACCTCACACAGCTTGTGCAACACTTAACAAATTACACATCTGTGTATTCGTCTGACCTCCCACCATGTATTTATCATGTGTTTTGACCTCTGAAGGAAGTGATTTTTTTTTTTTTTTCTTCTTCTTCTTCTGGAATCCAGTGGTGTGCTGGTAGACCAGCACTGAACGTGGCAGGATCTGTGTTTAAAAGTAATATGGTGTTTTCAATCACATTTCTACATTTATTCAAATTAACCCCCCCCCCCCAAATTAATGTTACTTTTTTATTTACTCTCATATTTGTTAGCACTCCAGAGAGCAATTTTCAAAAAAAAAAAAAAGAAGAGATAAAATCTATTCGTTAATGAAGTACACACGTATAACATTTCAGCGTAAACCATAATCATTCAAGAACATACAAGATAAAGAAGTAGGGGAAAGAAGAGAAAGTCTAGATTTAAATGTTTGGTATATAACACATGAGAAATGAAAAAAGGAGAAAGAAATGGGTTATTTATTACTTATCTCTTGACATGTGTGAAGCTGTGTCTTAGAAAACTTATTTTGGACACATTAAACGTCATGATAATCTAGAGAAGACCTTCTTGGAAGGGTGCATAATGACAATCTGGGAAGGTAAATATTCACATCTGCACAATCCTAAAACATCCAGATATCTCAATGGACACCAAAAAAAAAACAACAACAACAACTCTTTCAAACAGTATTCACCCCAGTTCTGTGCTATCAGTGACAGACATTGCCACTCACCAGATACCATGTGAGAAAGATAATAAAATATGAAGTGTTTAAGAAAAGTGGTAAAAAAGACAAGAGGGGATCAAGCTGGAAATGAAATAATCTGGCAGATAGTGGGAACAACACCTGTCGGGAACTACATTGAAAATCAGAGAGTTAAGTGGTTCAGACATTTGGAATAACCAGCTGCACGTCCATACAACATGAAAACCTCTGGATATAGGGCATGAGGATGACCAGGGAAAGAGTGGATATGTGGGGTGAAGGGACACACTTAGGAAACATAGCATGACAACAAACCCAGGCCTCCCACCTTGCTCTAGAGCAATGTCTGAAACTCCCTGTGATGCTTATAGCATAAGCAGATAGATAAGAAGAAGTTAACATTTTGGAGGAAACATAATAAAGTCTAAAAATAATTTTAAGTTTACATTTGACCTGTCCTCATAAAATGCCAGCTTATCTGTACCTTTTTTTTAAATAAGCTAAAAGCCCAACTTTTTGTACTTCTCCAGGAGTAGAGCACCATAGCAAGACCTAGGATAAGCTGAAATGTTGGTTGTGATGTCACTGGTTCACTGGTAACATCAGCTCATAATGTTAAATAGAGAGGTTAAAGAATGGCTGGCAGAATATAAGGTACGTGAGATCAAAAGCCTGTGTACAGTTTATCATTATTCAGAGCATGGGATAGAAAAGATTCATATCATACTCAGAATATGTGATAGAAAAAAAACTGATATCATACTCATTGATGCTGGAATGTATTTCTATGACTTAAGTCATTATCACAATGATAGAGAGCTGAGATAGAGACAAAACTCCACCATATTAAAGTCAGTCCAGCTGTAGATATGTCACCTGGCTTGTGCATTTGTTTTCTTCTTATTTTCCTTTATCCTTGCATATTCCTTCTTCCTTTTATCTTTTTTTTTTTCCCTTAAGCTAAAGTTGCATCATCTATCTCATTGTAAGGTTTCTTGAATGTGAATGTGATAAAAGTCTTTGTGGAAGCTTCACAACTTTAGCATGGCAGGGTCCTATCTGGCCACAGAAGCATTGCAGGAAATTTTATACGTGGAAATGGTTTTTAAAATATTATTTTATATTTCTTTATGTTGTGGATGTCAGATTGGCAAAGTGGTTAGTGCATTAGTCTCTCATGATGAAGGTTGGTGGTTTGAATCAGACCAGAGGTGCTCCCAGTGCTGTAGCTGTGGAGGTGGGTACCTGACCTCTTCTGGAGCTGGGGAAGGAAAGGCAGCCAGGCCTAATGCTGGTCACATCACTCTCTAGTGTGCTGACAGGTCAAGGAAAATATGGGCACTAACACCATATCCCCCTGGCTGCCTCCATGGTGTAACAGGGTTACTTTTTTTCATATCCTGTAGACATCTGTATCTATGATAGTTCCTTGCTCTGCCAGCATTTTATAATGTAAGATATGTTCAACTTAAAAAAAAACAAACCCATAAAATAAAATATGATACACAAACCTTGAAACAGGATACATTTTTAAGGTGACATTGTCTTATGTCATGTGATAAAGGTGAAGGTGTGAAGGTGATCTCTGCCTTCACGTGATCAGAGTTGAAGGTGTGAAGGTGGCATTTTCCTTCATGTGACCAGAGGTGAAAGTTGTGTGAATGTGATAGCCTTTTTTTTGTTTTGTTTAAAGGATTTTTATTTAACAGTATAAATGATTTATTGGTAAGTCCAGCACTGATGGCTGTGTTTAAGAGTTAGTGCCTCATCAAAGAGGGGGGGGGGGTGGAATATTAGAGATGGGTCAAGACCCTCTTTCACATCATCCAGGAGTGGTTGTTGACAAGCTTTTGCACTGTTTCTGCCTGGTGATGGAAGTAACGTGTGACATCACCACACCACCTCACCATCTCCTCCCCCCCCCCCCCACCAACATCTGCACCCGGTGGAGTTCCTTCTGGGTAACCTGCTTCCTGGGTCCCACTCTAGGACTTCATGCAAATCACGGCTGAAACTAGAATAATAGAAAAAAAAAAAAGAACTTTCAATCGGGATATCAGACTGTTGTTGAGGAGCATCATACGTCTTCCACTTCCCATTCGACCTGATGTAAACACTTCATTCAGTATCATTATAATGCCTGTGAGTTTTGTGGAGACCAAAGGAAAACATGGTTTGGCCCAACTGACAGCATATACAGTTATAGTTTTTTTTCCAGCACAGTGCACTATTTGTAGTTCATTTTATTGCTGTATTCCTTTTGTAGTTTATTTTATTGCTGCATTCCATTTGCAGTTTCATTTTATGCCATATTCCCTTGCTTACGTTCCATATCCTTCTCTCATTTTTTTTTTTTGTCAAGGGCCTGTCCAGTGCTGAAGTCAACACTTTTGCTGTCACCCAGTCAGCCAATGAGAAGCTGATACGAGGAATTTTTGCTCTGTTTGAAACGCCCCCTTACTATGTGCAGGTAACATAAGTCATCACTTTTATGTTGTTGAGTGCTGTGGAAGTGTGCTCACCTGTTCATTGGAAGATCTAGGGTTCGCTCCCTGCTGGGGCAGGAATTTTTTTTGTAACTGACTAGTACTTGGAGCTGAAGAAATGGGCACCCAGGGTTTCTCTTGGCAACAAGAAAACAAAAACATGCTGGCACCCTCTGCCGTACACATTTGTACAGAGGCTTTTGCATAATAAAGTAACAGAACGAAGAAATGTATGGTTAGATCTAACAAAAAAAATCATAGACAGAGCACTTTTAGATGTGAGAGAAGGAAAAATGACAAGAGAATTACCTCCCTGCCTTCCAATGCTGTGACCTAGAAGTGTGAAGATGCCAACACTTCACAACCAAATGGCGTGACAAGCAAATGACATGAAAATACCATGGATCATTTACATTCATTCATTCGCATGTCCCTTGCAGAACATTGCCTCCCTAACTGCACTCCTGTGGGCCTCTTGGTTGTGAGCAAGATGGCCTGCTGCTGATGCATCCATTTGCAGATCATCAACGATGTCTTACAGCCATCTTCGCCTTGGTCTTCCTCTCTTTCTTTTTCCCATTATGTACCCGTCCAAGACGGTTTTCTCTAGATTATCATGACGTTTAATGTGTCCAAAATATTTAAGTTTTCTCTGTTTAATCCTCTTTACTAGTCACCCTCCTTCAATATTAAGTTCTTGTAGTATGGATATATTTGTTCTTTTTTGTGTCCATGATATTTGAAGAACTCTTCTGTAGCATTTACTTTCACAGGCATTTATGTGTTTCTCAGCTGTTTTGTTAAGTGTCCAGGTCTCACAGGCATATGTTGGGATGGGAAAGATGCATGCCCTTAAAAATCTTATTTTTGTAGTTCTGTCTGTTCCTCTCCACAGGTTCTTTAGTTGTTTTACTTTCTGAAGAGCGATAGATGTCCTCATTTAGATTAGATCATGTTAACTATTCTTAATACAGTTAAAGTTTTTAATTGATAAAATCCATGCTGCATAATAGGGGACTAGTTAGCACAGGGGCTAAGTGTTCTGTGTACTGATCTGATGGTACCAAGTTCAAGTCCCAGCAATGCAGTTTGTTTTTTTTCTGTTACCACCACAATAAAAAGGTCCTGGTTTCCACCCAGCCTCTAAAAATTGTTACCAGAGAAATCTGGAAAGGTAAATGCAGCCAGGCATGATACTGACCATGTCACACTTTCAGGTGTTGATGGTCTTGGAAATATGGGCCTAACACTGTATCCCCAGTATGTCTTAATGGCATGAAAGTGGGGATTCTACTTTTGAAAAAAAAATTTATGATAATTGGCACAAATTAATCGGAAGGCACAGCTTGATATACATCTGCCTGGGATGGTTGCTTACAAGATATTGATCTTATGAGAGCATAATAGACAACAAACTCTGTGGCAGTGAAGTCCAGACTCCAGAACATGTCCTTCAAGAGTGCCCAAACCATGCGGACCTGAGATGAGAAACATAGCCAGAGGACACAAGCTTGGGGCAAAAGCTTTGAGGCTCCTATCAGGATCTGGAGAGGACTGCGAGCTTTGCCATGTTGACAGGGATCAGGATCTGAAGTGATCAACAACCTTGAATGCAGCAGCAGAAGAAGAAGAAGCAAACTCTGACAGTGCTGTTACTGAATGACAGTTTTCGAGGATTTAAACATTTTTAAAAAAAATTTTTAATTGGCCACACTTTTCAGAATTTTGTGGAGCACATATAGAGGAGTATCATGAATGTTTGTACTTGTATTTATCAAAACTCACTACGATAAAAAAAGTGTATAACTTAGATCTGTCTGTCAGGCCTGCCTGCCTGTTGCCTTGCCAACTGGTGTTGATGACCAAGGTCTTCTAGAATTCTTTGTTCCAAATGCTGATTATGAACTGTTCTGACATTCTCTGTCTGTGACATCTTGCTAGTCCATCCAGTGGTTTTTTTTGGTTTTTTTTTTTTGTTTTCTCTCTGTCTACCTCCATCTCTTTTGCTCTCTTGTCTTTTCTGTTGTCACATTTAATTCTGGTATTCATTGGGAATGTGATACAGTGGAATGGCTTGAAGAGCTGGGGTTGACCCAAGAAAGTGACCCTCTCAACACACTCCACCACCATAAAGACGGTGGGTTTCACAGACTACAGATGGAAGTAGTTTCACTATAGCATAACCAGATTTGCTGTCATTAAGACAGTTCGTAAACATGTTTACAGAAATTACCATAGCAACCAGCGTGTTTTGTCGATGTAGAAATTTGATACCCATGGGAAGGGAGGAAACCCAGAAATTGAAGTGGTTTTTGTAATCATGA
The DNA here is from genome assembly GCA_009760885.1 of Achatina immaculata. NCBI lineage: Eukaryota > Metazoa > Mollusca > Gastropoda > Stylommatophora > Achatinidae > Lissachatina > Lissachatina immaculata. Next base: position 28,091,172 of record CM019714.1, on the reverse strand, counting down.
GTTGTGTTTCTTCGACCGTCAAACACTAGAAGTTTCTCCCCAACCCCCCCCCTCCCCCCTCACAATGTAAGCGCGAGTTGTGTGATTAGTCTTGTGGTATCCTGGCTGCTTGTTAATTAAGTAGCACTGCTATACCCTGCATAAGCCACATGAAGTGATCACTTGGTGGTAAATGGGTGGTTGGTGGTAATCGGCAATTGTAACTATGTAGAATAAGTTTGACAGAGTGTCAGAGATGTTGGTGTTGCAACACCAGAAATACGCTATAGTAACAACCATCATCAACATTCGCCATCTTCAGTTATGAAGGTTGATGGTACTGAATCTCCATCTTCTTCTTCTCTTCCTTGTCTTGATGGTGAACTCACCCAGGCTGTCTCCTGTCTGCTCTCATATATTTATCTTCCCGTCTACACCTCTTGTCTTCCCTTCACCATCTTACCTTCCACCTTTCCTTCTAGTTCAGTCTTCAGTATATTATTATGTCTTCTGATGTGGCCAGAGTATTTTGTTCTGTGTTTCTTTGAGAAGGTCACGTTGCACCTGAAGTTGTTCTAATACTTGTACGTTTGTTCTTTAGATTTTCTGTGATGTGTGGCATACTTTCATGTAGATCCACATTTTTGCTCATCATCATCATCATGTGCCGTGCCGACTGGCGTTGGCTATTATGCTTCTCCAGAGTACACGATCCTTCATGCAGGCCATCAGCTCAGTTGGTGATCTCCTCTCACACCATCCCGTCAGACTGTCCAGTATCATTTCTCTTGGTCTTCCTCTTGATCTTCTTCCTTCTATTTTTCCTGTTGTTATAATATTTTCAATGCCCCCTCTTCTCATTGCATGTCCTATGAAAGTACATTGTCTCTCTCTTATCTTTTTGACAAGGTTTTTTGTCTCTCCAGCTCTTCTCATACATTCTTCATTAGTTATTTTTGCTGTCCAGGGGATTCGCAACATTCTTCTAATAAACCACATTTCTGCTGCTTCCAATGATTTTTGTGCAGACTTGCCTATTGTCCATATACAAGTCCGTACACAAACCGACAGAAGGCAACGGGAAACCACTGTTGTAATTCCCAAGAATAATTATGCTTAAACATTTTTGCTACATTTGTCATTTTCTTGACTTTTTGTTTAGAGTCCAGGTTTCTGCTTTGTACTGCAGTACAGAATAGATGTAGAAGTCTACACATTTTCAGTTTTGTTTTTTATAGATAGATCTCTGGGTAACAGCATTGTCTTGATGGTGTTGAATGTGCTGGCCATTTCTGTTCTTCTCTTCATCTCCACATCAGAGTAGGGTGGTGGAGGGGAGGGGGAGTGTGAAGAAGCTGTCTGATTTGGCAGCCATCGACCCATAGCTGACACGCTAGCTGCAGAGCTGGTGAACTATAACTGACCAAGACTGTCCCACTGCTCTGTTGGTACCTCCACTAACAGGCCAGATTGGAATTTCATTAGATCTAGCTTTCTGTTGGCAGGTTATAGATGTTCCGTGAGAGTATAGAACTGACTGGAATTTCATTGGATCTAGCTTTGTGTTGGCAGGTTATACGTGAGAGTATAGAACTGAGTGGAATTTCATTGGATCTAGCTTTGTGTTGGCAAGTTATAGATGAGAGTATAGAACTGACTGGAATTTCTTTGGATCTAGCTTTGCGTTGGCAGGTTATAGATGAGAGTATAGAACTGACTGGAATTTCATTGGATCTAGCTTTGTGTTGGCAAGTTATAGATGCTCCGTGAGAGTATAGAACTGACTGGAATTTCATTGTATCTAGCTTTGTGTTGGCAGGTTATAGATGAGAGTATAGAACTGACTGGAATTTCATTGGATCTAGCTTTGTGTTGGCAAGTTATAGATGCTCCGTGAGAGTATAGAACTGACTGGAATTTCATTGTATCTAGCTTTGTGTTGGCAGGTTATAGATGAGAGTATAGAACTGACTGGAATTTCATTGGATCTAGCTTTGTGTTGGCAGGTTATAGATGCTCCGTGAGAGTATAGAACTGACTGGAATTTCATTGTATCTAGCTTTGTGTTGGCAGATTATAGATGGTCCATGAGAGTATAGAACTGACTGAAATTTCATTGGATCTAGCTTTGTGTTGGCAGGTTATAGATGCACTGTGAGAGTATAGAACTGACTGGAATTTCACTGGATCTAGCTTTCAGTAGGTACTCTCACAGAAGCACTGTGAAAGTATAGAACAAATCTGAATTTCACTTGATTCAGTTTTCAGGTGACAGTTCACGCATAATGATTATTATTACCATTCTTGAAGATGAATATGTGAAAAGTTTTAAACTGTCAGTTCCCACCCCCTTTTTTTTTAGACTACAACAGCCGAGCAGTGTGATATGTTGATTGAGAGCTTTTCTATTGATTTCAGTTTCAATAATATTAGCGAGGAGGAAGACAAAAAAAAGAAAAAAAGGTCCCATAAAGGGAGAGCATTCATTATTCATGTAGGCAAACCTTTGTTTTGCTAAGTCCGAGAGGCCAGCACTCGCTCTCAGCGCGCTCTTAATGAATTATGGATGGTGTTCTTTGATATGGCATGACCCGACGCTGTTTTGTCTTCTTCTCCTCCTCCCTTTCTTTGACCCAGGTACTAGAAAAAAGCTGAGCGTATTGGGTGGCTAGTTTGGGTTGATATTTTGTTGATACTCGCATTTCTCTCAGAAAGCCACATTGTTCTTTCCCCTCCTCAGTAGATGCATGTTTCCATGCAAGCTGTTGAAGAAGGCTGTCAGATATTTCATCTTCTCTGTGTGTACATGCATGTGTTTGTAATTGGAAGTTGGGGAGAGGGGGGGGGGAGTCAGTGATACCATGATGCAGCCCCTTTCTGTGCTCTGCCTCTTGATATTAAATTAAAAGCACCTACAGATTTCTACTATTCTTTTTAGTATAGATACATGATCATGCATGGGCCCCAGAGTGCCATAGATTGAGAACCGGTGGTTTCAAGCAGTGGTTCTCAAAAGTTTTCAGGTTGCTGACCCCTTGCCTCCCAGACGCCCCCCTCCGTCCTTTATTTTTCCAGTGATACCACCTGCTGTCGAGACTGATGAGTAAGAGCATTGTTTTAATTTGATGATACTGAACACATGCTGAAGAATTTGCCAACAGATTGTCTGTTCTTTATTGATTCTTTGCATTGATGTGGGGTGACCAGGGTGTCAGGGTTTTGATGTTTTTTTGATGTAAGGTGACCAGGGTGCCATGGTATTGATGTTTTTGATGAAGGTGTCATGGTTTTGATGTTTTTTGATGTGAGGTGATCAAGGTGTCATGGCTTTGATGCTTTTGATGTGAGGTGATGAAGATGTCATGGTTTTCATGTTTTTGATGTGAGATGATGAAGATGTCATGGTTTTGATGTTTTTGATGTGAGTTGATGAAGATGTCATGGTTTTGATGTTTTTGATGTGAGATGATGAAGATGTCATGGTTTTGATGGTTTTGATGTGAGATGATGAAGATGTCTTGGTTTTGATGTTTTTTTATGTGAGATGATGAAGGTGCCATGGTTTTGTTGTTTTTGATGTGAGGTGATGAAGATGTCATGGTTTTGATGTTTTTGATGTGATGTGACCAGGGTGCCATGGTTTTGATGTTTTTTATGTGAGATGATGAAGGTGTCATGGTTTTGATGTTTTTGATGTGAGATGATGAAGGTGTCATGGTTTTGATGTTTTTGATGTGATGTGACCAGGGTGCCATGGTTTTGATGTTTTTTATGTGAGATGATGAAGGTGCCATGGTTTTGTTGTTTTTGATGTGAGATGATGAAGGTGTCATGGTTTTGATGTTTCTGATGTGAGCCAAGCACAGTATGGTGGTTTTCATTCATGTTTGATTGTTAGTTTAGTTGGTTGGAGAAGTTCGTCTTTGATTGGCCAGACCAGCTTTGACGGGAAAGGATGTTCCATGTCTCGGGCAGGTTCTAGTGGAAGGGCAGGTATATGTCAGCATTTGGGTAAATAATAAAGAAGAAAAGTGAGGAGATAATGGCGAATAAAAGACGTTGTTTTAGTTGTCAGGTTCTTCTTCTTCTTCTTCTTGTCGTCCCCTGGGACTGCGAACGTGATGTATTTTGCAGTTGATGTCATAAAGGTGTTGAAGCATAGCATCTTGTAGGATTGGGAGTAGGTTATGGGGGCTATTTTTTTTTTTTAGTCTTTTAGTGAGGTAGTGAGGTTAGGCAGCAAAGGGTGTGATATACCTCTTTAGCAGACTCCACCACCATGGGGGCTACGGTGATGCCCGCCCCCGTTAATTATGCTAGGCCTGTTACTGGGGAGGGGGGTACCAACGAAAAGGTGGGGAAAGGTCCTAGTCAGTTGTGATCAGCCAGCCTTGATGCTGACGTGTCGTCTGTGCGTTAGGTTTGGCAAATTGGGCATGTCCGCCCCCCCCCCCCCCCCCCGGCAGGTTCGTAAAACCATCCTCGTTGAGTGAACCACAGTGGTTTTGTTTTGCATTATCTTGCATACTGCACGTTTATTATTACTGTTGCTGTTTTGTCATCATCATCGTCGTCATCGTCATCATCATTGCCATATGTTGTAAGTGGAACGTTAATTATACGACAGTTGAAAATTCATAAACATGAACATTTGTGTGGCAAGACAAGAAAATACACTGCTGCTCAAAACTGAAGGGCAACCCCTCTGTTTTCAACACATTTTTAAAATATCAGCGAATATATATATATATATATATATATATATATATATTGTGTTAAGCGTAAATTTAAGGTATTATTCACCTGTTCCGACAAGCCACGCAGGTAGGAAAATCGTGCTGATTCGTGATGCAGGTGCCAGCAGTGACTCTTACTGAACAGACGCCACTTTTCATTCGTTTTAAAATTGGTGATAAAAGGAGACCTTTGCCAGTTGCAATAACCAATACGCCGGAGAGTGTTCTGGATCACGCTCCGTATATCGCGAGAATGGCGAATCTGCTGGTCAGGTTGCGAGACGTCTGGGAGTGTCACACTCTAGCTTCCAAAAGCTTTTGGAAGAGATTTAGAGCCACCGGAAGAGGTAGAAGACCGAAAGCGTTCGGGGCGTTCACGTTGTACGAGCCGGCAGGGTGGCAGGTATATGTTGTTGCCCTCCCCACGCCACGGGACAGTCACCTCTACGATGTCGGCTTATGAACGTTGCAGACACTAACGTCAGCGGGATGAGTTTGCAGACGCTTACGTGAGTTCGAAGTTGCTTCACGAAGACCAGACAGCTCACCGCAGAGCCTGTGTTGCCTAGTGCCGTGAGCACATCAGTTGGACATCATGTCCTTTTGTTTTGTTTTGTTACAGATGAGACCCGTTTCATTCTGTCATTTAATGATGGCAGGTTCGTGTCTGGAGACGGCAAGGAGAGCGTTTTAATGATGACACAGTTCAAGAAGTGGATCGCGTGGAGGAGGTTATGTCATGGTCTGGGGGTGGCCTCAGTCAACAAGACAAGACCTCTCTTCATGTCATCCATGGCGCACTGACCGACCTAAGTTACGAAGATGAGATATTGTGACCTCTTATTCAGCCTGCTCTCGGGGGGTGGGGGGGGCATGGGTGATGATACAGTCTTGCAGGATGACAGCGCTCGACCTCATCGAGCTCGTATCGTTAATGCCTTCATTCATTCGTCAGGACGGAGTGGTCCGCCTCGTTCGCTTGGTCTTGCTCCTGTTGAAGACCTCTCTGACGTTCTTGGAGAGTATCATCTAATGATGTTACACACCCGAGACTCTGCTTCTCCATCAAGAGTGGCAGACTATTCCGCAGTATGTTCTTAGAACCCTTGAGGACCCCATGCGTCAAAGATGTATCGACTGTCTGGTCACAAATGGTGGTTACACCAGATTTGACATATCACGTGTAACAGTACTTATCTTGTGACTTGTATGATGAGGACCTGAATGACTTCTCAGGATTATAACTTTTAAGAGTTGTATGGATTTGTTGCATTTTAATTGCAGTTTATTTTGATATTAATTTTTCTGATATTGGCTCCATATTATTTTTTTAGGCAAGGGGCAAATGGCCCTTAACTTTTGGGCAGTAGTATAGTTTTAAAAACCCCTTGTTGAATATTGTGATCCACAGGAGTGAGTTGATCTTATTAGGTATGTGAGTAGGTGAGGTAAAGGCAACTGCGTTATGTCGTGGGTGCATATAAGGGATATGGTGTTAGTGTTCATATTTCCCTTCACCTGTCGGCACGCTAGAGGTTGATGTGGTCAGCTTCAGACCTGGCTGCCTTTCCTTCCCCAGCTCAAGAAGAGGCTAAATACCCATTTCTACAGCTGGTTGACTCGAGGCACCTGCGGCAGGATTTGAACCTTCGACCTTCGTCGTGAGAAACTAGTGCACCAAACACTTCGCCACTCGGGCTACACCTTATTATTTGCTGGCAGTTAGCATCTCATGTTCTGGTACAGCCTCAAGGGGAGCAACTATACGAGCTTTGTATACGAGCAACAATTAAGCCCACCAGCCTGGTTGCCTTCTCCTTAGTTGATGATTATCTCCCTCTCCCCAAGCCTTTCATCTGTGTCTATGCTTCGACAAGGAACTACTGGGGGCGGTGGCTGTCTTCATCGCCCGCCAACGCCGTTTACTGTCGCTGTCATCATGGACTTTTTTTTTTTTTTACCTGAACGAGTTTTATTATTCCAGACACTTTTTTTTGTTGCCTGGGTTTTCTGGATGCGTTCTGACCTTGCCACGCCCTGCTTGTCTCATTGATGGCTCGAGTTTAGCGCGTTTAATGGTTTGCTGGAAGGAAGAGAAAATTGACCCCCTTTGAAGTGGAGGGATGTACAAAAGAATGAAGTAGTGTATGCGCAGGAAAGGGAGATCAGTAAAAGAGTTGTTGCAACAGCTGAGACTGGATTAAGAGAACGAAGAAGTACTACAGCCACGTAGTTGAGATAGTTTGTACCATGCTTGTAGAGTCCGTACACCAAACTGTGGATTTTTACATTTGTACAGCTCTTAATTATCTGCATCCTTGCACTCGGTCATAAATACTACACTTCCCACTCACTCACTCACTCACTCACTCACTCACAAGAGAAAGGTGAATGAATAAATGGATAGACAAGTGGGAAGGGGAGAGAGAAAGAAAAAAAAAACCCCCAGAGAATATATATCGTGCAAAAGTGTAAGAAAGTTGTGTCAGCGAGGCAAAGTTGCCATAGCAACAAGCACAACAACAGCAGTAATGCTAAAGGTGTTTGAGAACTCTGAGCTGTGTGAGACGTACTTTATGTAGTTTCTGCGAACAGTTCCAATGAAGGAGAAATGCTCGGGGCGCTGGCCGAAAGAGTTTAATTGTTTATGTCAAGAAGGGTAGAACAAATAAAAGGTGTTATGTCTTGGGGGCCGTTTAGAAATGTGGTGTCCTTACTTTGTCCTTGACCTTACGGCACACTGCAGGATGACGTGGTCTGGCCCGGCCGCCATTCCCTTCCCAGCTCGAGAAGAAGCAAAGTACCCGGCTGCTCCGCTTTGGCGGTCGGCGACTGATAGCTGATATCTTCTTGTCAGGTCTGGCGAGCCATATCTGATCAAGACACTGTCCCACCTCTCCATTGGTACACCCTGTAACAAGCCTACCTAGCCTGGCTAACGGGGCAAGGGTCGCCGCAGTCTCCACGGTGGTGGAGTCTGCTAAATAAGTACTGCACGCCCCCCCCCCTCTTTTTTTTTTAAACTGCACCCGGGAACTGAAAAAATATCCCCAGTAATCCGGTTCCAAGCCGAAACAGTGCTGTACCTCAACATCTTCATCACACCTGCTGCAGAGAATACCAGCTCGCAGTTCCATGGACATTTAAAAAAGACTAAGAAGGGGTGGGTGACTGGGGCGCGTCCAGCCGGATTCGAACTCCTGACCTTCGCCATGAGAGACTAGCGCAATTGTTTGTGTGCTGATCATGTATTGTTTGTTTATTTTCTGTTTCCATGGAGATCAGAAACCTTTCCGTGCATGCAATTATAGGCTAGTCTGTTTTCTTTAGCCTCGATTCCTTTACGTTGTATTAGATGCCTGTTCTCACTGACTCACTCACTCACTCGCGAAGGAACGAACAGACGAGCGAGCGAGGGAAGGAACGAACGAGCGAGCGGACGAACTAACGTAGGAGTGAACGAACAAAGGAACGAACGAGGGAGAAATGAACGAACGAACGAGCGGAAGAACTAATTATCGAACGAACAAACGAAGGAAGGAACGAAGGAATGAGCGAACGAAAGAAGAAACGAACGAACAAGCGGCAAACATTGCAAAGTTTTTTTTTTCTTCAACTTTCCTCGTTTTGAGAATTTTAGCGCATTATGTAATTATTTCCCCGTATGTATATATATATACACTTTTTGATTGGACAAAATCGTAACATAAACGAAATGAAAGACATTTTAAAGGTTCTTAATAAAATTATGCACTTCGGAATATTCTTCACAAAGAAAATTCGAGTAGTGATTTCTCCACAGTAAATCTAATATCAAATCTCTTAATAACGCGACGAAACGGAAGTCTTCATTGAAAACATTTGCAGTAATGAACGACCAGCTTTATATCAGAGTTATACACGTAGTTGTTAAGTGTCGGAGCCACACTTGTACTGATAGTTCCATCAGTGAGACTTGCGCTTGTGAGGACACCCTTTGGTGGATGCTAGTCACAAAGACTAGACAGAGAAACTGGTCTGTGCTGGGCGGAGTTTCCACTCTTTTATGACTTCTGAACGAACTTGACTCACTTAGGAAAAGAAAAGAGATAAAACGCATATCTGCCGTGGTGATTTTTTTTTTTATGGATCTTTTATGATGATATAAATCCTGAAATGTAACTTTACATTGCGCTTTAATCTGCGTTAGTAGATAGCAGGAAGATAGCAGCTCTGGGATGTAACTTTACAATGCGCTTTAATCTGCGTTAGTAGATAGCAGGAAGATAGCAGCTCTGGGATGTAACTTTACAATGCGCTTTAATCTGTGTTAGTAGATAGCAGGAAGATAGCTGCTCTGGGATGTAACTTTACAATGCGCTTTAATCTGTGTTAGTAGATAGCAGGAAGATAGCAGCTCTGGGATGTAACTTTACAATGCGCTTTAATCTGTGTTAGTAGATAGCAGGAAGATAGCAGCTCTGGGATGTAACTTTACAATGCGCTTTAATCTGTGTTAGTAGATAGCAGGAAGATAGCAGCTCTGGGATGTAACTTTACAGTGCGCTTTAATCTGCGTTAGTAGATAGCAGGAAGATAGCAGCTCTGGGATGTAACTTTACAATGCGCTTTAATCTGTGTTAGTAGATAGCAGGAAGATAGCAGCTCTGGGATGTAACTTTACAGTGCGCTTTGTTCCACATCATCAGGTGGCAGGAAGATAGCAACTTTTAAATGTAACTTCACAGTGCATTTTATTCTGAATTACAAGCTAACAGGAAGATAGCAACTTGGAAAGGTCTGAGGTAGAAAAATTACGGAGAAACGTGATCGTCCACGCCCGTACCGAACAGCATTGGATAACCGTTGATGGTAAACTTATAATCTGATACTGGTAATAAAGCATGGAAAAAAATAACCAGGCCCTGAATGTCTTCGAGTTAGGAGCTACATACAGTAGCTGGCAGGGTATCCCAGAATTCCACTTTATCTGGGAGCTTCAGTCTGTGGTAAGATTTTAAAGAAAGCAGAGCGTATTGATTTTGGCGCTTTCCAAAGTCCTAACTGGCTTTATTAATAACGTCCAGGACAATGAGGAGGATGTAGAAAGAGGCAGGCAGCATTACCTTGACAACAAAGGTACATGAAGCTAAATAAGGCTATCAAGGAAGTTACATTATACCCGGGGAGTTATGTCCACGAGGATAGTTGGTCACACTGTCGCAATAAAGGAAAAGAGAGAGAGAGAGAGAGAGAGAGAGGATGAAAAGGTCAAACGTAACAAGGTTACGTCAAATTTATAGTGTAATTTGGGTTCACAAGTTTTTATGTTAGATGTGGTCGATCACAAGAACGTGTACTTTCCATCTTTTGTATAAAGAACCGATTGTAAGGAAATGGGATCACATATTATTATTATTATTATTGTTATTGAAGGTTTGTGTGCATGTTATTCCTATTTTCACGCAGTAGGTATTTCTGTTGGTGATAAATACACAGTTACGTGTCCACTAGATATTTCTGTTGGCGGTAATGCTACGCTGTTATGTGCACATTAGATATTTCTGTTGGTGGTAATACTGAGCTGTTACGTGTACACTAGATATTTCTGTTGGTGGTAATACTGAGCTGTTACGTGTACACTAGATATTTCTGTTGGTTGTAATGTTACGCTGTTACCTGTACACTAGATATTTCTGTTAGTGGTAATGTTACGCTGTTACATGTGCGCAAGATATTTCTGTTGGTGATAAATACACCGTTATGTGTACACTAGATGTTTATATTGGTGGTAATGTTACGCTGTTACATGTACACTAGATATTTCTGTTGGTGGTAAAAGTTATGCTGTTACATATACACTAGATATTTCTGTTGGTAGTAAATGGTACACTGTTACTTGCACATTAGATAATTTTGTTGCCGATAAAAGTTACATATACACTAGATACTTCTTTTGGTTGTAAATGTTACGCTGTTACGTGCAGACTAGATGTTTCTGTTGGTGGTAAGTGTTACACTTTTACATACACACGCTGGTAGTCAGTTTCACGATGTGAAATTCCCGTATTTGTTCTCTGATTCATGGTCAAGGTTCACATAATGTCATGAACGTAGGATTTGGAAAAATTACAAACATATTTAAAGCAAGGTGAAGCATTAAAATAAAGATAGATGTGAAGAAAACTTTATACTTTGATGTGTTTGACAGAGGCGTATCGCCGAAATATTGGTGGTTTGTTTTTTTTTTTTCGTTAATTCTGACGTGTTCTTCTCATTATTTCCTGCTTTCTTTTCCCCACTTTCTTTTTCTTTCTATATTTTCGTAAAACTGAACCATACACTTCTGTGTACCTGTACTGTAAACAAAGAAGTAGGAAACACATCGTTGTATGGTTAACCTCGAATAGCACAAAGCGCGTACGACAGGGCTTCTCAAACTGTGGCGAATTATCCGCCTTCCGGGATATTCTAGGGTTTCGGGGTGTTTGGGGCGGGGTGAGAGGTATGGTGCCACAGATTTACAGATTCAGATTGTTGAAATAACGTCTGTGTGTATAGTAGATCAGCGTTCCAACAGTTTGAGTATGTCAGCCTGTGATCTCAGTTTCTCCTCTTTCCTCCGCTAAAAGTATCCCCTTCCTGCTATCCGGGTAGAGGAGGGGGGGGGGAATGATGAATACCCCACTGTTTGAGAGCCGCTGATTTAAGACATGAGGAAAAGAAAAAAGAAATTAGTGAAAACCGTAACTCGAACCACAGACTCTGGGATAAGCAGCCGGCTAGCCGTGAGGGGACAGTGCTCTACTCACTCGGCCATGGTACGTGTCTAAACTTATGTTTTCTCTTGAACACGTCCGAAGCTTTCTGAAACTCCTCTGAGAAAAGGAACAAGTTAGGGAGTACGGCAGTGTGCCCTTTGAGGTTTTGCGTTTCGTGCGAAGAGTTCTCAACCCGTCTTCAAATGGTGGTCGTACAGAATAGACTAAAGAAATCAGGAAATCAAACTCATGTTCAGCTATCACATTTTCTTCAGGGCTACTGTAGCATAGAATGACATTAGAACAATGAAAAACAGAAGTGTTAGTTTTATTTTATTTCATACTTTTTAAAATGTTAACTATTTATTTGTATATTTTTGCGCTCGGCATATGAAGTTTCGTGCGCAGCATTCATGTTTTATGTGCGTGGCCACGCTGCCGCGCGGCTTAGAGTGAACATTGGTGCACGGACACTTAATCACTCGGGTAGGGTTTAGTGTTAGGGGAAGGGTTAAAGGTAGGGTTAAAAGTTAGGGGGGAGGGGGAACAAGGTTAGAATTACTGTTTTGGTTAGGACTTGCTTTAAGGGTCCAAGTAAATAATTGCCGGTGATTAAGTCTTATCAAACCGCAAGTTAGAGAAGCGAGATGGCTGTTTACCACTGCAAAAACAACACTGGCAGGGTTGGTAAGATCTTGTACACCCATATATATCTTTGCTCAGAGCGATATTTAGGTAGTCTAAATAAATTTAAAAAGTAGCACATTTCTAACCTGGCACATATTATAGGGTAACTTCCTTCCACTTTCTTTCTACCTGAATCTCTCATCAAAGGTTATTTTGGCACAGCATGGTCCCCGGCATCTTTGTAACAATGTCGGAGGTTAAGATGCTGTCCGATTAGGCAGTCAGCGACCTGTAGCGTCAGGGTTAGCGAACCATAGCTGATCAAGACCCTGTCCCACCAATCTTTTAGTACCCCCCCCCCCAGCAACAGGCCTTGCCTGGCTAACGGGGCAGGGATCGCCATAGTCCCCATGGTGGTGGAGTCTGCAAAAGAAGCATTGCACCCCCCCCCCCCCCCCCGCTTTTTAGATGTACCCCGGGACGGAAAAAGTAGCCGCCATAACCCGCTCCCACGCAGATACGATGCTGTGTCTCAACACCTTCACAGCATCGGCTGCAAGGAGCCACAGCTGACCAGTTAAGGGAGATAGTGCAAGTACAAGAAGTTATAACATTGTCATATGCTTGAGGGTGAAGTCAAGAGCTCCCTTTTGTAATACCCTACAGTGCCACACCCCGCCGGAGATAGACTCTGTTCTGTCATAGAACAATACATCGTACTTAATCTGTCATAGATTAATAGATCAATTTGTTCAAGAATATCTTGTCTCTCAGTGTTTCGTGGATGAACTTTGAAACAGAAGGGGAACCCCCCCCCCCCCCTCCCCACTCCCCAAACAAAATGACATAAGCTGGGTTTATAGTTTTTTAAAAATCGTTTTCCCGAAATTTGCGAATAGATCTTTCTTTCGTCTTGAAAGGTCATGGAAAAGCATGTCAAATTATTGCTGGAAATAAAAAAATAAGCGTTTAAAATAAAATTTCCTGGGTTTTCCGTTTGTGCAGTTTTTAGACATCTTTTATTGTCCTTGGCAATGATCTTTTGTCGTGAAATTGCTTTTTTTTTCTTCTGAAAGCTAAGATAATTGTCCTGCCCGTCCCCCAGCTTATCAGCAGGTGTAAGCTAATATTAAAAAAAAAAAGTAGTCCCATCATGCTTAGAGCGGTGGTTCTAAACCCTGGGGTTCGTGAACCCCAGTGGGGCCACAACAGCGGAGCAACAGATGGATTGGCTCGAGTAGAGAAGAATCTTAGTATCGTCTGGGTTCTATTTATTGCTTTATTTTTAATTAATGGTCCACAGCTGTTCTCAGTTCGGAAAGGGAGGGGGAGGGGTCCCAAGCCCAAAAAAGATTTAGAACCACTGTTAAAAAGGTCACGGAAGGAGATTTGGTATTAATGCCCCATATTTTACTTGACCTGGCGGTACATGCAGAATGATGTGGTGAGCTTTCACACCTGGTTGCTTTTCCTTCTAAGTGGTCGGAGCCGAGTACCCGTTTCTGCAGCTGGGCGGCTGGGACGCCTCCAGCTGGACTTGACCCACTGGTCCACGCCTGAGGGATCAGAGCTCTAACCACTACGCCACTCAGATGTCCCTTAAGTTTGTCTGTTTTCCCGGTAACATCAATTTAATTCCAGTAATCAAAATGTTCACGATCCGGCTGGGTATCTTATATCTCTCTCTCCCCCTCTATATGAACCTTGAGTGCTCAGGGCATGTGGGACTTCATTCATTCATTCATTTGCATGTCCCTTGCGGAACTTTGCCTCCCAAACAGCATTCCTGTAGGCCTCTCGGTTGTGAGCAAGATAGCCTGCCGCTACTGCATCCATTTGCAGATCGTCAACGATGTCTTGCAGCCATCTTCGTTTTGGTCTTCCTCTCTTTCTTTTTCCCTTTATGTATCAATCTAATACGGTCTTCTGTAAATTATCATGACGTTTAATGTGTCCAAAATATTTAAATTTTCTCTCTTTAATCCTCTTTACTAGCCAGCCTTCTTCAATATTAAGTTCTTGTAGTATGGATATATTTGTTCTTTTGTGTGTCCATGATATTTGGAGAACTCTTCTGTAGCATTTACATTCAAAGGCATTTATGTGTTTCTCAGCTGTTTTGTTAAGTGTCCAGGTCTCACATGTGGGACTGAGGCAAGGCTTTTCCACAAACACTTATCCTTGGAGTTTTTGTTCTACCCCTCGCTTGCACACATGAACCCTTTTTCATGGCTGTACTACTCAGCTTCCTCTCCTTAGCCTACTCTTACTCCTGTTCCCGTATACGAACGACGACATATTTCACCAAATCATCAACAAAGTCAGAGATCCCCAGTTGAAAGGGGGGGGGGAAGGGAAGAATCCTCCCTTTGGACTTGGAATTCCTCCTCTGGGAGCCAGTTGCCTCACTTGTTGAGAATCCTTGGAACGTAAACGGAAGTGACCCCTACCTCACTCCCTGCAGTATTTTCGTGTGGCTCACCAGTCGTCACTGTAATTGTGCAGTACTGTCTTCCACGTATACACCAGTGATGGCGCTTGGGTTTGTTTTGTTGAAACCCGGTACACTTGTACCCTGCCTTTCACCTTGCTTGCAGTACTTTCTGAAATACTGGTTTTCTCAATACATCATTCAGTGCCTTATACTTTTTTTTTTTTTTTATTTTTAATGTAAACTTAAACATAGTTTACAAACGTCAGGTGGGAATTAGATGTTCTTATGACATTTCTCCGACCATATTTGCTGCAAGATTTACTGTCTACAAAATGCTTACATGTTGTAGCAGAGTCAAAACTGGCAGATTCTGCTCCGTGCAAAGTGAGCATCGTCGTCATCGTCCTGCTAGCCTGAGTACCCTCTAACCTATTTCGCTGGTTGCCTTTTACTAGGTTTTTGTACTGTATAAACCGGTTACGGTAACCGACGACATTCAATTTTTTTTAAAGTTGATAATTTACCGGTAATTACTGATTAACGTGGTCACTGTTATATACTGGCAACGCAGACGTATACTTTGTTGTCCTTTGCCTCGATTATTACGCAGTCACGTAGACATATGCCTCTGCTGTCCCTTGCCTCGATTATTAAGCAGTCACGCAGACATATGCCTCTGCTGTCCTTTGCCTCGATTATTAAGCAGTCACGTAGACATATGCCTCTGCTGTCCTTTGCCTCGATTATTACGCAGTCACGCAGACATATACCTCTGTTGTCCTTTGCCTCGATTATTAAGTATCACGCAGACATATGCCTCTGCTGTCCTTTGCCTCGATTATTAAGCAGTCACGTAGACATATGCCTCTGCTGTCCTTTGCCTCGATTATTACGCAGTCACGCAGACATATACCTCTGTTGTCCTTTGCCTCGATTATTAAGTATCACGCAGACATCATCATCATCATCATGTGCCGTGCCGACTGGCGTAGGCTATTATGCTTCTCCAGAGCACACGATCCTTCATGCAGGCCATCCGCTCAGTTTGTGATCTCCTCTCACACCATCCCATCAGACTGTCCAGTATAATTTCTCTTTGTCTTCCTCTTGATCTTTTTCCTTCTATTTTTCCTGTTGTTATAATATTTTCAATGCCACCTCTTCTCATTGCATGTCCTATCACGCAGACATATACTCTGTTGTCCATTACGGCCACATTTGAGACCAGCCAAGTGACCGTGAATCGGTTTTGCTTTATGTGGATCGTTATAGGGAGTGCTCAGACACCAGGGAGTGTTAGAGTTCACTACTATAACAGGTTTCAAGATGAGTAAGACACGTTTACCGTGGCTTTAAAGTACTGACAGAAAGCAAATCAGCGCAGTAAATGTGTGGAAATTAATCATAAAATGTGAATCACAGCACATAGAATAAAGGATCCGGGTGTAATTTTTAATCGACGCACACAAAATATATACACACATACTATATACATACTCACATACATACATTCTGTGCTCACCAAATAAGGGCGTTTAGAGCTTCCGAGAGAAAGTTTGTAAAGCTGGTACGGTACTGCGGCCCCCCCCCCCCCACCCGGGCACTGTCTGTCTGGTTTCTTCTACCATGGGCCAGCTCTTAGAACAGGGAAAGACCTGCAGGCCCCAGAGCAAGTTCCCTCATTCCAGTCACGTGACTTGAAACGCTTTTAAGGGCTACGATGCTGCAGAATTTAATGGAAACTGAAATATCTCCTGGCGAGTTAAGACTTCCGCACTAACAAGACAGTGTAAAATATGAAATGAACAATCAAGGAAGCGATGCCGGCGCGAAGCTGTTATGTTCCACCTTTACAGTACAAACAAAATGTACATGTAGGACCTCGGCGGTAGCTTAGTCGGCCGTAAGTTAGCGCATGACTGTACTTGAAAGAGCTATCATTTTGCCGAGCTTTATTGTGGTGATTGTGTTTTTTATCAAGATCTTCTTGTGGGGGGTGGGGGGGGGTGGGGGTGAAGGCGCTGTCTGATGAGGCAATCAGCGACCCATAGCTTATATGCTAGCGTCAGGTTTAGCGACCCATAGCTGATATGCTAGCGTCAGGTTTAGCGACCTATAGCTGATATGCTAGCGTCAGGTTTAGCGACCCATAGCTGATATGCTAGCGTCAGGTTTAGCGACCCATAGCTGACCAAGACCCTGTCACACCTCTCCGTGGTACCCCCAGTAACAGGACTTTAGCCTGGCTAACGGGACAGGGATCGTCATAGTCCCCATGGTGGTGGAGTCTGCCAAAGAGGCATTGCATACCCCCTGCTTTTTTTAAAATTGTACTCCGGGACAGAAAAAGTAGCTGCCATAACCCGCTTCCATGCCGATACGATGCTATGCCTCAACATCTCTACAGCATCGGCCGCAAAGAACAACAGCTCGCAGTTACAGGGAGTTCGTACAAGTACATGCAATTGTTTCTCTAACTTTAGAATAATACTGAAAAACAACTGTAACATTAGAATATTGCCGTTTTCTTAAATCGATGGAGCCATGAAGTGAATAAACACATGAAATGTGTTCTTTCTTTCTCAATTAGAGTTGCCGGTTTTCCCCTGTCATTTCTCTTTTTACCTGGTTACTTCAGGTTACAACTTGTTAAGCACTTTCCTGTAATTTGCCGTGTAAGTGAAGATCTGAAATGTTTAAAACCATGCACTGATTGCATTAAAATGACATAATCATATATTTTTTTCACACTCTGTTGGGCAGATAATGGGGTTCGTGATACGATTAGAAAGATAAGAAATGAAATGAGAAATAAAAATTTCAATCCATCGGTTCGAAAAGTGATATTTTTCAGAGTGCGAAGGTAAATGCCAGCGATTGAACCGTTTAAGTATTTTACTAGTCTGTGTGTGGATTTCTTTGTTGTCTGTTTGTCTGTCTATCTCTGTCCAAGTTTTTTTCTGTCCGTCTTTCTGTCTGCCTGTATGTTTGTGTGTCTCTCTGCCACTCTCCCAATTCTGCACCCTTTGAAGATACAATTTTTTTTCCTGTCTCTATCTCTGTCTCTCTCTCTCTCTCTCTCACTCAGTCTTAGTCAGTCTCTCTTCCCCCTCCCTTCTTCCAAGTTCTTCACCCTTTAAAAAATAAAGTTGGTTTATTCATTCTGTCTGTCTGTCTCCCTTTGTCTCTCACAGTCTGTCTGTCTGTTTCTCTCTCTCTCTCTGTGTCTCCCTTTGTCTCTTACAGTCTGTCTCTGTCTGTCTGTCTGTCTCCCTTTGTCTATCACAGTCTGTTTGCCTGTTGCTCTCTCTCTCACTTTATCTGTCTCCCTTTGCTTCTCGTAGTTTGTCTCTGATTCTCTCTCACTTTATCTATCTCTCGGTCTCTCACAGTCCGTCTTCTTGTTTCTATCTATCTATCTATCTGTCTGTCTGTCTGTCTACCTACCTGCCTGTCTGTCTGTCTTTCTGTCTCTGTCTGTCTGTCTATTACAGTCCGTCTGCCTGTTTATCTCTCTCTCTCTCTTTTTATCTTTCACCCTTTGTCTCTCACAGTCTGTCTGCCTGTTTCTCTCTTTCCCTCTCTCTCTCTCTCTCTCTCTCTCTCTCTATATATATATATATATATATATATATATATATATATATATATGAAAAACGCTGGCGATGGTTGGGACATGTGCTCCGAATGACTGACAGTTCACTACCAAAAATATCACTAAGATGGACAGCACAAGGAAACAAAGTAAGAGTAGACCAAAAGAGATATGGAGAAGAACAACAGAAAGGATGTTGAGCAATAGAGGGCTCACTTGGGCAAGAGCAGAAAAAAAGGCGAAGGACAGGCATTTGTGGAGCCCCATGTGCCCTGGGCACTTAAGATATATATATATATATATATATATATATGTGTGTGTGTGTGTGTGTCACCCTTTGTCTCTCACAGTCTGTCTGGTTATCTGTCTATCTGTCTCCCTTAGTCTCACAGTCTGTTTGCCTGTTTCTCTCTCTCTCTCTCTCTCTTTATGTCTCTCTTTGCCTCTCACATCTGTCTGTTTCTCTATCACTCTCTCTTCAGTTGTCTGCTTGTCTCTCTCTCGCTCTCTCTCTAAGTGTCTCCCTGTTTCTCACTGTCAGTCTCTTTCTCTTTTTTCTGTCTCTCTCCGTCTCTCTGTCTCACTCTCTGCCCAAATTCTTACGCTCAAATTCTTCACCATTAGAAAATAAGGTTGATTTGTTCTCTCTCTCTCTCTCTCTCTATATATATATATATATATATATATATATATCTCCCTGCCCACCTCTCCCTAGATAGCAACTGATTTGTTTCTTAATAGTGTTTAAATGACATATAGCGGGAGCAAAGACGCTGTCGGATTAGGCAATCAGCGACCCATAGCTGACCAAGACCCTGTCACACCTCTCCGTTGATACCTCTTGTAGAAGGCTAGCCTGGCTACCGGGGCAGGGATCGCCATAGTCCCCGTGGTGGAGTGAGTCTGCTAAAGAAGCATTGCACACCCCCCCCCCCCCCCCCGATTTTTAGCTGTACTCCGGGACTGAAAAAGTAGCCGCCATAACCCGCTCCCACGCAGATACGATGCTGTGTCTCAACACCTTCACAGCATCAGCTGCAAAGAACACCAGCTCTTTCAGGTACAGGGAGGCAGCGGATGAACAAGACAATACGAGACAAGAATGACATGTAGCATGAAAATAAAATATACGTAGCTTGAAGTTAGTGGCGAGACATCGTGTTTTGTCTGTCAGGCTGTACTTCTTTAAAGCGTCCTTACCACCAAACTGAACGTCGGCGATGGGACGTGGGTTCACTTTATGAAGGGACAGACTTGCATGCTTTCTGTATTTCCGTGCCCGGAAGCTCTCGAGTCAGTGCTGATACGTTTGCATTCTGGTATTGTTTTCTTCGTTCCTTTCATTTCCTCTATTATCTATCTGATTCTGTTGTTTTGCCCCTTTAAAAACTGTCAATCCGCATATTGTTTATGTATGTGTTTGTGTTTTCTTTTCTTTTCTTTTTTTTTGAAACTACCCACTCCTATCTTAATAACCAGGTTTGTAACCGTCATCGTTGTTGCTGCCATAAACAGTGTTTATCGGCTGTTTCTTCCCCCAGTCGTGCTGCACCTTTTGATATTTGCGTGTCACAGCCGTTAATCTATGTTATCTACCAGCTTACCTCCCCTAGGCCTCCCGTAAAGGTCATGTGTAAAGTGCGTAATTGGGGTCCTGGCGTTGTCGTGTGCGTTCGTAAAACAGTGCGGTGGGCATTATAATTACTACTATTAGGAAAACGTAGGAATAATAGTTGTTATGTTTTTATCATTTCGTAAATTCAAACCAGGAGAAAGGAAAATTATACGTTTCTTTAAAGAGCGTCGATTTAGCATTCGGTTTAATGTAAGAATCCGTTTAATTGAGCCTTCGTTTAAAAAAGAAATTTTTTTTTCCTCTCCGCTTTTTTTTTTTTTTTCAGTACCAGAAGATAAGAGAAGTGACGACTGCGGTTAAAACTGGCGGTAGTAGTGAAGTTGATAGAGGTGTATGATTCAGTTTTACGAAAAAAAAAAGGATAGGAAGAGTGAGGAAAATGGGCAGAAGCAAGAATGGCAGAAAGTAAGATGAGCAGCTGTAATTGAAGAACGTACAACAACCCAGTGTTTCGGCAAAAGTGCCATCACTTTGGTGTTAAGTGCCGTCTGAGGATTTAGGATCTTACAGTATTACATGTAAAGTGGTGGTCAGCAACGTACCTGTATTTGGAAAAAGTAGTCCCTGGCTGTACAGTGGTTGGGAACCTCTGGTCTGTGAAGACGCAGCCCGATGTACCGACCGGCGACAACTTGCTTAAGGGTTGGCGAACCATAGCCAACAGCGACCCCCTGTCCCACTTCACCCCCACTAACAAACAGGTCCCGGTCTGGCTAGCGGGGCAGGGGGTCGCTAAGATCCCGATGGTTGGTGGAGTCTGCTAAAGAAGCGCTGCACTTCCCTGCAGTTTTAGCTATACCACACATCTGCCCCCTTTCCACACGATGCGTGGGCGTGGCTGCAGCTTCACTGCAGCGGCTGCAGGGCACATCTTTGTCGCAGTTTCGGGGAGATAAAACAGCAGAAACAACCACCTACGTGCCTTTTGGTGGGGGGAAAAAATAGAGTCGTAACGAGTTAGATAACAACCTTCATGTGATTGTCTGCCCGTTTTTTTTAACATCCAAATTATAAAGCGCAGTATAATAAGCTAAAAACTACGCATTACGTCAGTTCCTGTTGAAAAAAAAAACATATCGGATGTGTTTATTTTAAAGTTGTTTGTGTGGTCTTCGGGTATTTGGTCTGGCAGTATAAGAGCAGTTGACATTTAGCCGCAGAAACAGTGTTATATTGTGTTTTTTTTAAAAATCTTCTTCTCTGTTTCTTCCGACTTGCGTAGTTTTCATAAATGTTAGGACACAAAAATTAGTAATGGAAATCCCAGATTCAGTATTCTTGCATGGCAGTGGCCGTGACATAGAGTATTCTAGAAATGTTATTTATAAAGAAGAAATGCTTGTGTGACAAGTTTTATAGGTCATGACGGCTTTTTGTGTGTGTGTGTATAATTGAAGACCTGAGTTTATATATCGGGTGGAAAGTATTTTTAACAATATCTTTTTTGTATTGATTTCTTAGAAAAGAAGGGTCATATGGAGTAATACGAAGGAGAATCAGAAAGTAAATACAGTACACCCTTTAATACAGGTAACAGTGAGCAGATACACCCGTTAATACAGGTAATAGTGAGCGGATACACACTTTACTACAGGTAGTAGTGAGCAAATAACTCTTTACTACAGGTAACAGTGAGTAAATAACCTTTTAATACAGGTAAACAAATAATCCTTTAATACAGGTAAGAGTGAGCAAATACACTCTTTAATACAGGTAACAGTGAACAAAATCTCTTGGATAAAGTCGCCAAAGAAAGTGAACAGAAAGGCCTTACTTTGAACATAAAAAAGACAGAGATTATGGTTATATCTAAGAAACAGAATCCACCAGCATGCAGTATAAAATTAAACGGAACTGTTCTAAAGCAGGTGCAGAAATTCAAATACCTTGGAGCAATAATAACTTCAGATGGGAAATGCAGAACAGAAATTAGGAACAGAATAGGCCAAGCAAAGACTGCATTTCAGAGAATGAGAAACATATTAACCAACACATCCTTATCAATGAATGCTAGAAAACGAGTCCTAAAATGCTATATTGAACCTATCTTGTTATATGGAAGTGAATCATGGACAATAGGCAGGTCTGCACAAAAATCATTGGAAGCAGCAGAAATGCGGTTTATTAGAAGAATGTTGTGAATCCCCTGGACAGCAAAAATAACTAATGAAGAATGTATGAGAAGAGCTGGAGAGACAAAAAAAAAACCTTGTCAAAAAGAGAGAGAGAGAGAGAGAATTTACTTTCATAGGACATGCAGTGAGAAGATGGGGCATTGAAAATATAACAACAGGAAAAATAGAAGGAAGAAGTTAAAGAGGAAGACCAAGAGAAATGATACTGGACAGTCTGACGGGATGGTGTGAGAGGAGATCACCAACTGAGCTGATGGCCTGTATGAAGGATGGTTTACTCTGGAGAAGCATAATAGCCAATGCCAGTCGGCACGGCACCAGATGATGATGATGATGAACAGTGAGCAAATGCACTCTTTAATATAGGTAACAGTGAGCAAATACACGCTTTAATACAGGTAACAGTGAGCAAATACACTCTTTAATTCAGATAACAGTGAGCAAATACACTCTTTAATACAAGTAACAGTGAGCAAATACACTCTTTAATACAGGTAACAGTGAGCAAATACACTCTTTAATACAGGTAACAGGGAGCACATACACTCTTTAATACAGGTAACAGTGAGCAAAGACACGCTTTAATACAGGTAACAGTGAGCAAATACACTCTTTATGACAGGTGAAATACACCCTTCAATACAGGTAGTAGTGAGCAAATACACTCTTTTATTCAGGTAACAGTAAACAAATATATCCTTTAATACAGGTAACAGTGAGCAAATACACTCTACAGGTAACAGTGAGCAAATAATCCTTTAATACAGGTAACAGTGAGCAAATAATCCTTTAATACAGGTAACAGTGAGCAAATAATCATTTAATACAGGTAACAGTGAGCAAATAAACCCTTTAATACAGGTAACAGTGAGCAAATAATCCTTTAATACAGGTAACAGTGAGCAAATAAACCCTTTAATACATGTAACAGTGAGCAAATACACTCTTTAACACAGGCCAAATACGCTCTTTAATACTGGTAACATGGAACAAATATATCCTTTAATACAGGTAACAGTGAGCAAATGAACATAACTATTATGTCACTTCTTCACATAGTCCCACCTGCTGATTGATGCATGGTGTCGTTCTATTAGCTCCTTCTTTGTTTGTTGTGGGAGAAGAAACTTTTTGGCTGCTCCGGAATCCAGGTCTGCACCGCTTCCTTAACATCATCATCATCATGAGAGGTGAAGCTGCGATCTATTAGGGCCTCTTTAAGTGGATCCAAAGACGTGATAGTCGAATGGCACCAGACCAGGGCTGTAAGTGGTATGAAGAAGACGTTCAGACCCCATTTGCTACATTGTGATATGGGCGACCGCACTGGCCGATTAGGGCGAGCCTCGTTGTTTACTCTTGTTCTTCTGGCTTTAAACCTTTCTGTCCACTCGTAAGCTTTTCGTTGAGTCATGCTGCTTTCTCGTTCGTACTGAGCCAATATCCTAGGGTGAATTTCAACAGGTTTCACTAGCTCTGTCCGAAGTAAAGGTAATATACATATATTAGCTATCGCTGTAACGTTTAGTCATACTTATCTCTCCTGTCTAATACTGTTTCGCAGAGAGTTACAAAAAACTCCATATTTTATTCAGCCCTCGTAAACACCACAAAAAGATACAGAAATTCTCTTAGATTTCTGTTCCGTGAGATGTTTACACAAAATATGCTAACGTCATGAATGACGGACCTCACTTGCATGTCTCTTGCAGAACTTTACCTCCCAAACAGCTCTCCTGTAGGCTTCTCGGTTGTGAGCAAGATGGCCTGCTGCTGCTGCATCCATTTGCAGATCGTCAACGATGTCTTGCAGCCATCTTCGCCTTGGTCTTCCTCTCTTTCTTTTTCCCATGATGTATCCTTCCAAGACGGTCTTCTCTATATTTTCACGACGTTTAATGTGTCCAAAATATTTCAGTTCTCTCTCTTTAATCATGCTTTCTGCAAGTTTGTTTTTTTTAAATGCGTTTAATAAACTGGATAGCGTATGAACATTTTCCCGTCCCTGGGCTTCCATTATTTGTTTGCGTTTTGGGCCTTTAGAACTGGGTGACTAAGACAGACGTACAGTGAAAGTGTTTAAAACACGCGTGACGACTGATATAAGGAGAACCCCCCGTTCTGGAGCCTCTCTGCTGGGTCCTGCTTCCGTTCCTTATCTTCTGCATGGGGCGCTGGGGGGTAAATCTTCACGTTTGATTGTACAGTAGTAAACAGTTGGCTTGTGAGTGCCCAAAGTCAAAGCGGCGAATCGCGGTCTTGTCTGCTGGTTTGAATTTGAGAATCGATAGAGAAGCTGCCTCAGTGACGTTATAAGGAGGTGCCTGTCCTTGTGCTTTGGTTTACACTTCAGTTGGAGTTGTACTTATAGTCACAGCGCGCCCTTTAATTCCGCATTTTATTCTTTCTCCTCTTCTTGTTTTGCTTTCTCGTTTTATTAACGTCTTTTCCTGTTACTAAAAATGTCTCTTGGCTTCGTGCCAGCTTTCACTAAAAAAGGGCTCCACGGTCCAAAGCATTTGAGAACCGCTGATGATTAGATAATTCATCATTCATTCATTTGCATGTCCCTTGCGGAACTTCGCCTCCCTAGCAGCACTCATGTAGGCCTCTCGATTGTGAGCACGATGGCCTGCTTCTGATGCATACAAAATAGATCATTAGCAGCACATTTTTCATACTATAACAAGTGGCATGACTTTGTTGTAATAAATACAACAATTATCATATCCGGAGTATGTTAACTGTTAGATGTGTTCAGAATATGGCCTGCGTCCTTTAATTTCCTAGATATGCCTGTACAGAATTCTCTCTCTCTCTCTCTCTCTCTGTGCCCCCCCCCCCCAAACATACACACATACACACACAAAGAATCGTTTTATCAGCGTTGAACATCAGCCAGATATGGTCTGTTCTATGGTGTCCAAATACGATGTTTGGTATCAAGATGTTTATCAGGCGAAGATTTTATCTATTTATAAATGGCACGTTCATAGTTTGACAAGACATAACTAGCAGGCAGTTGCCAGAACTGGAGGAAAGATACGAGATGACCTTTATATCCTACTCGATACACTACTACTACTACTACTACTACGCATTCTAAAGGACATTGCGTTCTGTCGGTGTATTCGGCTTGCGGCTCATTACGCCCGACTTCGGCTTGGCGTATTCTTAGAATCAAGTTCGAATGCCCTATTGTCTCGGCCAAACTGCTGTCTGTTTCTTCGTCTTGGTCGGCCGTGGTGAGCAAAACGTCCCTGACACAAGCAGTAAGCCGTGCTCGTTGGCCCTTATCTCATTCAGCTTGGACACAGAGTTACAGAGGGAGGAGATACTTAAGGACGTCCGGAGATGCAACAAAGTCGCAGGGGATGCTAGAAAATTGGTAGGAAATTGCTATTAGATGCCTTAGAGTCGCCCCCCCCCCCCCCTGCCCACGACTTGATTAATTTTCTAAAATTCCGAGAACTTTTATTTCCGTAGGAAACATCCCTGGTTTTCCCATACAGTATGCTATTCTCTAATCTGCCATCAGCGGCGAGATGAGGGTTCTTTTTCGGCTGTGGTCTCGCCAGTCCTGACAGAAGCGTTATTGGTCGCTCGCCGTTATCATCTTGATTCGGATTCACTCTGTATTGTTGGGAAACACCGGGGCTTGTGTACAATAAAGTGAAGTGACAAACAAAGCCGGATGTAGGAAGCTGATCCTGTATGTTATTTCTGCCATGCCAGACGATCTTTAGCATCTGTGAAGATGGAACGGTTTAAGGAAGGTTGGAATTAACTAGCAGAAATAATAATAAACTGTCAAATTCCGGGACATAATGAAGTTCTTGACAGAAGTCAGGCCCTTGTAAGTGAGTGACAGAAATCAGGCCCTTGTAAGAACGTGACAGAGGTCTGACCCATGTAAGAATGTAACAGAAGTCAAGCCCGTGTAAGAAACGTGACAAAGTCAGGCCGTGTAAGAACATGACAGAGTCAGGCCCATGTAAGAACATGACAGTCAGGCCCATGTAAGAACATGACAGAAGTCAGGACCATGTAAGAACATGACAGAGTCAGGACCATGTAAGAACATGACAGAGTCAGGACCATGTAAGAACATGACAGAAGTCAGGACCATGTAAGAACATGACAGAAGTCAGGACCATGTAAGAACATGACAGAGTCAGGACCATGTAAGAACATGACAGAAGTCAGGACCATGTAAGAACATGACAGAGTCAGGACCATGTAAGAACATGACAGAAGTCAGGACCATGTAAGAACATGACAGAAGTCAGGACCATGTAAGAACATGACAGAAGTCAGGACCATGTAAGAACATGATAGAAGTCAGGACCATGTAAGAACATGACAGAAGTCAGGACCATGTAAGAACATGATAGAAGTCAGGACCATGTAAGAACATGACAGAAGTCAGGACCATGTAAGAACATGACAGAAGTCAGGCCCATGTAAGAACATGACAGAAGTCAGGACCATGTAAGAACATGACAGAAGTCAGGACCATGTAAGAACATGACAGAATTAAGGCCAATGTAAGAAATATATTTGGGACTGAGATGTTAAACAAAACAGCACCGACGGCGTCAAGGTGATCCCCGTCAGCTTGAGCTAGTTCCATCACGGTGAAGAACAGAACACGGCGGAGCCAGACTTTTCCTGAACCCGCTGCGGGTACGGAGATAAAAATAAGCAGATAAACAAAACCAGAGAACTTCGCCCGGAAGAAAAATAAGGTGCATCCTGCTGTTCTTACTACAGAGCAAGTTCGCCCTCGTATCTCATCAAGAAACTATCATGAGTGCTATAACATAGACACAAGTTTTGGCCAGTACGGTATTAGCAGTACCAACAAATATTAAAAAAAAAAAAATTATTACACCAGATTTTAGAGTGCTCCGATTTTATTCATTTTAAAATGCTACGCTTTTATTCATTTTTGAATGCTCTGATTTTATTCCGTTAAGGGAAGTCTTATTAAATAAGTAAGATTTCTTACGTGCCAATTGAGTTTTTGTTTTTGTTTTATAATAGTCTTTCATCTACCATTAGAGGTTAGGGAAAAAGGTACAGTTCCCGTTTCCATGCCATTAGGGCATATTGGGGAATACGGTGTTAGGCCCGTGTTTTCCATGATCTTCGGCACATGGAAGTCTGATGTGATCAGTATCACGCCTGGCCGCATATACCTTCCCAGATTTCTCTGGTACCCAGTTTTTAGAGTGTGAGTCAACCCCGGGTTCTTTAGGAAGTGTACCAGAAAAAAAAAAAAAATCCAACTGCTGGGACTGAACCCGGTACCACCGGATTTGCAAACCGAGCGCCTAACCACTCGGCTAACCAGACTGCCATTAGAGGTTAGAAGAGTTTTATTTTTCTTAACCATCGTTGCCAAGCGAGTAACCTTGGGGCTATTTGAGCCCTGTTACAGTGTTTCGTTTCCTGTAATCGGTTAATGAAGTCTCTTTGTTGAAATGCTGGTTTCGCGTGGGATATCGCTTGCTTGTGATAGACTACGGCTGCTTTGGGAAGCGAAACGGCGCAGGATAGTTTAAAAGAGAAATAAAAGAAGCAGCTCCTGGGACCAAGCGTGGAGCGGGGGTAGAGAATCGAGGACTTTGTCAATCAATATTTAATGATCACGTGTGATGTCAGCACGCGCCGAGCGATGCTCTCACCTGGCGTGTATGCTTTATCTGTCCCAAGCTTCAGCAGCTCTCCCCCCCTCCCCATCCCCCTCTTTTTAAGCCGGGGCCCATTATCGAAAATTTGTGCAAATCTGTGCGCTGGCCTAGGGACATTGATCTGAGGATACGTAACGTGTTCTTATCTGAGGAAAATGTGTGTGTATGTGTGTGTGTGTGATAGATAGATAGATAGATAGATAGATAGATAGATAGATAGAGAGAGAGAGAGAGAGAGTAGATGAAAGATGGGAAATGCATGGAGTCCTGTTTCTAACCTGTTCTCGAACATTTAAGGGTACTTACTGAAAGTTACTACTTCCAGAATCTTAACCAAAGAATGACGTACCATTTTCATTAGAAATAGCAGCCAGATCATACAAGAAACTATAACACGTATACACCCCCCCCCCCCCACACTCAACACACAAGACTTAACTTTCTGAATAGTTTTCGTGTTGTTTTAAATGACACTTTTTCTTGTAGAATACGAATTGGAAGCAGGGAGATGCAACTGTCTACTACACCAAGACAATATTTATACAGCAGTGATTCCAGGGAGGGGGCATGTCGTTCGAACCGGAGGGCGGGGAGTGAGGAGGAATTTACAGTCTTATAGGAGGATTTCTTTCTTTCTTTCTTTCCTTCTTTCTTTCTTTCTGCTGGTATCTGCCTGGACTGCGAGCTAGTGTTCCATGCGACTTATGCATTGAAGATGTTGAGGTACGACATGGTGATGGATTGGGAGCGGGTTACGGAAAGAAGACCCCGCCGCCATATTGACCACAATGATCCCTGCCACGGCAACCAGTCTAGCCTTGTTACTGGGGGGGGGGGGTCCAAATGGAGAAGTGGAACAGGGTTTTAGTCGGCTGTGGGTCGCCAGGCCCCGCGCCCCCCCCCCCCCCCCCCCGACTCCAGCACGTTACAGCAAATACCTAGGTCTTGGCAGGAGACACGTGAAGATTACCTGTCACCTGTGTCAGGATTCTGATGTGGTAATAACTGTGCTTTATCTGGCCACGATTCCTCGCCCACCTGCATCTTAGTCTTCCCTGATTACAGCTAGCAAAGAGTAGATCCAGTATCCCCCCCCCCCCCTTGATACGAGACAGACAACCATCAGCGCCGGTGAATGTTGTATTGGTTGTCTAGAATATATATTGATCAAGTGTTGTGTGTTATAAATCTGGTATGTCGTAAGACATGCTGGCAGTTTTGAAAAGTTGAGAAAGAAAAAAAATAATTGCTTGGAAGCAAAAATTTTGAAAACTGTTGTCAAAGATGACGTGATTTGGGAGACTCTGCGCTCTAATGATATTGTTCATACAGAAGAGAGTTTCCTGTCTGTACTCGTTTATGGAGCTCAGGTGCTTGAAGATTCCAGGAATAAACGAGAGCGAGTGAAATTTTGAGCTGCAAAAACCGTAAAAACGAACAATGGAAACCAACTGTGCCCGCAGACAGGCATGCTGAAATATGGCGGAAGTAGAAATCATCGTACTGATATCTATAAGCCACGCCCACGACTCCCGACTCTTTTCTTAAGGGGTACATTTCTATCGACTCCAGCTACGCCCAAAAGCTTCTTCCCGACTCTGTGATCCAACAGCCCAAGCTGGGTAGAGTATGGCTGCTGCCAGGGATTCAGTGTATGTAGTTTTCACTCATGGCACAAAAATCTCGAACATTTGGTCGTGCAGTAGTTCTGATACTTACTTGTTCATATGTGTACCCAATTCAGCGCCATTAATTAAGGCATGTTTGGGATACGGTGCTAGGCCCGTATTTCCACACACCTTCAGCGCATGAAAGTGTGATGTGGTCGGTATTACGCCTGGCCGCATGTATCTTCCAGATTTCTCTGGTGCACCCATTTTTTAAGAGACTGGGTGGGCCCCGGGAGGCCATTTTGGTGGGTACCAGAAACAAAAATCCCACTGGTAAGACTTGAACGCGGTACTATTGGATTAGTAAACCGAGCTCCTAACTTCTCAACCGACCAGGCCGCCATAAGTGCGCGTACATAGGTTTTATATTTGTGAACATTTCTCATCCCATTCGTTTACTCTTTTATTTCAACTACCCCATTGTGTTATTGTAGAGAGCTGAGATGTCATGGACTGCCAGATAAAGGCTAGTAAAGGTCCGCTCTCCTGTCTCATGATAATGATGGTGAAGGTGAAGAGGACCTACTCCAGAGAGATCCTTAATATTTTCAGAGCACTGACAATAAATACAAGATATCTACTTGCCCCAGTGAACAACAAGACATACATTCATTTCATTCATTTTGCATGTCCCTTGCGGAACTTTGCCTCCCAAACAGCACTCCTGTAGGCCTCTCGGTTGTGAGCGAGATGGCCTGCTGCTGATGCATCCATTTGCAGGTCATCAACGATGTCTTGCAGCCATCTTCGTCTTGGTCTTCCTCTCTTTCTTTTTCCCATTATGTATCCTTCCAAGACGGTATTCTCTAGATTATCATGACGTTTAATGTGTCCAAAATATTTAAGTTTTCTCCCTTTAATCTTCTTTACTAGCCAGCCTTCTTCAATATTAACCTCTTGTAGTATAGATATATTTGTTCTTTTCTGTGGCCACGATATTTGAAGAACTCTTCTGTAGCATTTACATTCAGAGGCATTTATGTGTTTCTCAGCTGTTGTGTTAAGTGTCCAGATCTCACAGGCATATGTTGCAACAGGAAAGATGCCTGCCCTTAAAAATCTTATTTTTGTGGTTCTGTCTGCTCCTCTCCACATATTCTTTAGTTGTTTTACTCTCTGAAGAGCGATAGATGTCCTCATTTTAATTTCCCTCATTGTATCTCCATTATTAGTTAGTAGTGATCCAAGATATTCAAAACTCTCCACTTCCAGTTTTTCCTCATTGATACATATTTCAGCTGCCTTGTTTGTTTTGTCAGTTGTATCAGTTTTTTTTTTCATTAAGATAGAGGTTTTGCTCTTCGCTGTTCTTGGACTGATATAATTAGTTTTTCCATTCCTTTTTTGTGTTGTGGACAGTAATACTGTGTCATCAGCATACCTAATCACAGGTATTTCATAACCTCCAATTGTTATGGCATCGTAATATTCTTTGTCTACATCTTCCCTAACATTCCTCATTATATTTTCAGTATACAAGTTAAATAAGTAGGGTGTCAATATGCTCCCCCGACGAACCCTTTGTTTTATGTCAAACCAAGTTGTTGTTTCACCATTTATTCTTACTGCTGCTTGCTGGTATAGATACAGCAGTGATGTTAATTGTATTAAATGTGTTGGAAATCACATTTTTTCCCATTATTTCTTACAATTTCTGGTGTTGTACACAATCAAATGCCTTTGAGTAGTCTATAAAGGATAAATATAGATTCACATTAAACTATCTGCATTTCTCTATTATTAATCTTATATTGAATATATGCTCTCTTGATCTTCTTCCTTGGCTGAAACCAGCTTGGACCATATTGACTTCTTCTATTTTCTGTCGAAGTCTACCCATTATGATTTTTAACAGAATTTTACTGGCATGACTAATCAGTGCAGCAGTTCTGTAGTTTGTGCATAATTTCAGGTTACCCTTTTTTTGGCAGTGGTATGAATACAGTCCTTTTCCATTCTTTTGGCCAAATACCAGAATGCCATATCTTTTTACATAGTGCATGATAGATTGTTGCACATTCCTTTCCTCCTGCTTTAATAAATTCAGCTGTTATCTCACCAGATCGTGGTGATTTACCATTTTTCAGATTCTTTATTGCCCATAAAACGTCTTCTATTGTCGGTTCAGGTTCTTTCTCCTCCAATAATAATTCACACTGTTGATTTCTGCTTCCACAGTCGGTTGTTTCATACATTCATCTGCAATATTCCTTCCATCTTTCTAGAATTTCCTCTGTCTCTGTCAAGGTATTCCTCATCTAATCACAAATTACATTTAGCTTAGGTGTAACATTTCTCGTCAATGTCTTCATTTCTTTAAACATTTCATTGTCTCTTCCACACTTTTGATGTTCTTCTATTCATTCACAACAATCTTGTATGTATTGCTTTTTGTCTTTTCTTATGTTTCTTCGCACTTCTTTTGTTAAAGTTTTATATTCCTCTTTGTTGTTGTTTGTCACTCTCCATTGCGTCTTCATTTCTCTACGTTGTTCTATCAGTTCTAGTGTACCTGTTGTAATTCATGCATTCTTTTGTGTTTTATTTACTGGAACCATGTCTTTAGCTGTTGTTATTAAGATATCTTTGGCCTGTGTAGCCAGTTCATCTGATGTCATCTCCTCCTGTACAGCCATCAGGATTTCGAAACGGTTCTTCACTTCTATACCGTATTGTTCTGGTATTTTTGTAAGATCAAAGCGGAGTGGTCCTGATCCCGTAACTGCCTTTTTATCTTTATCTTCATGTCTGCTATTCATAACCCATGGCCCGTGTCACAATCAGCACCTGGTAAAGTTTTTGCTGATGTTATATTTGACCTCCACCTTCTTTGCACTACAATGTAATATTTGATTCTTGGTTTCCACATCAGGTGATGTCCATGTGTAAAGTCTTCTTGGATGTTGTTTAAAAAGTGTGTTAGCGATCATTAGCTCATTTTCCATGCAAAATGCCATTAGATTGTCACTTGTCTCATTTATGTGTCCAATGCTAAATTTCCCTACAACATTTCCTTCATCTTCTGCTCTTTCTGTACCAATATTTGCATTAAAATCCCCCATTACTAATACAATATCATTTTTCCATACCTGGTCTATCGTTGTCTATCGCAGTGTGTTATAAAAGTCTTCTACTTCGTCTTATTCTGCTGCTGATGTAGGTGCATATATCTGGATGATTGTTACATTTCTGGGAATGCCCTTAAGTCTGATTGTGAGGATTCTATCACTTTCTGGATTGTAACCTAGTAATGCTTTTGATGTTGATTTATCCAAGTAAAAAGTCACTCCATTCTTTCCTCCTACTTCTCCACCAGAGTATGTAAAGATATTATCATTCTCGCTCTTTATGTGTCTTGATCCTTTCCATCGATGTTCGCAGATTCCCAAAATGTGTATCATCGTTTTTTTTATCGCGTCACTTATTATTTGATATTTTCCCTCATACATACTTCTTATATTCCATGTTCACTTATCATGTTGCTGTTTGGGTTTCTTGGTATAGTTCCAGAAGATAGTTTACCATTGCTTTCCTTCCGGGCAGTGACTGTACTAGTCATTGATCGTAGCCATTGTCCCTACATTGAGATCATCTGCCTGCCGTCATAGAATGATGAGCATAACCAACATGATCTGTCGGCTGCTCTCCCATTCCATCCACCACCTGCTCCCATGGCTTCACGTCACCCTGATCGGGGGGCTATACGGGTACTCCACCTTGCCCAGGGGTGTCCCGTAGACTGAAGGAGGCAAGTAGGCGTCTTACTTCTCCTTTGATAGGGGATACCCCTACCCCGCTAACCAGACAAGACATACCCGTTAGAAAAATACGTCACATAGCTAAAACAACAATGTCATGGACACTTGAAGGGAAGAAAAGAAGAGGCTGACCAAAAGGCAACGTGGCGGAGTAGTGTAGAAGTAGAGGTTAATAGCATGCCGCACAGCTGGGGCGCCAACATACAAATGGCTGGCCACAGACCATGAGAACTGGAGAGAATGTGCTACCGATCTACAAGACGCCGCGAGGTTTGCTGGGCGGTGATTGCTTTATCGATACTCGACCAAGGACATGGATAGATGATGATGATGATGAGAATATATGTTTTTGTAGGGGTATTGCACATTGTACATACTTATGTATTTAGTGTCTGTATTATAGGTCGTTGGAGGACTCACGGTTTTTTTTTTAAGATCATTACAGACTGAGGTAAAAGGGTTGAGATCCCTTGTTGGAATAAGCTGTGTCTGACTTAGTTGTACTGTGTGTTTAGTATCACTTCATTCCTGCTCTAAGCCAGTTTGAAGTCAGATTCATGGTGAACTGAACTGAGCTCAGATAATCTAAACTCGCCTCTTTCCTTCCTTCCTTCTTTCCTTCCTTCCTTCCTTCCTTCCTTCCTTCCTTCCTTCCTTCTCCCCCCCCCCCCCCCCCAATTTACCTCAAGCATTAATACACTTTGGAAAGAATTTTGGGTGTTTCAGAATTCCCTGATCGCTGTGATTCCGTGACGTGGAAATTCAAACAAGGTTTGAAAATATGTTAAATATAGAAAAAAAAAAGTTTAAATACTTGAGTAATTGAAAATAACAAAGTATTTTTAATATCTTTTTATAGGTACTTGTACGAACTGATGCAGTACTGTAATCCTTTTTCCTGTTCGCTTGCTTTTGGAGGGTGGTTACGATTTTCTGTGAAATAAATATTCGATTTCAGAATCTCATAAATTGAGCCACTGATTGGCAGGTCCAACTCAGTTCGCGTAATATCTCAACTGATTGGCTGAAATAGCTATGCGATTGCCTATTGGCTGAGATAGCTGTGTGATTGGTCATAATAGGGATTGATTGGTCAAAATTCATGCCTGCAGGTCTTCGTGAGAATTTTGGAGTTCCAAGAATCAATTTGGTTATGAAGGGTCGTTCGTAAAGAGTTAAGTTCGTGAAATGTGCGAATTCGTAATATGAGGA
This sequence comes from Achatina immaculata, assembly GCA_009760885.1. Taxonomy (NCBI): domain Eukaryota; kingdom Metazoa; phylum Mollusca; class Gastropoda; order Stylommatophora; family Achatinidae; genus Lissachatina; species Lissachatina immaculata. Next base: position 28,056,954 of record CM019714.1, on the reverse strand, counting down.
TCCGTTGTTTTAAAATCTTTTATGCACGGCACTAAGCATAATTTATTTATATTTAGGATTAGACGAAAGACGGTGCCTGTGGAGGAGCCACGCCACGAATGGCTGCAGCGTCATAGAGGAAGAAACGATGGCCAGAATTGAACACAAAAATACAAATGTCAAGAGGCTGGCCTTTGCAGAACATAACTCTTTGCTATTGTTATGCCGATTGTGCAGATCAGATATTGTTAGAATTAGCAGAATCATGTTTAGAAAAGTCTTCAATAGCAGAGATATTTACCTGTTTCTGTATAGGCCTCTTTCTGTCTACCTGTCAGTCTCTTGTCTGGGGACGAGACTGCTGTCCGATGTGGCAGTCAGCGAACCATAGCTGACACGCTGGGCATCAGGCTAGGCGAACCATAGCTGACACGCTGGGCATCAGGCTAGGCGAACCATAGCTGACCAAGAGCCTGTCCCACGTCTCCGTTGGTAGCCCACAGTAACAGACCTAGCCTGGCTAGCGGGGAGCAGGGATGTTATGGTCAGTGTGACAACGGAGTCTGCTAAACGAAAGTATTTCACGTCCCTTACATTTTAACTTCACCCAGGGACTTTACAAAAGCGGTCGCCATAACCCGCTTCCGATCCGACACTCTATTCTGTGCATCAGCATCCCCGCCGCATCGTCTGCAGATAGCGCCAACTCGCAGTTACGGGGAGATTGAAGAAGAATAAAATCTATCTTTGTCTGTGAAATGTGCCCCACTCCCCCCCTTCCATGAATATCAGTACTCCCTTTTCCTCCCCTTGATTATCAGTACTTCTCTCTTTTTCCCCTTTATTATCAGTACTCCCCTCTTTCCTTCCCCTGATTATCAGTACTTCTCTCTTTTTTCCCCTTGATTATCAGTACTCCACTCTTTCCTCCCCCTGATTATCAGTACTTCCCTCTTCTCCCTCCCCCAATGATCAGTACTCCCCTCCCAGCGCATGACGAAATTCTTTGGCTGCCGTGGTTGGGGTGAAACTTCTCCCGGCTTTGAAGGAAGATGCGATTAGGGTTGCCGCGCGGCACCGTAGTAGGAAAGGCGATGGCAAGGCTTAAGTGAAGTTTAATCGGTATGGCCAGTAGTCTATCGGTGAGGGTTACTCATATCACGACACCTCTTCTCTAGAATGCCGGCAACGTCCTATATACACCAGAAGTGGGACAATGTGCCTAAACCGGTTTAACCCAGCGTTGAAACCTACTCGTAGCGATGATTCGTCCTTATCGACAAAAGCTACGTTCTAGTCGCCGCCACGAAGGGTAGCGGCCACGACCACCAAACGCTGAAGCCGGAGACACTGGACCAGGGAGCCTAGATTAGGCAACCTTCTCCCACCCGTCGGATTTCATATCCAAACCACGTCGAGGTTCCGTTGAGGAAAGTCCGACTCGAAGCTCTCTGGTGCAGTGAAAACCACAGTGTCACGCAATCTCGCTTCAGGGACCCACCAGGAATATAGGCCATAGGCACTGAGCCTCCAACCTAAATGAGATCTATCTCGAGGATCACAGGAATAAATTCAGTAGCAGCACGGGGCGATCTTTGTGATAGAAGCGAACGAAGAAGAAGTATTCTCTTCTTTCCTCTCCCTGATGATCAGTACCCGCGATCTGCAAAGAATAGGACCACTGTACCCTACCACGTATGATCGTAAAAGGCGACTAAGGAGGGTTCGGCATGGGACCAGCAACCCTATCTAGTAAAAAAAAACTATCAGACTGCTACAGAAACAGAGAAAAAACAAATGCAAGTGGTAAGAGAAATGCTTATCAGGAAACTGAGCCCATGAAGGTTGTGCATGAAAGCCAGCCACTGGAAGTCCCCAGCCCGACTGCAGACGCTGGCGATGGTTGGGACATGTGCTCCGAATGACTGACCACTCACTACCAAAAATAGCACTAAGATGGACAGCACAAGGGAACAGAAGTAAGGGTAGACCAAAAGAGACATGGAGAAGAAAAACAGAGAGGATGTTGAGCAATAGAGGGCTCACCTGGGCAAGAGCAGAAAAAAGGCAAAGGACAGGCATTTGTGGAAAACCCTTGCGGAAGCCTCATGTGCCCTGGGCACTTAAGGTTCAGACAGAGAGAGAGAGAGAGAGAGAGAGATGATCAGTACCCCCCTTTCCTCCCCCTGATTATCAGTACTTCCCTCTTTCCTCCCCCTAATTATGAGTACCCCCCTTCCCCCCTCCCTGTTATCAGTACTTCACTCTTTCCTCCCCTTGATTATCAGCCTGTCTCTCAGAATCAGTATATATGTGTGCATACACATACACAAAGGTCCGTACCAGGCAGTGTTATTTATGTCGCATTGCGTTCACATCTTTCAGTAATGTCCTTTATCTCTTGTTTTGTTGCAGGAACTGGACCCTGTCTGCCACCAGCTGTACGAGTTCTACAGGTCCAGAGAGGAGAAGCTGAAGCTGTTCTCCCTGCAGTTTGTCTCAACGTTGGTGTGGCTGTACCTGAGGTGTTTGAGCCACAGCGACAAGAAGGTAAGGAAAGTGTTTCAGATTTTTCATCGTCCATGATATAGCTACCTGTAGCCATGAGCCCAGAAGGTCACACTGGATGCTCCCATGCAGAAAGTACAGGAAAAAAAAAGTAACAATCACGTTCATGGGGCATGCAGTGAGAATGGGCAGGCTTTAAAATATAACAGCAGGAGAGATGAAAGGGAAGCAGAGAGAGAGAGAGAGAGAGAGAGAGAGAGAGACAGACAGACAGAGACAGAGAAAGGGCGTGGGTGAAGACGCAAGAGCTCTCTAACGCAGGAGTTCATAACCTTTTTTTTTAACGATAATAATCCCCCCTGGGTTGCCCGTGTGTGACCTTAAACCCCTTTTCATCGGACAGTGGAAATCATTGCCGTTACCGGTTCTGTTATCTGGTCATTGTGATTTAGAGATGAGGTCAGTAGGGTGGTTTCAACTTTTCACTTGACACTTTGGATAGCTAGGGACAAAACAACCCAGAGAAAAAAAAATATACTCTAACAACAATTTTAAAGGAAAAAATTGCTCAGAGATCAGGTTCATAACTTCTTCATCCCCCCCCCCCCACTTTATTTGATTCCTGTACTCATAATGATCATTAGGTTCCTGTACCTCCCATCATTTGGTTCCTGTGTCCCTGTCATTGGGTTCCTGTAACCCCACCCCCTCCATCATTTGGTTCCTATACCCCTATAATTAGGTTCCTGTACCCTCCCCTCCCCCTCAAATAATTTGGTCTTCAATCCCCTATCATTTGGTCCTCATACCCCCATCATTTGATTTGGTCCCCTTACCCCCATCATTTGGTCCCCATATCCCCATAATTTGGTCCCCATATCCTCATCATTTGGTCCCCATATCCCCATAATTTGGTCCCCATATCCCCTTCATTCGGTACCCATACCCCCATCATTCTGTCCCCATATCCCCTTCATTCAGTACCCCTACCCCAATCAGTTGGCCTCCATATCCCCAATGGATACGTATATCCCCAGTTAACAATCAACCTAACGCAGTTGCAGTGGCGAAGTAAACGGGCAGCTGTAAGATTCGAGATCTGTTATCAGATATTGCCGCCGGCACCTACAGGCATGGTACCTAAAGATGATGGTGATGCTGATGATAACAGTGCGTGGAAGTTCTGGTGACTTTGCTTATAAACATCTGGAAACATCGTTATTTCCACGACACGGAAACAGTCCATGAGGTGCAGAGAAAGAGAAACGCCACGTCCACGTCATCTTCGAAAGGTAACCGGGTAACCATAGCAACTATGGTTTATAATGAGGAAAATATCGACTGTGCTCTCTCTTCAGCGGATTCTGAGTTGGCATATTGAGAATTCACTCAGTTCAGTGTAAGGCGATATTGTAGTAAATAAAAAGGAAACAAAATCCCGCATACTAGATTCGAGACGTGTATGGTGAAGTGGTTAGTGTTTGTGATCTCTCACGGCAAAGGGCGGCGGTTCGAGTCCGGACCTGAGGCGCCCAAGTTACACAAGCGTAGAAACGGATGGCGTGGCTGTTTTGCGTAACCGGGAACAGGAAAGCCGGCTGTATGTCCGTCCCCCCCCCCCCCCATCTCCGCTCCCTTCTGGTGTGTTGACATGTCAAGGAAAGTACTGACACTAAGACCAAGTATCCCCTAGGTTGCTCTGTGGCAGGGATGGTCAGACTTGCACAAGGTAAGAGCCACTTGCGGTGAACTTAAAGAGTCAGAGTGGTTGAGGAGATCGGGTTGAACCCTGGGATGTTGAGTTCCAATTCCAATTTACACCCGGAAATTTTTTTTACTAACTTCTTAAGCTAATTATGATTTAAGAAAATGGATTTCAGCCACCTTGCTTCCGCGAGTCGCACATTATGTCAGAGAGCCGCATGTGGCTCGCGAGCCACTGTTGGGCCGTCTCTACTGTATTGGCGTGATAATGGCACGTTCACCTTACGTTTTTTTTTCTTTTCTTTTCTTTTTTAAATGAAGAAATATGGCGGCCATATTTTTACCAGAAAATGACGTTATGCCTATTTTTAAGTTACACTACTTTTAAAAATAACAAAACTGCCAACAACGAAACAGAGCAGTATGACTCCATGTGTATCTGAACCATTTTTAAGAAAAAGAAAGTCTAGGATAAGATAAGAGTTAAAGGTTATTATTATTTATTATTTTTTTTTTGTTTTGTTTTTCTTCCGTTCATCCATATAGTGAATCTCGCAATGTAATCTGCTTTTTTAATGTATATATTTACTTTCTTTTTTTTTGTCGTTAACAGGTAGTTGTTGCCTATACTGTGTACTAGCGAGTTTCATCATGGATTGTATTATTCTTTATCAGAAAAAAAACATATTCCCATACACAAGCGTCGGGTACCTATTTTTGATATCTAATTGAGATAGAGTTGGACGATAGAAGCGTCTGTAACAGTAGAGTAATAGAACACAGTATTGTATGGTTAGACCTTGGGGGGAGGGGGAATGGTAGAGTATATTTAGACGTGAGAGAAAGGAAAATGACAAGAGAATTACCTGGCACTTGAATTACCACGGACTCCGGTAGGAGGAGCGGCCGCCAAGCCAGAAGAGCATGTATGTTCGTGTCTCCAAAATGTGGTACCTACGGGAGACTGAGTCTGAGTGACGGAATTTTGTCCTTTAGTTGCAAGAGTGAAATGGAAATCAATAGAACCGTGACGTTTATGAAGAGGTGGAGTCGCAGTCAGTAGAGATGTGACATATATGAAAAGATGGCATCAGAGTTGGACAGGAGGGAAAGTGGAGAAGCCAGAGCCAGTAAAAATGTGCGATTGAGAGGAAGTGAAGTCAGAGGTATAATTTTCCTTGTCATGAATATAGATTTCTCTCTCAGCACATGCGCGTTATATATATATTTTTTTCCCAACGCCCAAGAATTTGCAGATAAAAAAAATGTGTGTCTCTCGGTTCTCCGTGTTACTTTGTCATATTGCGTAGACCGTCAAAAGAAAATTTTCCAGAAAAAAAGGAGGAAAAAAAATGAACCAAGAATATGAAAAGAATCGGGTGAACATATGGGAAACACAGAGGACAGCGCAAGATGGAGAAGTATACAGGCCAACGCTGTCCGCCTCGGCACGCTAAATGAGTGTTTTTTTTTTTTTTTGGATGTGCAGAGTAATAGATTGTTGGCCTTGCGTCTCTGCTTTTGTGAAGTCAGTGGCCTTTATAATAAGATTACTGGGGGGGGGGGGGGGGGAGGGGGGGGGGGGGGAGAAGGGAACCTGATTGGCTGGTTTAGAGATTTCTCTGGTTTGTCTCTTTTTTTCCTCCAGAATTTTTCCAGTGATTGTTGGGTTGACTAATGTCTGTGCTGTTATGATGCATCCAGATAGATTTTGACTTTTTTTGTTTTAATAAATGATTCTAATTAGTCCCCACCCTCTCTTGTTTTGGAGCAATATTTCAACTTCTGAGATGATGGAGATATTCAGGTCAAAGGTAGAGGTCAAGGTCGAGTGAAGTAGGTTGCCAGTTGTTGTTGGAGCCGACATTAACCATTGGAAAGGGTCGGTGGACTGTCCCAGGTATGGGGCAGAAATCTAGTAAATGGTTTGTGATAAGAAAGCTTGATTAGTGCCTGTTTGCTTCTCTTGAACCACTAGATGACAAAGGTTGGTGGGCCTCAAGTTGTAGAAACGGGTTCCTGGCTCCTTCTAGAGGTGGGGAAGGGAGGCGGCCCGGCATAATGCTGACCACATCAATCCTCTAGTGTGCCGACAAGTCAAAGACAATATGGACACTAACACCATATCACCTAGGTGCCTCCATGGTATAATAGAGCTACCTATATCTGCCTTACTTCCTGATGATTAAACATGCTGTTTATATTACCTTATTTTGGGGGGTGAAGACTGTCCGACTAGGCAATCAGCGACCCATAGCTGATGTGCTAGCGTCAGGGTTAACGAACCATAGCTGACCAAGACCCTGTCACACCTCTCCGTTGGTACCCCCTGTAGAAGGCTAGCCTGGATAACGGCGCAGGGATCGCCATAGTCCTCATGGTGATGGAGTCTGCTAAAGAAGCATTGCACACCCTCTGCTTTTTAGCTGTACTCAGGACTGAAAAAAGTAGCTGCCACAACTCGTTCTCACTTCGATACGATGTTGTACCTCAACACCTTCACGGCATCGGCTGCAAAGAACACCAGCTCGCAGTTACAAGGAGATAGCACAAGACAAGACAGTCATTTTATTTTTTATATCTGCTTTTTTATGTTGTTTTCCTACCGCCTACTATTGTTTATAATGGGACGATGTTTTGGTCTGGAGAGGAATATAATAGAAGGAGAGGTTTCGGAGAAACGAGGAAGGAGCCCAGGGGATAGGTTTTAATATTACTGGCACTCTAAACGTCACATTCACTGAAGCAAGTATCCAGTCTATACATCAAGACAGTTTCAGATTTAGCTATCAGGAGAGCGATGGACTGAAGTAGACATGCCACATGATGATGATGGTGATGAGTATTTGGCTTTGCTTTTTCTTTGCCTCGTGTGTTTAACTCGTTCTTCCCTACGATGGTGAAGCCAGTCCGCTTTATTGTCATTGCTGGAGTCATCATCATCATCATCATCATCATCATCATCATCATCATCATCATCATCATCATCATCAGGTGCCGTTAGTACAGAGTGTTAGAATACAGAGTTCGATTAACGGTCGTTCATTTACGAGTTGTCTTTCATTTACGTCTTTATATGCCATTCAGCCAATTATTTCTAGGTTTTCCTATCTTATATACGTTATGATGGTTCATCAGGAACTAGGTCTTCTTTGTGATTGGTCACGATAGTTCAGCAGGAATTAAGCCCATCATTGTGATTGGTCACGATAGTTCAGCAGGAATTAAGCCCACCATTGTGATTGGTCACGATAGTTCAGATGGAACACGTCCTTCCTTGTGATTGGTCTCGTAGTTCAGCTAGTTCTTCCTTGTGATTGGTCAAACTCCAAGGTGCCTTCTGGGTTTCAGAAATACTGTAGTTGGTCAAATTAAGACTGAATTGGAGTGGATCGACGCACGGGAAGCAAAATGCAGAAGGGAAGAGGAAGACGAAGAAGAAGAAGCAGAAGCCTGGATTGGTATTAAAAACGAATAATATTGTGTAGTGTTTGTCGATTGGATGGGAAGGACTCACAGAGTGGGGAAAGTGAATTATTTTGGACCTAAGAGGATTGGACGCCATCACGAAAGGTGATTACATGCTGCTGTTGCAGAAAGAGGGTTTACTTCTCATCTCGCTACTCGTCGCACCGTCGTTACACGCAAGCTCTCCGGCTGTATGTTTAGTTGCAATTTCGTTTAAACGGGAATACTGGGAGGGGGAGGGGGCGGCGCAGAATGTAGAACTCGTTGATTGGTTTTTGTCTGAAAACGTTCAGACAACTGTCCTGAGACATATTTTGTGTTTAATTCAGTCTTAGTGGAATGTTTTTGCAACTGTCGTGGAAGCAGCGGCGGTCTTAGGGAGAGTATTCATGCATTATGTGTTAGTTACAAGTTGTGGTGCTCAAACTGTGGGTACTGGGGGCAAAGGCGCTGTCCGTTTTTGGCAGTCAGCGATCCAGAGCTGGCATGCTGGTGTCAGGGATGGGCAACAGGAGTTGACCAAGACCACGTCCCACCTCACCGTTGGGACCTCCAGTGACAGGTCTAGCCTGACTAACGGGACAGGAGTCGCCATGGTGGTGGAGTCTGCTAAAGAAGTACTGCACACCCTCCTGTTTTTTTAGCTCTATTCAGGGGCTGAAAAAAAAGTAGCTGCCATAACCCGCTCCTGATCCGACACGATGATGTGCCTCAACACCTTCACGTCATTGGCTACAAAAGAACACCAGATCGCAGCTCCAGAGAAATAGAAGAAGAAGAGGAGGAGGAGGAAGAAAAAGACCGTGGGCACCATGAGGTTAGCGTGGTTTTACACGGTATAGATGTCAAGAGCAGATATCCTGCAATCTTTTTCTGTCTCTCAAATGTTCTTTTCTCTTTTAACTGCTGTCTTCTATTTTTCTGCCAACGTTTCCTGACTTTGTCCCAGCTCGATCCTCAACCGGGAGTGAGGGAACATTATCCTTGAAGAAAAAAAGATGAAAAAATAATTTTTAAAATACTGAAATTGAACAGAAAATTAAGTATTAAGTAATACTGTTTCAGCGCCTTTAACATGACATAACTTTGGCTGCAGTAAGTGAATTGGTGTAGTCACTTTTGGCCGGGCATGCAGAAAGCGTAATTCTGTTTATTTACTGCAGACTGTTAGATTTGTATCAAGTACTACACGTGAATGAATGGTAACTGATGTGGTTAGATTTGTATCATGTATAACAATTGAATGAATGGTAACTGATGTGGTTAGATTTGTATCATGTATAACAATTGAATGAATGGTAACTGATGTGGTTAGATTTGTATCATGTATAACAATTGAATGAATGGTAACTGATGTGGTTAGATTTGTATCATGTATAACAATTGAATGAATGGTAACAGGTGCCGTAAATCCATTACAAAACAGGAATACCGTATGGACAGATAGGGATGTACTAAATAACATGTTGTGTGCAGCAGTTCGTGTTTTGTGATTTTAACGAGGCGAACTCTTGTGTATACCGACCAGGAAGGGTAACAGAAAGGGGAGAAGTAATTCTACAAGTAGACGTTCAGTAAAATTTAAAGACACCAGGATCATAAGTTATTACGAAACAAAACAAAACAAAAAAAGAAAAGAAAAAAGAATCAGAATCAATGTCTGTTTTGGGGTTTATAATCACATGGTAAAGTTTATAGACGAAAAGCAGTCGATTCTAATCGCGGAAAGAGAACAAATATGATAGACTAGGCCACAAGGGTGAAATTGTTTGCTGGGTGACTTTTTTTTAAAGCCATGACATTCCTATAAATAACAGTACATCCAGTACTTAATTCTGAATATTATTTATTCAGATATTTTCATTTTTTTTTTTTAAATTCAAGATTTTATGCATCGATTGAATGTTTCGAAATCCATTTTTTTTAAAAATGGACATTTAACTGTATATTCAGTTTCTGGGAAAGCGAGAGCAGACCAGAAATATAGTTGCCACTGAACCTACATTCAATGTTCTATGTCTTTTCTACATCTAGGTCAACAGGCGTTTCCTGATTTACGTAATTAATGTATTGCACAATCTTTTGTGTAAGTCAGTTTTTACATATGTGGAGAGCCGTCTGTATTCTCTTTCTGACCGGTTGTACGGTCAGAGCTGTTTCTTTCAGCTGTTTCTGAATCCACTGTCATGTTTCTCAGTGGATAATGCCATCTTGATATGATCTTATTGCTGGTTCCACTCCAGGGCAAGTCCTTTCATGATTATACGTTCGCACTTCTTTGTGGATTCTGTTATGCAGTTCTCTCTCTCTCTCTCTTCTTCTTCTTTTTCTTCTTCTGCTTCTTCTTCTTCTTAATCTTTGATTATGAAATGATAGATCGGACAGGAAGTTAGAAATCTTACTTGGTCCAGGTGTTTCTCTGGAGCACGCCGAGGATTGGGGGGGGGGGGCGGGGTGGGGGAGGTGTAGGATCTTGGTTGTCTGTGGTCCCCCATACTTGATTTCCGGTTATTTACAGAACCTTATTCTGTTTTCTCAAAATGTTAATTTTACTTTCTTTTCATCTACTGCTTGGGGAACCTCCGCATTCTAGTGTTAATGAATATTTCATCATGTTTCTATTACCCGACAGTGCAGTTATCCGGTTTCCACGCGAGTGGAAACATGTTGAATGTAATCATATTAGACTGTACGGATAATTCAAAAGCGCATGCCACTGTGAAGCTCGTGTGAATGCGTGTATTCCTAGTTACTCCATTAAAATAAATACATTTAGATGAACAATGTTCACCATGTACCTACCTCAGCTGGGAAAATAAAGGTTCTGTTTTCTTTTTCTTGTAAAGCAAGCTTGGTTAGTTCTTCCTCATCTTAGAAGTTGTAATGTTTTGTGCTGTCTTTTCTTAGAAGCTGGCTGGGTTTATTTGTTGTTTTTTTTCCTTCTTTCCCCGTGTCTTTTGTTTGTGTCTTTAATTATTCTTTCTTCTCTCTCCATCCTACCCCCGCCAGAGGATATTTGTATATTGGAGATAAAATAAACTATCTTCTCCTTCTTTTTCTTGTTTTTTGTTGTTGTTGTGGCTTCTTCTTCTTCTTGTTTTTCTTGCTGTTCCTGTTGTTGTTTGTTTCTTCTTCTTCTTGTTTTTCTTGTTGTTGTTTCTTCTTCTTCTTCTTCTCCTCCTCCTCCTCCTCCTTTTTCTTCCTCTTCTTCTCCTCTTCCTCCTCCTCCTCCTTCTTCTCCTCCTCCTCCTTCTTCTCCTCCTCCTCCTTTTTCTTCTTCTTCTTGTTTTTCTTGTTGCTGTTGTTGTTGTTCTTCTTCTTCTTCTGATCCTCCTCCTCCTTCTTCTCCTCCTCCATTTTCTTCTTCTTCTTCTTGTTTTTCTTGTTGTTGTTTCTTCTTCTTCTCCTCATCCTCCTCTTCCTCCTCCTCCTCCCTCTTCTTCTTCTTCTCCTCTTTCTCTTCCTCCTTTTTCTTCTTCTTCTTGTTTTTCTTGTTGTTGTTTCTCCTCATCCTCCTCCTCCTTCTTTTTCTTCTTCTTCTCCTCCTCTTCCTCCTTTCTTCTTCTTCTTCTTGTTTTTCTTGTTTTTGTTGTTCTTCTTCTCTTCATCCTCCTCCTCCTTCTTCTTCTTCTTCTTCTCCTCCTCCTCCTCCGACTCCTCCTTCTTCTTCTTCTTCTTCTTCCTTCTTCTTCTTGTTTTTCTTGTTTATGTTGTTGTTGTTCTTCTTCTTCTCCTCATCCTCCTCCTCCTTTTTCTCCTCCTACTTCTTCTTCTTCCTCCTCCTTATTGTTTTTCTTGTTGTTGTTGTTGTTCTACCTCCCTGAAACTGCGAGCTGATGTTCTTTGCAGCCGATGTGGTGAAGATGTTTAGGCACTACATACCATCTTGTGGAACAGGGCCTTGTGTTGAGCTAAAAGCCCGGGGTGTGCAGTGCTTCTCTACAAGACACCACCGCCGCCGGGGGAGGGGGACTGTGCCAACCCTTGTCCAGGTAACCAGGCTAGATCTGCAACTGGGGGTAATCTAAGGAGAGATGTCTTACGGTCTTGGTCAGCTGTTGTTTGCTAACCCTGACGCTAGCATGCCAGTTTATGGGTTGCAAGGTGCCATATTGGATAGCTTCTTCCCCCATTAAAATAAGCTAAAATGGAAAGAAGATAAGATAAGAGTGCAGATCTTACCGTCTGCAAGATGAAGGTGATTTCTGTTTGTAATCGTACCTGTTGCAGGTGTCATGTCATAACCGATGTGTCCCTTTAAGGTTTCGCGTTCAGAATTTTCAGTCCGTTCTCAGAAATATTTTGTCCTCAAATGTACGTAATAAGGTCGAATAACAGAGCATTGTTTAAATTTCTGATTAAAAAAAATTATAAAATTCAGAGAAATAATTGAAACTAACTCATGTGACGCTAACATATATTTCTTCGGCCATAACATAGCACAAAATAACATAAAGACATTAAAAATAAACAAAATAAGAAAAATTTAAAAAGTTGTTATCACTTTTTACTCGGCATATAATATTCCGTGCGCGCCAAGATTTTGTTTGTGTGTGTGTGTGCGCGCGCGCCGCCGCCGCGCTGCTTAGAGGTAACATTGATCAGTACCTTAAAAGGTAGGTAATTCATACTCGACATATCAGAGTGTCATAAGATTCTGCCTCGTGCCTACCCCGGCGCAAACTTACATGAATCCTTTCGTAGTTTTTGCTTCAATAACCCTTTCCTATCTTTTGTCTAAGAGAAATACATGTATTAAACAAACCTGTGTGTTTTTGCAGTTCCCATAGTTTGTTGAGTTTCATTACTTATTATCATGTATTTAAATATCAGTATTAAGCTCCCATAGTTTGTTAAGTTTCATCACTTGTTAACATGTATTTAAATATCATTATGAAGTTCCCATAGTTTGTTAAGTTTCATCACTTGTTAACATGTACTTAAATATCATTATGAAGTTCCCATAGTTTGTTAAGTTTCATCACTTGTTATCATGTACTTAAATATCATTATGAAGTTCCCATAGTTTGTTAAGTTTCATCACTTGTTATCATGTACTTAAATATCATTATGAAGTTCCCATAGTTTGTTAAGTTTCATCACTTGTTATCATGTACTTAAATATCATTATGAAGTTCCCATAGTTTGTTAAGTTTCATCACTTGTTATCATGTACTTAAATATCATTATGAAGTTCCCATAGGCGTCTGAATGGCGTAGCCTGGTAGGTAAAGTGCACACCACTCACAGAGTCGTGTTGTTCAAGTTCGGTCGGGAGTGCGCCTGTCATAGATCTGTAGAAATGGGGTATCTGGTTCCATCTGGAACCGAGGAAGCGGTGGTGGCCAGGTGTGGTGTTGCCGTCATCACTCTATAGTTGTGCCGTCAGGATAGGCAGAACAGAGCACATTAACAGCGTTTCTCCGAAGCGTTTGTGTGAAATGTTAGGGGCTACGTTGAGAAGTTTCCCATTGAAAATAAAACGCACAGAAAATATTTCCAGGGGAGGAATTTCAAGTCTAAGGAAAGGGGTTGTTTCCAGTGGAGGAATTTCAAATGTAAGGGGAGGGAGAAATTTTAAGTATGGGGGAGGGGGGGGGGTTGTTTCTAAGGGAGGAGTTTCAAGTCTGAGGGGAGGAATTGTTTCCAAATGAATTGATTACATTTTAGTACTTATCAGAGCAAAAGACCGTATAATGGTGAGAAGACTCCTTTCTGGATAATGATTTAATATATAGGGGAGGTTTCAGGGGCAGCCTGGGTTGAGAATCGAGGATTTGGACCGTGGATGTTGAGAAAAGCTGAGCAAAGCGGGACAGAACTCGCCCTGGGTCCGAGCTGGTATAGCGACCATAATCTCTGAAAATGGGAATACTAAAGTCTTTTATTTTATTTCCTAAAATTTAGTACCAAATTTAGATTTTTTTTGTTGGTAGGGGTGGGGTGGGAAAGGAGGATATAATGACGGCAGAGTCGACGAATTATCAAAGGTTTCTGGGGGGTGTAAGCCCAGAAAAGTATTGGGAACCGCTGTGTATATGTATATACAGTATTTGTTTGCAGTGAGCGGGCGTGTTAACACCGCATCATCAGCAGAAGGGAACGCAGAGGAGAGAGCAAGGCGTTTTATTATCAAGCATCAAACAGTCACAATAAAAATACTCATGTTAACACGGCGAGCTGGCAGTCGTGAAACTGCTGAGTTGGTCTTTTTTGTTTGTTTTTCTTGTATTTGCTTCCCAATTGGAAAACAAGCCGAAGGTTTGCGTGTCGCGGAACTCGCGGGCAGTCTTTTATCAGGCTGTTGTGGGAGATGTGATTCTAGCACAGCCATATTCAGGATCCATGGAAGGCTTATTATTAAGACTTCTTAGCTTTCTGCTCGCTCATGCTTCATTTTTGTGGGTTTTTTTTTTTTAGGAGAAAATAAAAACAAAAGGTAGGGCAGACTGGAATTTAAGGGGGGAAAAATGCAGACAAAAGCGCATGGACATGAAAGGAAGTTGCAGGAGAATGATAGGGGATAGAAGCTAATGCTGGCAGCTGGGCGAGGCATCACTTAGACACGAGAGTAAAGCGCGCTGTCCAGACACGCTCACTTTAGATGCTCGTGGTATCAAGGGATTCATGAAACCGCTTTCTCTTCCCCCACTCCCCCTCCCCCTTCCCCTTCCGGTCATAGCGGGAGCTGAAATGTCGCTGTGGGAAGTACGTCTTCAGCAATCCAGCTCACAGGGCGTTGAATGACAGTGGAAGCAGAATGAGCTTCCAAAGAAAAGTTGTGTTGTAGAGAAGACGGCTTAGAAAAACACCTATTAAAGCAGGTACGAGATGATTCAGCAAAGGAGTGCTGTCAGCGCGATCAGCCGTTTCCAGAATAAAAGAAGTGACATGAAAAGAACATTCAAAAACGTCTACCTAAGCAGGAACCCCCCCCCCCCCCCCCAAAGCTCATTAGGCGCATAGAGCGTTTTAGGTTTGATATCCGCCTTTTGTTAGAAGAAGAAAAATCCAGATAAATAGGATTTGGTGAAGTAATATCCCGGTTCTAAGACGGATATTGTGCTTGTTGTGGTCTTTGGTGACACGCAAGAAGAGTGTGCGCCCAAAGACGTAGAGAGCAGAGCTGTGTGTAAGAATCCCACCTGTTACCGAGCACACGCGGAGCAATATTTCAGGTCAGAATCGTCTTACACGACAAAAACGCCGAGCCGTACATGCGAGGCCAAGAGCTCTCATCGCAGAGATAAATGATAAGGAGTTTCAGGATTCCTTTTGTTTTCAGTCTCGGCTATTTATTATAAGGATCTTTGTTCATCCGATTGGGCAATTCTTTCTTAATTCTGATCATACGCACTAGATAACGTTAATGAGACGGATTTTTGTCAAGGAATGTTTCTGATACATTCCCAGTGGGGCACTCAATCGACTTAAATCTCCATTTTTGCTTTAAAATTTCCACTCTTGTTGAAATTCTCCATTATTGTTTAAATATAATGGAGGAGAAGAGTTGTATCCCCTCCAGACACTTTTCATTAAGGGGGTTAGGCGTAAAACGAAGACAGTAGATGAAATGGTATTGATTGTGATCGAGTACCATTTACTTGGATGATATATTTCAATTCGAAAGATAATGCTGGACATAATATGAGGGATTCTCTTATCTTGGTAGTCTGTACGAGTGTGGGTATATATCTGTCGGGAAAGGGGGGGGGGGTATAATATTTTAGAGAAGGGGGATCTGTTGGTTTAATTACATGGGCTTTTTAATGACGTGTGTGGTCTGTTGGTAGCACGCGATGCGCACGTGCCAGGGATGTATTTAGATGACCTGTATTCACGTAATCACGTGTTTGTCCCTCATTCCGTCCTGTTTTTTTAATGTTTATACAAGAGTTTGCGTGTAGTAGTGCCTTGAGTGCGTTATTTTCTATCTGGTGTTACCTGTTTTTTTTAATTGTATAACTACCCTGTGATTTTATATGTTTTTGTTTTCTGTTTTTGATGTATAGTTTCACTCTGATTGGTATTCTTTTTGGAGCGTATAATTAGTTACTCTCTGTTGTTATGTTTTTCGTATATACCTTTGTATTTGGTGTTTCTTAACGTTTTTTTAAAAATCTGGTGTCGTATTTTATGAGTGCCTGTTTTCTGTCTTTCTTTCGAATGTAGTGTATATTTTTTCCCCTGATAGTATATATGTATTTTTTTTTTCATTTTTGAGTTTATATATATTTTTTTCCATTTTTTTTTTTTTGGGGGGGGGGGGGCTTATATTTTGCCTCTTTTTTCTAATGTATATTTGTCCTTTTTTCAGTGCATATTGTGCATATTTCTGTCTACTGTTAAGTTATACGCATATATATATATATATATATATACATACAATATATGGGTGTCTGAGTTGCGCAGTGGTTAGTGCACTGGTCATTCATGACGAAGGTCGGGGGTTCGAATCCGGCCGGAGGCACCCCAGTCACCCAGCTGTAGAAATGGGTACCCGACTTCTTCTGGAGTTGGGGAAGGAAAGACGTCCAGGCATGATACTGACCATATCACCCTCTAGTGTGCTGACGGGTCAAGGAAAATATGGGCACTAAAACCATATCCCTATGTGCCTTTAAGGCATGACATGACTACCTTTTGCCTTTTCTTTACAATATATATATATATATATATATAATATATATATATATATATATATATATATATATATATATGGTGTTCCATAAGTAACTGTGCACTAACCCGTATCAATTCCGGTATCATTGGTTGGCGATACTTACTAGCACCCGATATCTTAAGTGATATCTTAATGTCTACGGTATATAGCCACATATACCTGCCGCAGTCATTAGACATCACTACAATGCCGGAATCGATACTAGGTTAGTGCACAGTTATTTTCCAAACGCACCGTAAATGACCAGCTAAATTAGTGGTTAAAGCGCTCGTCTAGCAGCCGAATGGTCGAGGGTTCGAATCCGCAGGATTTTTTTTTACCGATACGGCCCCGATGTCGACCCAGCCTCGTAAAATGGATACCAGAGTAAATCCGGGAAGGAAAGGCAGCGAGGAAAGGAACTGGATACTCTACCTCATACGCTGATGACCCAGCATAATGACGTCTGTGACGCTTCATCTCTTATGTTATTTGCTATAGGACTACATTTGCCATTAACATTACCATATGTGTGTGTATGTGTGTGTGTGTGTGTGTGTGAGAGAGAGAGAGAGAGAGAAAATCCAGCATTAATGGCACAGGTGCGGTACCAAGTGTTCCACAACTGGAAAAAAGTTTGGGAACCATTGTTCTGGAGGAGCACATCGGCTGTAGAGAACCAAGAATGTCAGCAGTAAAACTCAGAATAGTGTTCAATATGAAGTATATCAGTAGGACTGGAGTCGAACAACTTGCTTTCACTTGTTCTTCAGTTCCTTCTTTCTTCGTGGCCGCACAGACTGGTCGCCTCCATGACTCCCATAGACAGCAGAAGCCAAACGCCCGTTCCTCCCCCCCCCCCCCCACACACACACAGAGTTTTCCCCATCAGTGCTCTTTTCCCCATCAGTGCTCTTTTCCCCATCAGTGC
Source organism: Achatina immaculata (assembly GCA_009760885.1). Classification (NCBI taxonomy): domain Eukaryota; kingdom Metazoa; phylum Mollusca; class Gastropoda; order Stylommatophora; family Achatinidae; genus Lissachatina; species Lissachatina immaculata. The sequence continues at coordinate 28,039,702 of CM019714.1, read as the reverse complement.
TCTTTTCCTGATGCTTGTATAGAGCGCAGGTTCTTCAGGATGTGTTCTGGAACCAGGAGACCGGTCTGGCATCTGCCGAGAGGGATTTGAACGGCTTTCACTTACAAGATAGCCTTGTAGTCTGCAGTGTCCGGCTCGAAGCTTGAAAATTGTGGGTTTTTTAAATGTATTTTTTGTTTGTTTTGGTAGATTGTTTTTTTTTCACATTGACAGAGTTTGGCGCGTGAGTTCACTTGCGCCCAGAATCACATCACATTTCTCTTTGATCTCCATCGCATGGAAGTAAAATCTGAGTTCGGTCAATCTGTTTTGCTGATGCGTGATCTATGTTAGCCTCTTTATCTTTTAATTAATCATCTCTCTCTCTCTCTCTCTCTCTCTCTCTCTCTCTCTCTCTCTCTCTCTCTCTCTCTCTCTCTCCTCCGCCTCCCCAATTCATCGATTTCCGTGTCATGGGATTCGCGTGTTGGAATGTTTACTGCAGGTCATCAATAGTGAAAAACAAATCGGACCTCCGTAGTGATCTGTGATGATTCTCTGTGATGGCCCAGACATAATGTAAGCTTAATGTAAGCTGCTCGTTAGGGCTGTATTACAGCAAGAAGATTAATGTAGCTTACCAGCCCCTATGTTCAGCAGCAGCAGCAGCAGCATCCATATGGAGCGGGAGGAGAATAATTAATTAATGCTGCTTTTGAAATTAATTTCTTTGAATTAAATTGGAGGTGAAGACGCCCGTTGAGGCTAACAGCGACCCATAGCTGATATGTCAGCGTCAGGGTTAGCGACCCATAGCTGACCAAGACCCTGTCACACCTCTCCGTTGGTACCCCCAGTAACGGGGCGGGGATCGCCATAGTCCCCATGGTGGCCTAGTCTGCTATAGAAGCATACACACCTCCTGCCATTTAGCTGTACTCCGGAACTGAAAAAAGTAGCCGCCATAACCCGCTCCCACGCTGATACGATGCTGTGCCTCAACATCTCTACAGCATCGGCTTCAAAAAATAACAGCTCGCAGTTACAGGGAGTTCGTTACAGTACAAGTACAAGAAAGTATGAATTAAAATTGAGTCTCCTTCCGGGAAGTTGTTGTTGTTGTTGTTGCTGTTGTTGTTGTTCATGGAAGTGCGAATATGATGTTCCCGGTAGTCGACGCTAAGTTTTGTTTGTAAAACCTGCTCGTGCCGAATTGGGGTTGAGGGTCACTGGGGCAGGTTTGATGGCCCCGACATGGAAAAAAAGCGAACGTAATGGAAGACTCCATGACTAAATTCTGTTCCTCCGTTGGGCAGGCGGAAGTTATTACTAGAGAAACCAGGGGAAGAGGCAGGGCCATGGCCATTGACCAGTCGTGGTTGGTCACCTTTGGTATTCGTCAGTTTGCTGTAGTCATTTTTTTTAACCTTCTGACTGGAGTACAGCAATACCAGCAGCCACGAATGACAGCAGCGCTGCGTTTTGTAAGAAGAAGATAAAGGTAGTCCCCATTATGTCGGGGGCGGGGGGGGGGGGGGTGTGGCAGCTAGAGGATATGGTGTTCGTGCCTTCCGCAAAGGTTTTCCACAGATGCCTGTTCTTGGCCTTTTTCCCGCTCTTGCCCAGGTGAGTCCTCTATTGCTCAACATCCCTAGTGTTGTTCTTCTCCATGTCTCTTTTGATCTACCTTTACTTCTCTTCCCCTGTGGTGTCCACTTTAGTGCTGTCTTTTGGTAGTGAGTTGTCAGTAATTCGAAGGACTTCAGCTGGTACACATGAACTGTCAGAATACGAAGCAAAAAATATGAAATAATTAAGAAAAAAAGAAACAAAGCTAAACGCAGGTCAGTGTAGGGAGGGACAGAACAGAACGGGAGTGACTTTAACAACCACGTTAGTCTGAATGTGAGATAGTAACCAAACTGTACTGCATCAAGTAGATGCTATAATGCATAATACATCTTACATCCTTCCCGTCCCATTAAACGTCACATAGGGCTCGCATAGTTGTTTGTCAAGTTTTCCTGTTCTCGGCGAGTCTTTCAACTTCAAGGGATGTTATGCCCACTAAACTGGCTTCTCTTAACAATTCCCTCCTTAGAGTTTCACGTGGTCGACCTCTTTTTCTTTGACCTGTTGTGTTCCACGTGATAGCTTGTTTTGGTACTTTCTGATTGTTTCTTCTCATCACATGGCCTACATATGTCCACCTTTTTTTTCTGATCACACATGAGACAGGTTGTTGCTTGCTCATCTGTCCTATCTCTGAGTTGTTCATGAATTCGTTCCACTTTGTACCAAGTATTTTCCTTAGGCATTTGTTTTAAAAAGGGTCTAACTTCTTGTCTATTTCTTTAGTTGATTTCCAGCTTTCGGTTGCATAAATGAGGGTGGATATTACATTTGAATTGAATAACCTTAACTTGGTTTTTGTGCTTATAACTTTTGAATTCCATATGTTCTCAAGATTTTTAAACACAATGCTGCTTTTGCAATTCGAATTCTAACCTCCTTCCTGGTGTCACCATCCTGGTCTAGGTAGCTGCCAAGGTATGGACATTGGTTTACTTCGTCAACAACTGTTCATTGTACGTATATTTTTCCTTCTTGATTAATGAGAAATTTCATGATTTTTGTTTTGTTTTTGTTAATTTCAAGACCTATTTGCTAGTCAAGGAAGACAGGGAATCTGTTTTTTCCCGCATCGATTTCACATTGTCACGATCCGAGTTATGTCATCTGCAAAATCAAGATCTTCTATTTGGGTCCTATATACCCAATCAGTGCCGGTTTTGCTTGTGCAGCATCTTTTCATTATAAAGTCTATGGCAATTCCAAAAAGCAGTGGAGATAATATACATCTTTGTTTCATACCTGTTTCAATCTGAAATCATTCGCTCATTCATTCTTCGGTCTTGACTGCATAAACATATCTGTTATAGAGATCTCTAATGATGTTGACAATTTTAGATGGTATTCCATATAGTCTTAAAATTCTCCGCAGTGAATCTCTGTGTATGCTATCAAATGCTTTTTAAAAAAGTTTATGAAGTTCAGGATTAATGCATAATAAGGAAGGGTAAATTACCCAGAAGGCATCATCCCGTTTAGAGCGTCAAAATTGTGAAGAGCTGAAGAGGGACAGGGGGTTGGTTGGGAGGGGGTGTTGTGGGGGAGGGATTGAGGGAGGGAGGGAGCTAGATACGTCTTTGATGATCTAAAAAGTTGTGTGGTTGTTTGGCTCTCAACAGTGGAAAGTTTGCCGCGTAAACAGATGGAAAGTGTGAAGTGTATTCTTTTCATAATCTTCAAGCATGGAGTATTTTTTACTCTCTCTCTCTCCTCTCTCTCTCTCTCTCTCTCTCTCTCTCTCTCTCTCTCTGCCCTAGGTTCTTTTGTTTTCTATCCCATATTTTAAGAAAAAAAAATTGTAAATTTCTTTTCAGAAGTCCAAATTTCTCAATTGTTTTGTTGCTAATTTGCAAATGTCCAGTGTTTGCATACTCTGGAATAGTCATTGTTACCCTCATGGCTATCAGTGCATTAGCAGCACTAATGGGAACTTGCCAGCAGAATCATTAGCCGATGTCGTCATCATTATCCTCGGCCGTATTAGATTTTAAAGCCGAGTTATTGTCCTCGCCAGCAGGAGCCGGGTAAGTCTTGGAGATGTACGGCTGAGATCACAAACAAAACAGCAATAGCTTTCTAAAACGCCTCGACGGTGTAACGTTAAAAATCATGCGCCAGTTAAAACATCCACGCTTCCATCACCGTAAAAGTTCCTGACTTGCCCGGGGATGTTACCGTTTAAACTTAAGCAGGGTCCCCCCACCCCCCACCCACAGGTGGATAGGTGGGAGGGGGGATAGAATCTGTTGCGGGTCATTGTTTCAGATCACTTTATCAGCGGAGCGACTTTGAAAGAGCTTTGTGTTTTTCTTTGTGTGTCCAGTATGTCTGCCAACTCAGTCCAGTGTGTTTAGAGTGAATTATTTTATCGTTTAATGAAGTCGTTCAGGTAGATTGTATGTGGCAGAGACAGGAAAAAAATCCTCTCAAGTAACATTATATATGTCTCCATCGTTTTACGTTTGAATGATAAGAGTGGTTTAACGTTTTACAATCTGTCAGGAAAGTTAACAGTGTATCCGTTTTGTTCGTTGGTAATATTTTGATGGAATGCAACGATCTTTTAAATTGCTTCGTGTATATTTATCAATTTACGAGGGGCGTAATGCACCACACCGTTTTTCTCAGGAGCTATATATTAAAAAGGCACGAAATTTATACACAGTATACATGGATATATCGTGTAAACATCGGTATTATTCAACATAATCCCAATCAACTTGAACGGCTTTACGCTAGCGAAAAACAAGGTGAACGAGATGGAGGACAGCGGGTCTCTAGCTGATTGTTCGGGTCAGGATTGACTGGTCATAGCTGACCAAAGCCCTGTTCTATCTCCCCAGTGTTGTTCCCTCGAAAGAGACAGTAGTCTGGGCAAATGAATAGGTATCGCATCAGTAATCTGGGCAAATAAATAGATATCATAACAGTAGTCTGGGCTAGTGAATATGTATCACAACAGTAGTCTGGGCTAGTGAATATGTATCACAACAGTAGTCTGGGCTAGTGAATATGTATCACAACAGTAGTCTGGGCTAGTGAATATGTATCACAACAGTCGTCTGGGCTAGTGAATATGTATCACAGCAGTAGTCTGGGGAAATGAATAGTTATCACAACAGTAGTCTGGGCTAGTGAATATGTATCACAACAGTAGTCTGGGCTAGTGAATATGTATCACAACAGTAGTCTGGGCTAGTGAATATGTATCACAACAGTAGTCTGGGCTAGTGAATATGTATCACAGCAGTAGTCTGGGGAAATGAATAGTTATCACAACAGTAGTCTGGGCAAATGAATAGACATCACAACAGTAGTCTGGGCAAATGAATAAGTATCACAACATTAGTCTGGGGAAGTGAATAGGTATCACAACAGCAGTTTGGGAAAGTGAATAGGTATCACAACAGAAAGACGAATGCAGTCCTACAAATATACTTGGATTATGCATGACCTCATAGCGGGTAATAGCAACATAACCGACCAGTGCCCTTTGTGTGTGTGTGTGGGGGGACGGACAGGGAACTGACCCCGAAACAGAAGAAGAATAAGAAGAGGAAGAAGAACATCGTAGAATGGGTTATGTGTTGTTAATTACCGGTCCTACACATTTTTGCTTCTCTTTGGACCTGACTTTTCGCCTGTTTTCAAAAATAGTATGAAAAAGCACTCCTGCTACGGTGTATAGCCATCCCGGAGCTGTTCTCTTCCCTTTGAATTGTTGAGATGTGACAACATAGCCAGCGTGAAAGACTTATAAAAAGGTAAAAAAAATCCCCGTTTCCATGCCGTTAAGGGATATTGAGAATAGTGTGTAGTTCCAAGAGCACCGGCGCATGATAGTGTGATGTGGTCACTGTCACGCCTGGCCACGTTTACCTTCTTAGATTTCTGTGGTGCCCATTTTTAGAGGCTGAGTGGAGACCAGGGACTTTTTGGTGTGGTGGTACAAGATCCCACACTACTGGGACTTGAACCCGGTGCTGCCAGGTTAGGAGACCGAGTGGACAAATCTCCAACCAGTCCTAAATAACAGCACATACGACTATCAGAGCCCCGCCCCTCCCTTTTATAGGACGAGCCCCCCCCCCCCCGCTCATATATATATATATATATATATATATATATATATATATATATATATATATAAGATTAGATAAAAGATAAAAATTACATAAAATAACTGTGTTTGACCTGCACAAGCCAGCCAAGTCGTCTCATGTATATTGCCGTATGTTTTAGTGATTTTTTTAATAGATAAGAGAATTGCAAAAAAAAAACCAAACATGTTTTGTGCCGAGGGCCTGGCAGACCCATGGGCGGTCATGCTGAGTACAGTACTACACGGGTTCACCCATCGTGCACTGGAAGCATGACAATGTTCGTAAAATACGTTTACATGAACTCAGTCGTTTTTTTTTTTTTTTCATATTTCAGAATGTATTTCTGTTTCTGCTGTTGCTTAATGGTTGTTGTGGAGGATGTTGGGAAGGGGGACGGGAGAGATTATCCGTACTCGCATGAAGTGTGGAGCTTTCCTCTGGGGAGACTAGATCAGTGGTTCTCAACCCGTGGGCCGTGACGGGGAGTATTGTGGGCCGTGCTGAAGTCTCAAAGCAGCAGCAGCAGCAACGACAACAACAAATACAGTTCCACATTTTTCACGCAATGCATAGGCCCTAGGGGCAGACTGCACGGATGCAAAGCCGCAGAATTGTAGGTCGCTTTATTAGTATGTCCGCAGTGCGGCTATTGGAGAAAGGATGGTCCAGACAGCGTTTCTTCCAGCATCAAACGAAATGTGACGTACATGAAAGAGCAGGATGGCTTTTGAAGTGCGTCTTTCTGAACGTATTGGTGAAAAATGCAGTTTTACAATGTAATTTTAGATAACAGTCGGTGTAGATTCTGCGAGAGAGCAGAAGTGAAATATAATTCTCAGCAGTTGTTTTATTCCAGCCAGAATAGACATGCTATCCATCCGGAAACTCGTGCCATCTTTAAGGTAAATGAAAAGAACTTTTGTGTAGCAATGAATATGCAGTTAAACATGTAGAGAAAATATTACGTAATACTTTATAAAATTAGATTTATGCCGTTCACTATAAAGTACTTTATTAGTGGAGCACAAAAAAGGTTTCACTTTTAAATGTGGGCCGTGCACTAAAAGGGTCTGAGAACCGTTGGACTAGATAAACATAAGTAGCTGGGACCACTATTTAAACTGTTGACTCAGATTTGTGGAGACAGATAGCTAAAGTGTACATTTTAGATTGCCGTATGGGTTAATAAAGTGTTTTGTCAGTCGGTGAAGCCGTGTAAATTCGCTTTCGGGTTTGATGGTTGCATCAGTGGCAGAATAACTTGGGGGCAGCGTTTTGTTGAAGCTGTCAGCTGGGATTGGGGGTATTTTCTTTTTTCTGTAGTTGGTTAATGCTTGTTGGTGATGTTGGCCAGGCCTTTTTTTTTTGGGGGGAGGGGTTTGTTTTACCTATTCATGGGTAAATGTTTTTCTTTCCTTCTATTTTATGTTTCTTAGTCTCTTGTATGCAGTCATGCGTCGGCTTAACGGCCGACAGTGTTGCGGCCCTTCGCACTCACGACCCACAGCGTTACGGCCGATTTTACTTACTATCGACCGCGTTACGGCCGCTTACTTATGACCGACCGTGTTAAGGCTGTTCATACTTATAAACGACTAGATTACGGTCGTTCGTATTTACGGCCGAGATCATCATCATCATCATCATCATCATCATCATCATCATCGCCTTTCACTCCCTTGAGAGCATAGGCTTCGGATAAAGGCTCTCCAGTCATCCTTGTTCTTGGAATTATTCTCTGCTTCCTTCCATATGCATTGTCTCTGAGCATTGTCATAATTTCTCTTCTCCAAGTAAGTCTAGGTCTTCCTCGTTTTCTATTTCCTTGAGGATTCCACGTCAGAGCCTGTCTTGCTATGTTGGTGTCGGGTTTCCTCAGCGTGTGGCCAATCCATCTCCTCTTCCTAGACATTATTTGTTGGTTCAGTGGTTCTTGTCCTGCCATTTCCCAGACCTCCTCGTACCTGATCTTGTCCTGCCATTTAATGTTTAAAATCCTCCTTACGCAGTAGTTCATGAATGTTTGTATCCTCTGTTGTATTGTCTTGGTCATAACCCATGTCTCCGAACCATATAGCAGGACAGTCTTTACGTTTGTATTGAAAAGCTTAAGTTTGGTTCTTGTTTTGATGTTCTTAGATGACCATATTTTGTTAAGTTGAATAAATGATGTCCTGGCCTTGGTTATTCTAGCTTTAACATCCGTTTCCGTTCCCCCGTATTTGTCCACTCATTCATTCATTCATTTGCATGTCCCTTGCGGAACTTTGCCTCCCAAACAGCTCTCCTGTAGGCCTCTCGGTTGATGGCCTGCTGCTGCTGCGTCCATTTGCAGATCGTCAACGATTTCTTGCAGCCATCTTCGTTTTGGTCTTCCTCTTTTTCTTTTTCCCATTATGTATCCTTCCAATATGGTCTTCTCTAAATTATCATGACGTTTAATGTGTCGAAAATATTTAAGTTTTCTCTCTTTAATCTTCTTTACTAGCCAGCCTTCTTCAATATTAAGCTCTTGTAGTATAGATATATTTGTTCTTTTTTGTGTCCACGATATTTGGAGAACTCTTCTGTAGCATTTACATTCAAAGGCATTTATGTGTTTCTCAGCTGTTTTGTTAAGTGTCCAGGTCTCACAGGCATATGTTGCGATGGGAAAGATGCATGCCTTTAAAAATCTTATTTTTGTGGTTCTGTCTGCTCCTCTCCACAGATTCTTTATTTGTTTTACTTTCTGAAGAGCGATAGATGTCCTCCTTTTAATTTCCCTCATTGTATCTCCATTATTAGTTAGTAGTGATCCAAGATATTCAAAACTCTCCATTTCTTCCATTGATACATATTTCAGCCGCCTTGTTTGTTTTGTCAGTTGTCATAAATTTAGTTTTCTTTGCATTAAGATAGAGGTTCTGCTCTTCGCTGTTCTTACGGACTGACATAATTAGTTTTTCCATTCCTTTTTGTGTTGTTGACAGTAACACTGTGTCATCAGCATATCTAATCTCTGGTATTTCATAACCTCCAATTGTTATGGCATAATAATATTCTTTGTCTACATCTTCTCTAACATTCCTCATTATATTTTCAGTATACAAGTTAAATAAGTAAGGTGACAATATGCACCCCTGACGGACCCCTTGTTTTATGTCAAACCAAGTTGTTGTTCCACCATTTATTCTTACTGCTGCTTTTTGGTCTAGATACAGCAGTGATGTTAATTGTATCAAATGTGATGGAAATCTCATTTTTTCCATTATTTCCCAAAGTTTCTGGTGTTATTTATCCACTATGCTGAATAAATATGTGAAATACTCTACTTCCTCAGTTGGCACTCCCTCGATTACCATGAGGCTATTGCTTGCTCTGTAACTTTTCATTATCTTTGTTTTTTTTTTCTGTTAATATATAGTCCCAGTTTAGCTGAATTCTTGCTTAAGATCTGAGGTTTCTCTTGCATTTGTGTGTGGCTGTATGCCAAAAGTATCACATCATCTGCAAAAGTCAGGGTCTTTCAATTGTTTCCACTATATCCATTGTATCCCATTTCTTTTCCCGTGTTTGGTAGTTTTCATGATCCAGTCAAGTGCTAGAAGAAATAGGAATGGTGATAGCAAATATCCCTACCGCACGCCTGTTTCCACTTTAAAACTTTCTGTGAGAGTTCCTCCATGCACAGTTCTACAAGTTGTTCCTTCTTATAGGGTCTTTATAAGCTTTGTTATCTTGGCTGGGATACCATAGTGTTCCAGTAGTTTCCACAGCATCCTCCGATCTAAACTGTCAAATGCCTTCTCGTAATCAATGAATGTAACTAACAGTTAAGAATTCCTCTCCATTGACTGCTCTACTATTTTTCGCATTGTAGCAATGTGGTCAGTACAGGATCTTCCTTGCCTGAAGCCTGCTTGCTCTTCTCTTAGTTTACTATCTACTGATGTTTTTAATTCTATTTAGCGAAATCCAGCCGAAGATCTTGCTGGGTATTGAGAGCAGGGAGATGCCTCTATAGTTCTTACATTCTAATAGATCTCCTTTGTTAGGGAGATTTATAAGATGGGCCTCCTTCCAGTCATATATATATATATATATATATATATAAAATAAATAAAATGCAATGAAAAGTAAATATGGAGTATAACAGTTTCTCTCCGGCGTCGCGTCTTTCATTGTCCGCTTCCTGTTTTCCTTTGCCCTGTTAGCACAGGAATGTTTCAGTTGTGAAGTGATATTTCATGAAAGTTTACGGCGCCGTGACCACCCAAAACGCGCTTGTTTTGTGAGTACAGAATGTAGGAGCGTAGATATGTAACACAGCATGTTCGATGCTTTGTTTACTGTGTTGTAGTTTGCGTCTTCTGATTAATCTCCACATGTTTACTGGACTAAATTTACATTTCGGTCAAGACTGAGAACATTTTTATTCCAAGGGAATGGATGAACCTGTTGGGGCAATCACATGTGAGAGGGTTAACGTGGATCTTCTGTCCAGGGCACGCGGCTGTGCATGGAGAAGGCTTGGCTGTTAAGACTGGCTGGACAGGCTGAAATACGCGGAAGGCTGAGAACGGACATTGCGAGGGAGGTTTTGGACAGCCTGCGGGAAGATGAGAAGAGGGAGTGGGATGGACAGCGTGAATGTAAGGATATGGAGGAGTCATTCATTCATTCGCATGTCCCTTGCGGAACTTTGCCTCCCAAACAGCTCTCCTGTAGGCCTCTCGGTTGTGAGCAAGATGGCCTGCTGCTGTTGCATCCATTTCCAGATCGTCAACGATGTCTTGCAGCCATCTTCGTCTTGGTCTTCCTCTTTTTCTTTTTCCCATTATGTATCCTTCCAATACGGTCTTCTCTAAATTATCATGACGTTTAATGTGTCCAAAATATTTAAGTTTTCTCTCTTTAATCCTCTTCACTAGCCAGCCTTCTTCAATATTAAGCTCTTGTAGTATAGATATATTTGTTCTGTTTTGTGTCCACGATATTTGGAGAACTCTTCATATGGAGGAGTGCTGACGAAAAATCTGAACTTTGGGAGGGTAAAAAAACGTACAAGAAACAACCAGCGTTTGGCAGGCGCCAGTAGTAGACAAACGTTTCAGTGGATGTTGGGGTACGCTTGCGGAGCATGTATGGGACTGTCCTGAATGTGTAAAGTAAGACAACAAATATTGTAGGATTAAACCTCGAAAAAATCGTAGACAAAGCACTTTTAGTGAGACGTGAGAGAAAGAAAAATCACAAGAGAATTACCTGGGATTCGAACACGGACTCCGGTAGGACGAGCAGCCGTCTAGCCACGAGAGAACAGCGTACTATCGACTTAGCCAACTAGCACCCCAAAAAAAGGTGTTTTGTTGACATAGTCTTTAGTAACTGCTCAGCAGACATGAGAGATCGTGACACCCGGAAAGAAACTAGGTCGTGACACACAGAAATTCCGTAGCTTAGATCCATTCTCTCTAGCAGGTACCAACTAGACAAACATACACACGGTCTCCTGCCATGTCTGGTGCAAACTTGAACAACAATAACAAACGAACGAATACTTATTACATGAAGTTAGTTTCAGGTATAGTTTTAAGGAACAATTTTTTTAGCTAGTTGGCTAAGTCGATAGTACGCTGTTCTCTCGTGGCTAGACGGCTGCTCGTCCTACCGGAGTCCGTGTTCGAATCCCAGGTAATTCTCTTGTGATTTTTCTTTCTCTCACGTCTCACTAAAAGTGCTTTGTCTACGATTTTTTCGAGGTTTTAATCCTACAATATTTGTTGTCTTACTTTACCGTACCAAAACCTCGTAGTTTCCTATTTATAAAAAATTGTCCTGAATGTGGTGATGTACGCGGCGGAGCATGTATGGGACTGTCCTGAATGTGGTGATGTACGCGGCGGAGCATGTATGGGACTGTCCTGAATGTGGTGATGTACGCGGCGGAGCATGTATGGGACTGTCCTGAATGTGATGATGTACGCGGCGGAGCATGTATGGGACTGTCCTGAATGTGGTGATGTACGCGGCGGAGCATGTATGGGACTGTCCTGAATGTGGTGATGTATGCGGCAGAGCATGTATGGGACTGTCCTGAATGTGGTGATGTCTGCGGCAGAGCATGTATGTGACTGTCCTGAATGTGGTGATGTATGCGGCGGAGCATGTATGAGACTATCCTGAATGTGGTGATGTATGCGGTGGAGCATGTATGTGACTGTCCTGAATGTGGTGATGTATGCGGTGGAGCATGTATGGGACTGTCCTGAATGTGGTGATGTATGCGGTGGAGCATGTATGTGACTGTCCTGAATGTGGTGATGTCTGCGGCAGAGCATGTATGGTACTGTCCTGAATGTGATGATGTATGCGGTGGAGCATGTATGAGACTGTCCTGATTGTCATAATGTATGCGGCGGAGCATGTATTGGACAGTCCTGAATGTGGTGATGTATGCGGCAGGCATGTTTGGGACTGTCCTGAATGTGATAATTATGCGATGGAGCATTTATGAGACTGTCCTGAATGTTATGATGTCAGATTTTGATTTACTGAATTTCTGAACATTCTGGTAGTATTTTTAACTGATGATAATGATGATGATGATGATGACGACATTCCCCACGGAAGGTTGACTGCAATGAATCTCCACTCTGCTCTGTATCCTGTCTTCATAGAGCACTCGGCCAAGCTCGTCCCTGTACATCTCTTGATGTTGTCCACCTGTCTATGTCACTGTCATTCTCTTTGTTCTTTTCCTTTCGATCTTGCCTTCAAGAAGGGTCTTCAGTGCAGTACTGTGTCTGTTGACGTGCCTAAAGCATCCTATCTGAGAGTGTTGTTACACTTGTCTAATCAACTTGTAACGTGTTACAGTAGGGAACTGTATTTACTGTCTGACTTCAGACTTCCTCTTATACACGACCTGCTCATAACCAGATCAGCTTACAGTCGGATGGCCAGTTGCAAATGGAGTTGGGCCCATACTTTTGTATCATGCGGGGAATGCCGCATGCTCCGTGGTATGTAAGTTTTTATATAAAAATTTATATTCTCCGTTGTTAACTTACAGTATCTGTTTCTTTTGTTATCTCTCTTTGTTTACATCTCTCAGTTTTTGTTTGTTTGTTTTTGTTTTCATCAATCTTTGTTTTTTATTGACCACAGTTTCTGTCTGAAAAAAAAAAAAGAAAGCAGTGCACTCTCTACTTTCCTGAACCTTTCTGTTTTAGACTGCTACGATGAGTTAGTCGCCATATTATTCTTTAGACATCTCAGTACGCAAGTAGCTCTCATTCTTATTTTGCTACCTCATACGCCCCATATGTCAGGAGTGTTGTCCTCTCTTGCTCTCCAAAACTTCCAAAGCTTTGCCTGACTCGAAGCTGCTTTTCATATATTATACATGTAATATTGTAACAGTTCTGGTCTGTCAATCTGTGCTCCCAAATTCCCACCATGAAACCCTAGCATTCCACACCCCTTCTTAGTTTTGCAAGGTTTATTCTGTAACCCGGGGATAGTTTTGCGATACTACTGTTTAAATTAGTCTTTTTTTTTCCTTCTTAAATATAAGGTCGGACAATTAAGTAATCAGACTAATCACATTAAACAAAAAATAAAATAAACAACATTTGAAGATATAACCTGTATTTTATTCAAAGTTAGCCCCTTGTGCATTGATACAGCGAGTTGCACGATTTAACAAACGCTCTAACGATCTCTGCAGTTCTTCTGTTGGTATGGCCCTTAAACTCGATGTTACGGCCCCTTGGATGTCATCAGTATCGTCAAAGAAGTGTCCTTTCAATGGTAACTTTAATTCTGGGAATAGAAAATAATCGCAGGGAGACAAACCTGGGGAATAGGGTGGATGGTTGAGAACACACACTTGTTTTTTAGGCCAAAAATTCCTGTACAAAAAAAAATTACCGCCCGATGAGCCGGTGCATTATCATGAAGAAGGAAAAACTGCCAAGTGTTGAATACTCGGGTCGGACTCGGAGAATTCTTTTCTGTAGGCGTTTCAAAATACTTAAATAAACTTTGGCAGTGACAGTCTGTCCCTCCAGGATAAATTCTTTGTGAATAAGAACTCCTTTGCTGTCGTAGAAGCACACCGACATTGTCTTCACTTTCGACTTTTGAAGACGAATTTTTTTTTGCCTTTTGGTGATGATGTTGATGACTTCCACTGAGCACTTTGGCTTTTAGTTGTGGGATCATAGTGTAAAATCCATGTTTCATTCTCTGCAACAATCAAATTTAAGAAATGTTTATTTCTGCGACACGTTTTGATGATGTCTTTTGCGTACTCAACACGCTAATGTTTTTGGTTATCAGACAACGAATGTGGCAGAAATCGGCAAGCAGCTTTTTTCTTGCCCAAATCTTCCACTAAAAAGCTACAAATGGTCCTTCGGATAACACCAGATTTATCTGCCATCAGCCTCACAGTCAAACAGCGATCTTGTTGTATCCGTTCTCTGACTTTTGCAATGAGTTTCTCATTACGAACAGAAATTTGGGGTCCATGTCTAGTTGCATTTGTTATCGTTTCCTCGCCACTTTTGAATCGTGAATACCACCTGAATATATGTGCACGAGATAAACAATTATCCCCATAAACTTGTCGCATCAATTCAGCTGTCTCAGTGGCACTTTTTCCGAGTTTAAAAAAAAAAATTTAATGTTAGCTTTTTGCTCCATGCTGATTACGTAACAACGCACCTCTAACTAGGTCAATAAAATGTCGGCTTGTGTGTCGTCTGCTTATCGGGCGGCGATGAAAAGTTGCCAGATCATAGGTGAAGTGTCCTCTTTGGATTCCATGCTTTGCTTCCTTAGATGGCATTTTTGTCTTGGCCATAATAAAATCAGTCTCATTAGTTAATTGTCGGAACGTGTATATTATCTTGTAAGTAGATTACACATGTAAAAACATATTAATAAAATCTTTGAAGTGTTTAATCATCCATCCTTATTATAATGTTTTAAAATATAAGCCATCTTTTCGTTTAATTAGCAAATCTTTCTTTATTTCTTTCTTTCTTGTTATCTGTGCAGTGTTATTCAAAGTGTCGTTCTGGAAATCTTGAAAACCGTCTACCATATTCCTCAGTTTTTGACCGACCGATACAAGTCAAGAGCTAGGAGACGACCGCGCCCAGAAATTATCGAATAGGGAACGTCACAAGCTTCCTTGCCATCTGCGGTTCAGTGGGTCTCAAGTTGTGTCCCATGATATGGTTTCGTTTGTCTTTTTTTTTCCTTGTGGCTGGTTGTAGGGGCGTTGTCCACACGAAGTTGATGTCGTGGATGTCTGCATGTTGGACGAAGTTGTTTTATGAAATGTAGTTAGTCACTCTAAAGTTATTCAAAAGTTATAAGCACAAAAATTAAGTTCAGATTATTCAATTCAAATGTGATACCCACCCTCATTTATGCATGTGAAAGCTGGAAATCAACTAAAGAAATAGACAAGAAATTAGACTCTTTTGGAAACGAATGCCTTAAGGAAAATACTTGGTATAAAGTGGAACGAATTCAGGAACAACTCAGAGATAAGACAGATGAGCAAACAACAACCTGTCTTATGGATGATCAGAAAAAGAAGATGGATATATGTCGGTTATGTGATGAAAAGAAACAATCAGAGAATTCCCAAACAAGCTATCACGTGAAACACAGCAGGCCAAAGAAAAAGAGGTCAACTACGTGAAACTCTAAAGAGGACATTGTTAAGAGAAACCAGTTCAATGGGCGTTACATCCCTTGATGAGATTGAAAAACTCGCCGAAGACAGGAAATCTCGACGAACTACCATGCGGGCCCTATGTGACGTTTAGCGGCACGGGAAGGATGTAAGATGTAAGTAGTTAGTCACTGTAACCAACATAACAACCCAGATGAGGCATGCCTTTTTAGACAGAGTTAGTCAAAATCTAACAATTACTTATAATGATGTTTCTTACATCAAACCAAATTTGGCCATCACCCCTAGGTAAAGTTTTCTTAAAGGTAATTTTTTTCCCCACGCCATTAAGACATATCGGGGAACACGCTGTTAGGTCCGTATTTCTAAGACCATCGGCACATGAAAGTGTGATGTGGACAGTAAAATGGCCGCCCGTATTTACCTTCCCAGATTTCTGTGATATTCACTTTTAGAGGCTGGGTGAACCCCGGGGCCTCTTTGGAGTAGTGGTACGAAATTTTTTTTAAAATCGCCACTGCTGGTGGGACTTGAACTCAGTACCACCGGATTAGTAGACCGAGCGCCTAACCACTCAGCCAACTAGGCCGCCAAAGTTTTCATAAGCAGCCTATATATTGAACCAAGAGAGCGTAAAGTGAGCATACAAACTTTGGTGTAGAAGATTTTTTGTGTGGCTGATGCATCCATTTGTTGGGTTTGTTTTCACAGTGACTTCGTTAATAATTGATACATCGAAGCAAACTGATACTGGTGGAGTAGTGGAGTTACACAGAAGTGTATCATGACTTAGTTTTACAAAACGATAGAAGGAGAAAGGAGGGGAGTGGCAATAAACGCTAGGAGTAAATAACGATGACATATGAGAACATAGAAATGGAAAAAAAAATTAGTAACAGTCCAATATTTCGGCAAAATGCTTTTGTCAGAGACAACAAAAATGCGACCAAAAACAGATAAATAAACATACAAAAAAGAATATGGGAACTTATCTGCCAGAGACCCTACTGTGTGAACGTGCCTTTTGTCTTTATGTCGTTTCTTTTCCATTTTCTTTATCTTTCTGTCATTTTGCAAAAGTGAACAATACACATCTGCCAACCTATTATTATTGTTATTATTGCCACGAAGGTAACTCGCGTTCACAGGCCCAGACACTTTCAGCACGGTCATCTTTCCTTCCATGATGATCTCCTGATAAAGATGCGGTATCACCAAAGTAATAACATTTGAGAACCGTCGCTTTATAGAAAAAAAAGAGGAAGGGGGTGTGAGTGTGTGTGGTAATTTCCTTTGTGAGAGCTGGTAACTATAACTGCGATTTGTAACAAATTTACAGACATTTAACCAGAAAGCCTCGAGCTATTCTGGAGAGTGGAAGAAACAAATGTACTTTTGAGTGAATTATTTCATCGATGGTGCACTCATTCTTGTTTTTCCAGTGTTTTCCTTCTCATTATCTTGTCTGCCAATTACACATCGATTTAATAATCGGCACCAGAGCTGTGCGTGTGTGTGTGTGTGTCTTTACCATCCAGTGGTCGACGTATCGTGTTTGTCTCTACGAGTTGCTCCCAGATAATTTCAGTTATAGCGAGCGATCTTGGGCGCGCCCTTGTTGTTGAGTTTTTTGTTGTTGTTGTTTCTTAGATGGGGGTCTTCTCGGAGAATGTATTTAACATCCATGGGTTCTTAATTTGGGATTCAGTAGGGGTACATCATCATCACCATCATCATCATCATCATCATCATCATCATCATCCTCATTCACTCCCTTGAGAGCATAGGCCACGGATAAAGGCTCTCCAGTCATCCCTGTCCTTGGAATTATTCTCTACTTCCTTCCATGTGCATCCCTTGTCTCAGTGCACTGTCATAATTTCTCTTCTCCATGTAAGTGTAGGTCTTCCTCGTTTTCTATTTCCTTGAGGAATCCATGTCAGTGCCTGTCTTGCTATGCTGGTGTCGTGTTTCCTCAGAGTGTGGCCAATCCATCTCCTCTTCCTAGACATGATTTGTATGTTCATAGGTTCTTGACCTGCCCTTTCCCAGACCTCCTCGTACCTGATCTTGTCCTTCCATTTAATGTTTAAAATCCTCATCAAGTAGTAGTTCATGAATGTTTGTATCCTCTGTTGTATTGTCTTGGTCATAACCCATGTCTCTGAACCTTATAGCAGGACAATCTTTACGTTTGGGATACATATAGGGGTCCAAATAGCAGGTCTTTTGTTCCTCTTCTTGTTCTTATTGTTCTTGTTCATTTTGTTCTTCTTGTTATTCGTCTTCTTCTTGTTCTTTTTGTTCATCGTCTTCTTTTTGTTCTTCTTGTTCTTCGTCTTCTTCTTCTTTTTGTTCATCGTCTTCTTTTTGTTCATCATCTTCTTCTTATTCTTCTTGTTCTTGTTCTTCTTGTTCTTCTTGTTCTTGTTGTTATTGTTCCTCTTTTTGTTCTTGTTCTTATTGTTCTTGTTATTGTTGCTCTTCTTTTTCTTGTTCGTCTTGTTCTTGTTCTTTTTGTTCCTCTTCTTGGTCTTGTTGTTGTTGTTCCTCTTCTTCTTCTTTTCTTATTGTTCCTCTTCTTTTTCGTGTTCTTATTGTTCTTCTTCTTCTCCTTGTTCTTGTTCTTGTTATTTTTCTTGTTCTTGTTCTTCTTCGAGCAGCTGCTGAATCCAGGGGGGGGGGGGAATTTTGTAGAGACGGAGGAAAGTTAGGGAACGGGAAAAGATGTAGTGCTCCATTAGCAGACTCCACCGCCGTTGGAAATGTAGAGATGTCTGCCCCGGCGGCCAGGCCGAGGTTGTTAGTGAGAGCAGCAACAGAGGAGAACGGCAGGGCCATGCTCGGGTGTGGTGGCCACACATTGCGCGAGAAATCAGCTGTGGGTCGCCGACTGCTGAGTCAGGTATGGGTCGCCGACTGCTGAGTCAGATATGGGTCGCTGACTGCTGAGTCAGATATGGGTCGGTGACTGTTGAGTCAGATATGGGTCGCCGACTGCTGAGTCAGATATGGGTAGCTGACTGCTGAGTGACTTCGTGGTCACTGACTGCTAAGTGAGTTATAGGTCGCTGATTGCTGAGTTAAGCTATGGATCGCTGACAACTGAGTCATCTATGGGACACTGACTGCTGAGTCAGCTATGGGTCGCTGACTGTTGGGTGAGCTGTGGGTCGCCGACAGCTGTATGCATGGTTCATCTTTCCCAGTAAATTTGTAAAATAATGTTTACCCGTCGCGAATATTCCAAACCGATGAATTATAAAAATGCCAGTAGTAGACAGGTATTTGATTAATAGCAAGCAGAGGAGGAGTTTTGGGTGTGCGGGGAGGAAGGAGGATACATGAATTATCATTATCTTAAAGTATCCGCGACATGAAAAAGCCTGGACACCACTGATAGATACTTACTGCTGCATCAGCTGCATCTTAATGGTAGTGCAGAGCAGCTGCGATGGAAATGGCGACCCAGTTTGTCAGGGCCAGCGATTCAGGGTTGGTCGAGATCCAGCCTCTTTGCTAGGAGGGTGCTTTCCTTTAGTATGGCCGATAGCTGCTGGATCGATGTGTCCCCACGGGTAGTCTAGTCTTCGGCGCGCTCATGAAATTTGATAAAATCACTTTTGCCCAGTCCCCGTCCGGCTCGACGCATGTACTTTAAGATCATTATCCTGGTGTCTGAGACAGAAGTTTCAGAGACATTATAGACCAGGCATTATGGATCTGTTCTTTTGTTATCTTTAATCGTTTTTTTTTAAAAATTAGCATCTGTTTCTGTCAGTATCACCGTTGTTATGATAGCAAATATTGGGATCTTAGGCAACTTTATGGTGCCAATTTATATTCACTTATTTGAGGGGGGCGGGTGGGTGAGTGGAGACGCTTTCCCTGTTGGCAATCAGCGGCCCATAGCTGAAGTGCTAGCGCCAGGGTTGGCATAATCATGTCCCGCTTTTCCGTTGTTACCCTTTAGCTTGGCTGACGGAATAGAATTCTGAAAAAAAAATAGCCACTATAACCCGCTCCCAAGCCGACACGACGCTGTGCCCAAACATCTTCGCAGATCGGCTACGAGGTACACCTGCTGTCTGTTCCAGGGTGTTAGAAGACAAGACAAGACAAGGCATGTTCACTTTCTACAGTATGATAACTGTTAGCTTCTGAGACTGTCATACCCACTGCTCTATGGGTGTCTATGGAGAGTCAGAAGCCAGGCTGGAGGTGTGTATTAACGGAAAAATCTAGCGAGATGGAGGTCCCGGAGGTCAGTTGATGGCGGGGTTCTTTACTACATGCCTTCTCAACTGGCGGCCGCTGCAGCTCTGCTAGATTTCCTTAAGTACAGAGCTCGTCTTTTCTGTGGAGCTGATGGGCAGAGTCGTAATGGAGAAAGTGAAACCATGGGCTAATCACTGTCAGCATAACGGTTCCCCAAGTCTAGTCCAGCAGTGTCCTCAGCTAATCCTCGGAAAAGATTAACTTTCTTCGTGGCATGTGAGATTACCTATGACATGGCTGAAAACTATCTCCATGGCATGAGAGACTACCTGTGGCATGACTGAAAGATTAACTGCCCTATATGACATGTGAGATTAACACCTACAGGACGTAATAGGGATTACTACCCCATAACATGAGAGATGAACTACACCATGACCTTGGGGATGACTACCCCACGACGTGAAAGATTACTAGACCTGGGATGTCCAACTTCATTAGCCTCAGGGCCCACAACTGCATACGGAAATCGAGTGGGCAGACTGCATCTATATCAGTTAGTTTTTGCCAGCATATATATTAACAAAGAGAGCGACGAACAAACAAAAATGAAGGGTATGAAGTAAATGTGAATTGATTGTTTTTAATAACCTTTCTCATGTCTTTAAACAAGTTTTTTTTTTGCATGTTTTGAAGCATTCGTGTAAGCGCACTTTAAAATTTTGACTATATCTAATATATCGCCGATTCCCCGTTGGACTCCCTTGAGCACGGGAAATTAACCATCCCACGATGCCAGAGATTAAAGGGCCACCTTTTCATTCCGTGAGAATACATAGAGGCCACCATGCAGTTTAATATGGACACATCGGATACTTCTGCGGCTGAGAGCGGAGCTAAGCAAGGCTGTCCCTGTTTCTCTTCT
Organism: Achatina immaculata; assembly: GCA_009760885.1. Classification (NCBI taxonomy): domain Eukaryota; kingdom Metazoa; phylum Mollusca; class Gastropoda; order Stylommatophora; family Achatinidae; genus Lissachatina; species Lissachatina immaculata. The sequence goes on along the minus strand of CM019714.1, from coordinate 28,019,145 downwards.
AAATCACAGTTTCCTGTCCTCTTTCACCGCGTATTCCAAAGAGAAAGCGCCTGTGTACATATTCTGCGCTTTTCTTTGTTCAGTTTATGGGTATGTGTAAGAAAACTTTTGTTGGATTGAATGGCCAGAATGGTTTCATGTGACCGATCCTATAAAGAGTAACTGTCAGATTTTAATATTACCTGGTCTTATTGTCCTTAACTTTTGTGAAAATTTAACACTCCTTTTCTTCTTCGTTCGCTCAGATGTCGGCGCCGGAATCTCTCACAAACGCGGCAGTTCGTCTCAGGTTATCGGCGTCACCGTAGAGCTTCTCTTGTAAGGAGCTATGGTCTGGTCAGGTCCTTTGCTTGGGGGAATGTGATTTAGTGTATGTGTAACACAGTGCCTTGTAACTTATGATTGTATTATTATTGTAGCCTTGTAAATTAAGGTAATATTATTGTTATTAATCTTAATATTGTTATCACAGTTAGTATTTTATAATAGTTAGGATTATTATCGATAAGCAGAGTGTAGGTAAGAAACGGTTGAAAATTTGAGAACCAGTGGGAGAGGAACACTCCCACGGTATTAGTAGAAATAATGGACACAGGGATGTTGAACACGATCTAGAAGGATTTACTCAGATAACTGTAGTACATATGGAGACAGACAGACGGACACTGTGTAAAGAGATGCAGACTAAACCCGATACAGTTATCGCAAAGACCTGATACTGGGGAAGAAGTGTGTACCCACGCGAGAAAACTGAATAGACGGATTTAACGCAACAGATTTACTAACAGGTAAGGCATATTTGCTAATCTTAAGATGCACTTCGCGCACGTGAATAGTCCAGCGGTCCATAAGATGACCAGAGGGAGTGGACCGACTTATCCCTAAGTCCAATCAGTATGTAGTCAGCCAGCTGACTAATAGAAAGATCTGGGGGGGGGGGTGTGTCCTATTGGACAACTGACTTACGGTATGTAAGTTTTGAAAGGAGAAAAAAAAAGACAAGGGACAGAGAAGAGACAGGGAAGACAGAAAGAGGACAGAAAAGAAAGAAATAAAGATATGAGAGCAACGACAGCTCGAACAGATGGACAGGTAGAGCCAATATATATTCAGGATATTAGTTTAGAACCAGAAGTAGTTTATGGTAGATAAAAGATAGCATTTAAAGCTGGAAAGTGATTATTAGTACTGCGTGACAAAAAATGCAGAAGATTTGATTTTTTTTATAAAAACTTTGTGTAAAATTCATTCGGATATGCCTCAATTTCAAACTTGTGAATTTCGTTTGGTGAACATTAAAGGTGAACTGTAATTTGATTCAAGAACAAACCTTCTGAATTTTATAGTGACTATGTGCGTTAAGATTTCAGTCTTGTGGTGAACCATATAATATTACGTGGAGTGACATTCTGAACTGTCGAAGTGAACGAAAAGAAGACGTGGTAATGTGGATTAATAACTTAAAACTGACAAGGAATATCAAATGTTGTCTCGGCCACAGCCTAAAATAGAAGTGAGAGAAAGCCAACCTAACTATCATATAAAAGAACGAAAAGGACTACGGAAAATTCAGCGGAGAACACTTCATCATCAGTATAATAATAATTCAGATCTTTAGGTTATATCTGTTGCTGTTTTGCTGCATGCACATAGATCTGGTAGACCGGTTTTCTGCTTGTAGTATAGGGGCCACAGCGAGAGACACAGCAGATTGGAGATGTTGATACTAGAAGGTACAGTACCCGGCAAAATAGAAGAGCGACGAGCTGGCCGTAGGGGGACTCGGGACATCATGGAAGGTCTGAACGTGCCACCGCTAGAAGCTGGTCAGCTTGAGCAAGACCGCATTGCACCCAGGGAGACAGGAGGACAACGTTCTGGAAAGGACACGTCACGTGGAGAAGAAGGCGTAGGTGGTGTGTCAGCCTGCAGTGTCATGTCCTCAGTCGGAAGGTTATCACTTGGTCTTATAGCTGATAACATTCATCGCCTGTTTTTTTTTTTTTTTGCTGTCGGGCGTGGTTTTGTTCATTTGTCTTTAAATGTGACATTTTCATTACAAAGTGATGAATCAGCGGAAAGAACAGCACAGAACGCTTCACTTTCTGGCGGCCTAGTGACTTTTGTTGTTGTTGACTATTTGTTCTGTGAGGGTGACCGTACCATTGTGACCGTGATCTTCCAGAGCAGGCGTGACTTTGTGAATATTTCTTAAGTTAAATATCACAGTCCCGCCTCTCCCCCCACCGATTTCTCGTAAAAATAACCTGGCCCCCGGGGCTTGCACTTAGCTGCTTACATGTGACGTGTGTGCGGGATTTCCTCCACACTTGAAGGAGGTGACAACAGCTCCAGGAGCAGTAATTGTGACTTTGACATTAAGAACATCTTGTCACGATTTTCTGATTGTGGGTTTTTCCATGTGTCTAGTTCTGGAAAAAAAGGGGGTAGGGGTGTTCGTGGGACGGGTTGAGCAGTAGGAAAGTTCTGGGCCGTGGTTTCTCATCTTAAGGTATACCCTTAGGTTTCTTTGAGTGGCCTCCTTTGCTCTTCCATAGAACCGCAGAAAGATATCGTTTTATAACTATTTCTTCTTCTAACCAATTTACAGAGTATGGATCTGCAATACTGTTTCTTGAATAATTTGGACTTTTATATTTACCCGTTTAGTAAGTGCTCATTGAACCGATTCCGTGGGTTATTGCCCTTGGTAAATGTGAGTGATGATTTGGATATAAGACATAGGCATTTTCCCCATTTTTTTTTTTTTTGGTCTGTATATCCCCAAACTGCAGTAAGAACACAAAATGGACAACTGGTCAGTGGAGAAAGAGAAAAATTGAAAGATGGAGGGAACACTTTAACACCCTACTAAACAGAACACAAGCAGCACAAACAATAGACATACCTGAAGCAAAAACGGAACTAAACATCAATACAGGACCAATAACAATAAGTGAAGTAAAGGAGGCGATAAAGAAGCTAAAATCAGACAGGGCACCAGGTGAAGATGAAGTGACTGCGGAGATGTTGAAAGCAGAAGAAACAGAAACACCAAAACAACTTTGCCGGATATTACAACAAATTTGGGATTTAGAAAAAGCCCCAGAGGAGTGGAAAACTGGTCTTATAGTAAAACTACCAAAGAAGAGTGACCTCAGAGATTGCGGGAACTGGAGAGGCATTACCCTACTGCCTCTCACCAGTAAAGTATTTTGCAGAATAATCATCAACAGAATTGTACCAACACTTGAGGAAAAACTTCGGAAAGAGCAGGCAGGATTTAGGAAAGGAAGATCATGCATAGACCACATATTTGTACTTAGACAAATATTAGAACAGGCCAATGAGTGGCATAGCACAACATATGCATTATTCATAGATTTTGAGAAAGCCTTTGACAGTGTCAACAGAGATGCACTGTGGAAAATCCTAAGATGGCATGGCCTCCCCCATAAAATAGTTAATGTAATCAAAGCCCTATACGAGGGTTTTCAGTGCAAAGTTATCTGTGGAGAACATACCTCCAGCAGCTTTAGGGTACAAACAGGAGTGAAACAGGGATGTGTACTATCACCAACATTATTTATCTTGGCAGTAGACTGGTTAATGAAGGAGGCAACATCAGACAAACGCAGAGGATTACAATGGACCCTTGACACAGTGCTGGAGGACCTTGACTTTGCGGACGACATTTGTCTATTATCAAGCAGTCACAGAGATATGCAAGATAAAATAAACAAGCTAACTCAGAATGCAAACAACATAGGACTAAAGATCAACGTAGGAAGGACAAAGTTAATGAAGCAAAATGTGAACAACAGAAATATACTCAGAGTAGATAACAAGTTAGTGGAGTAGGTCAACGAATTTGTATACCTTGGCAGCAGAGTAGTAGAAAATGGAGACAGCACAGAGGACATCAACAGCAGACTTACTAGAGCAAACCAGGCTTTTGCAATGCTGCAGAATATATGGAAATTAAAAAAACTAGCATAAATATGAAAATCAGGATATTTAAGAGTAATGTTCTAAGTGTACTACTCTATGGAAGCGAATGCTGGAAAATCACCAAAACCATAGAAAACAAGTTGAATTCTTTCCAGACTAAATGTTTACGAAGAATTAGAAAAATATTTTGGCCAAACACTATAAGAAATAACATCTTATTAGCAGAAATGCAGATGAAACCACTGAACAATTATTGAGGAAAGACGCTGGCGATGGTTGGGACATGTGCTCCGAATGACTGACAACTCACTACCAAAAATAGCACTAAGATGGACACCACAGGGGAGCAGAAGTAAGGGTAGACCAAAAGAGACATGGAGAAGAACAACAGAAAGGATGTTGAGCAATAGAGGACTCACCTGGGCAAGAGCAGAAAAAAGGCGAAGGACAGGCATTTGTGGAAAACCCTTGCGGAAGCCCCATGTGCCCTGGGCACTTAAGGTTCAGAGAGAGAGAGAGAGAGAGAGAGAGAGATCCCCAAACAGAATTGATACTTGAAGCCACTAACTGCAGGTTATGTTCACAGTAAGACGCTTTGGATGAAGTAAACCTAGAGGCAGTAGTAGAAGAAAGAAAAATCCAGGCGTGAAACAGAGATAGTTTTATGACCGGACACTGATGTCTTCATCAACGTTAACAAATTAGACACGGTTCCGTATAGGCTGTCGCCCAGCAGCAAGTGGTTCTACTTGTATTCGGAACTGGTTTGATTTCTGTTTCTTAAAGAAAGCGGTTCCAAGTAGGTACTACTCTGTGTTAGGAATCGGTTTGTAGGAGCCGGGTACACGCTTTGTACTGGAAGAATCGAAAGAACTGGTTCCTAATTCGGATCCTGCCCAGCTCTGGTATAGACCCATTGAGCATAGCTTCTTGGGTGCATTCATTCGTCTAGTAGGTGCTTCTCGGACGTTTCTTAGTTGTGTAGTTGGCGGAGATTATGTTCTGCTGTCCTTTTCTACTCAAAATAGCATTGTTAGTTATTATTAGATTACAATGTTTACGAATTGCTGATCCGTCTTAGATAGTGTTATCTGTAGAAGACGGCACGGAATGGTGATAATGAATCTGTAGATGAAATAACTTCTACACAGAAATCCATGAGACCTGAAAATGATTAAGGTTCTCTTCCAGGATAAACACAACGGTTAAGAAAATGCACAGTTGACTTCTTGAAGATAAAATTCAGAAGTACAAGATAAAATAAACCTTAACTGCATCATTTCGTATTGATGCTTTACATTTAAGCAGATCGCTACATTAACTGATGTCCACATGCTTTGCAGTTATTCGGGTCACTCTTTTAACTGATATTGTTCTTATTCTTTGCACGTATGCGGGTTATTCTTGTAATTAGCCTTGCCCTCATGTTTTACAGTTAATGCAAATCATTCTTTAAGCTGACGTTGCTCTCATGCTTTGCAGTTATACGAATCATTGTTATAAGGTACGTTGCCCTCATGCCTTGCAGTTATGCGAATCTTAACCCCCTTCTCCCAAGCATGACATTAATGTCAGTTTGCTGAGCCTGGCTAAGCTTGTAAGAAAGCGAGTAGAAGTGTGTTAAAAAAACAATGAAGTCGATTATAATAAATGGGATTAAGATCTGGAAGAGTGCAGTTGTTGTGGGCGTGGTTTTAATGCGAAGTAAGTCGGCTGAAGTGGAAGCTGTTATGACTTGTAGATGGTCTTTGCAGTATCTTTGTAGATATTTTATGGACATAGACGTGGGGCGCTTGATGATCGTCAGGTCTTTTGGCCCAGAACTGGTATCATCATCATCATCATCATCTCCCAAAGTCAGCCCTGTCTTGATCAACCCGAAATACCTCAAACTGCTTCTTTCATGCTTCCTTTAGAGCTGGTCTCACTTAAACAATACCCGGAAGTTTATGCATTAATGCTGGTCTTTTGTGATCGTGTGTCAAGAAGACATGCGGATAATTATAGAAAACAAGGACGCTGGAAATGGTCTGGTTTTGTGATCCCAGGAGATCCACGAGGTCGTCACTGGAACAGCCTCGAAAGAAAGGTGATTCGAGGTCGAGCAAAGATAATTTGATGAAACCAAAAACAGGTGGCATACAGTAAGTGTGGGTGCACCGTGCAAAAGCTCGTTCCGGACCGTGAGAAGTGGAGATAATTTGTTTGTGTTTTTGGCAAGGAATCACAGAGTTCGTGGTGATTTACCAGGAATGGGCAGGCTTCTTTCGATTTAGGGAAAAACTAGGCAAATGGGAAGGTGAAGAGTAAAGGTTGAAAAAAAAGGTAAAATCCCCGTTTCCACACCATTAAGGCATATTGGGGGATTTGGTGTTAGACATGGGATATGATGTTAGACTTTGGGCATATGAGAGTGTGATCTATCACACCTGGCCGCATTTATCTTCCCAGATTTCTCTGGTACACATTTTTAGAGGCTGGGTATACTCCGGGACCTTTTTGACGTGGTGGCAGCAGAAAAAAATCCCTTCTGGGATTTGAACTCAGTACCACCGGATTAGTAGACCGAGCGCCTTACTGTTCAGCCAACCAGGCTGCCGACAATGAAGAGATCTGATAAAAATAAATTACCATGACGGTGGAGATAATGATGGCGATGATGATGAGGATGTAATTTATCCTAACGTGGTTAAGGGGAAGCAATCCAATTGATAGAAAAGCAGCGTTGATGGGGGTCACAGAGGGCCACCTGATGTGGTTGTCTGTGTGCATAGTTTGGGCTCGGTTCATGAGAATACACTATAAAATGAAAAACAGATGTGATCAGAGGTGAAGGTGGGGAAGTGGTCTTTTGACGGACGAAATCTTCATTCTGAAATTGCGGTTTTAACAGGACCAAGGAAGTAAAGAAAAAAAAAAAAACGAGATGGCGCCAGATTGAAAACTCGTTGGTGTTGAGGAGGCCACACTGAAACCCGTCGAAAGAGTGAAACATTCGCCGGGTATAAAGAACAGAGACTTTCTAACATTGTTGAGGAGGCCACACTGAAACCCGTCGGAAGAGTGAAACAGGCGCCGGGTATAAATATACTAGAATGGTATAGTATGGTATGTGCCAAGACACGGCACTAATTAAAGTACTTCGCAGTTGTGTAAAGCCGCCACCCACGTGATAAACTGTACTGCTTTTTCTTACCCTATCTACTGATTACATCTGAGGAATTTTAATGTGTAACTGAGAACGAACACGTCTCAATCGTTTGAGAACCACTAACATTCAAATTGATAATAGCAATTATACATATTTATTATGGGAAAAATGAGTGTTGAATAAGTGAGGATGTAGCGATAAATTGAGTAAACAGATTAATAATCCAACTCCTCTCCCGACGAAAAGTAGTTCGCTATGTAGAGAGGGAGTGGGCAACAATCAGTCTCTGCTAGGAAAAACAGGCATTCAACATGATGTAATAAGAGCCAACTTACTGAAAATTTCATGGATCTTTACACACCACTTCACATCACCAAAAATGCCGGACTTATGGTCCTAAAAAGTCTCAATAGAACTAATTCACATTTCTTCAGTTACAAACTATTTCTAACAACTCGTAGCTGCATCAAAAATACATGAGGAAAAAAAACTAACAGTTCACATAATAGCATCCTAACTGAAACATCCTTCTCGGTCAAACTGTACATAATGAATTTGCAATCATAATGAATTTCAAACTACTAAACAATCTAATCATTATCATCTTCCTACGTAAGAGTTTGGTCCTTAAATATGAACTACAATTTCTATTCCTAAATCTTCCCGAAGATTCTATCTCGTGCAAGATAAAAATAAAATCGTGATTAAAACATTTCTGCTTAAAATCTCAATGCATGCAAAAATTACCTGTTTATGACATTGGACATTAAACTAAAAAAAGTAATCCTATTTTAAGCTTTTCTGTAACTAAAAATAAAGAATTAAACAAACATGTCCTAAATAACTTTAGTTTACTGTAAAAAAAATCCCGTGCCTGGACATGACAAGAAATGGCCTTCAACGTGTCAAACCTGACCTATAGTTGATCTGTACTTAAAAAAAAAAAACTAAGGGCGCTAACCACTACGTTAGTCTACCGAATAAATCCCTGGTTAGCTCCCCTATACCGTTAAATTTAAAAAAAAACAGAATTTCAGAATTAAGGAATTCTGTTATATAAAGAACAGAGACTATCTAACAGCTGCCTTGCTCATAGTTTTCCTAACAACTGCCCTACCCAAAGTCTTCCTAACAATTATTTTCCTAACTCGTTTACTGTCTTTGTAGCAGCTGCCTTGATCAAAGTTTTCCTAATCAACTATCTCAGACCACTGCTTCTACCCAACTTTTGTCTCTTCTAATATTACGACTCTTCAGATTTACCACAGTTACTTCCCAACTCATCCTACAGTCTAACGCACCTCATATTCTATTTTGTTTGGATTATCCACCATTTTGGTGTGTACCGCCAACAAACCATTCCGTATCACTTCAAAGATCTATTCTTGTGATGGGCCCTCTACCAATATCTGATTCCTGACCAACAACGGACAGACGTCAGTTCGTCTCTTCTGGTTATCGGTCGCTGACATTGTTCAGAGTATTTATTATCAAAGTATTAATATCTAAATTATAATGGCCACCGTGCGGCAGTTTTCCATACAGCATCTCCTGCGATAGAAGGCTGAAAACGTGTTAGTAAGTAAGTCTTGAAATAAAGATTAGTGTAATTATTACTGTGAGAGAGAAATACCAACGCCATGCAGGAGAATTGCTGGAGAAGGTTTCTGCAGCTAAAGTGGGATCGCTGTGTTGACCTCCCTGAGACACAACGACCTGTCGTTCTATTGGGAATCAGCGGCCTGTGTAGAACTGTCTAAAAGCCTACATAGGTACGTCCAGCATTATCTCGCTTGCGCGCGGGGTTTTTCCCTTCCTGGAGCTCACGCGAGGCACTTAAACGCTCGCGCATTGCCATAATGGCGTCGTGTTTGAAAAATTAAAATCTCCGCCGGGCAAAAGATTGGAGAGAGGAAAAAAAAAAGGACAAAAAAAAAAATAAAGTTAATAATTTGACACGTTCAGCCTGGAGCACTTGCTTCCCTGCTTCCTGTAGGTCTACTTTGAGGAGAAAACGTGATTGTTTGGTGGGAAAATCACGGCCACAAAAAAAAAGTGGGGGGGGGGGGGGTTAATCAAGGCTTCCCACCAGAATTATGTTTCCTACGTTGAATTGGCAACACTATTTTCTAAACGTTGAGTGATTGAGTCGTCTGTGTTTTCAGCACTTGCGTCCTTCTGTCGATTTTCGTGTGTCCCAGCACTTACTGCGATCTGGAAAGTTCTTTATTTTTTGTTTTTTTTAAAATTGAGTATAGCAGCTGTTGTCTTTTCTAAGATGGTCGATGATTGTGACAGATGCATGGACAGAAATAGCGCTTGTTTTGTGTGTGGAAATGGCTGCTTCTTGTGATAGAGCTGATGACGATAGAGAGGTACCCTCTGTTACTTAACGCTAGGTTAAGTTTAGGATCCCCGCCGCATAGTAGAATATAGCTGCTGTTTTTTGTTTCTTCACTTGCACATGCTGATAACGTCCTGACACCATATTCACACTTGTCATTAGACTCGCAGTGAGGCATGGTCTTAAAAAAGAAGTACCACGTGGAAAACTTGCTTGGGTTGAGAATGCTAGACTGAAACGCGTCGAAAGAGTGAAACAGGCGCCGAGTATAAAGAACGAAGGTATAACTGAGAACTGCAACTTGGGCAGAGTGCTCGAGGGACACTCGAACTGTTTGGGTGTGACCGAAGTTGTACATATTTTCTTGTGGACTAAGATATACTTTCTTCTGTTCCCTGTATTCTTGGAAGATACCGATTTTCTGGCATTACTTGTTTCTAAGCAGTTCCGGATTAAAAGAGGTCAGGGGGGCAGTAATGGGGAAAATGAAGAGTTAAAGTTAAAAAATAAAATACTAATTAACACAAATGAAATGTTATTTCATGTAGATATGGTAGAGTTTAGAAAAATCAAGGTCGTCTCAGTGGCGAAGTGGTTAGTGTAGTAATGTCTCATGGGGAAGGTTGATGGTTCGGAACCTGCCGCGCCCCAGTCACCCAGCTCTAGAAGTTGGTACTTGGCTTCTGCTGAAGCAGGGGATGGAAAGACATTCAGGAATGATGCTGACTACATGCAGTGTACGCCCCTAGAGGGATGCTTTTAGTGCCTGTATTATCCAAGAGGATACCGTCCAGCTAAATGGTATTTTTGTGCTTACTTGATAAAGGCATATTGCCGAAATATTGGTTTGTTATGCGTGCTCATCTCTTTGTCTCTTCTGCCACCTTTCTCGCTTTTACTTCCTTCTGTTTAACTGAACCGTACTGCTCTGGCTATCTGTGCTAGAAACACTTCTAGAGCAGGGGAACCTCTCGAGCGTTTTCGATGGACTCTCCAGGTTGCGGATATGTGTTTTTTATGAAGTTGCTTTAGTATTGCTGTTAGTTATAGAGTATTGATTACTAAATTACTTTCGCATAATGAGTATTTAGGGTTGCATGGACAATGTGAAACTCGATAAAAGAGACGATGAGCTGAAGAGTTTGGAGGTCCCTGCTCTAAGTTTGTGAGCAGGTCAAGATAAATATGAGCACTTGCACTAAAAGCCCCGGGCACCTCTAAGATACGACATGTCTGCCTTCATCTTTAGTATATACTGAGTGCCTGTGGGCTATGCTAGATCATTTTATCACACGGTGACAAGCAGCTGACATTCGGGCATCAGGGTTGGCGAATCATAGCTGACCAAGACCCTGCCCCACCTTGGTACCCCCAGCAACAGGCCTCCAACTGGTTAACGTGACAGGGATCGCCAGTCCCCATGGTGGCGGAGTCTCTTAACTAAAGAAGTACTGCACCTCCCCCCCACCCCCTGCTCTTTAGCTGCTCTCAGGGACTGAAAAAATAGCTGCCACTCCCAAACCGACACCATGCCGTGCCTCACCACACTCACAGCATCGGCTGCAAAGAAAACCGGCTCGCAGTTCCATGGAGGTTGAAGAAGAACAAGAACAGCAACAAAGGGTTAAAAAAAAACAACAGCAGCATTTAAGAATAACAAACCGGATGGATTTATATAGTCAGAAGAAAGCTTTAGAACCACAGTTAGGTATGTTAATACGAAATACGACGCTTTTAATCAAATCTATAGTAATGTTGATGACATGTAAGGCATACAGCAAATCTTATGTGAATATAATAGAATGTACTGAGGGTTGCCATGGTCACCGGCTGGAACCTGTAAAACTTTGAGGAGGAATTGTTCAGAGTAAGCGATTTTCCCGGGAACACAAAGAGTGAAAGAAAAGACCTAAAGTGACAGGAAGAGTATGGTCATCTTGGGTGTCCAAGCGGTTAGTGCACCAGTTTCTAATGATGAGGGTCAGTGGTTCGAATCTGGCGCCCCGGTCATTCCAGGTGAGTACCCGGTTTCTTCTTGAGCGAGGAAAAGAAAAGGAGGCCATGCATGAGGCTGACCACATCACCCTCTAGTGTGCTGACAGGTCAAGGAATATGTGGACACTAACACCATGTCCACTGAGTGCCTCCATAGCGTGCGTAGTAGGGTTACCTTTATCTTACCTTTATCTTACATAAAAAATAAATGTTGATGGTAACTTTCGTGAAACTGTTATCAAACAAGTCTTTTTATTCGAAATTTTGGAGAATCTCCGCCAGATCAAGTGCTATTTTTTGTGAGGATCTCTTCCCCCCCCCCCCCCCCTTTCTTCTTTTCGTTATTTCTGTTGTCCTTGATGAAAGCATATCGCAGAAATATTGATTTGTTTGTTTGTTTTCTTTTTCTTTTTGTTTTACATTTTATCTCATTGCCTCTTTGCCATTTTCTTTCTCACCTTTACGTATACTTTTTTTCCCCCTTCTATAACTACACCTCTTACTATCTCTGCTCCACTACAGCAGAAGCAGTTTTACTGCAGTTCTGAACTCATCGATTTTTGAGTAGCCAGGTACCTATTTCTTCAGCTGAGCGAGTGAGACGCCTCCAGCCGCATTTGAACCACGGACCTTTGTCATGAGATACGACTGCACTACCACTTCGCTTCAGAAGTAGCCACAGAGTGTGTGTGTGTGTATAAAACTTATTATGGATTGTAGCGGAGATGCCTCAAGGGCAAGGGAGATAACCAGTAAATAAACCAAGCCGCCAACGATCCTGTCTCATGACTTGTTATTCTGATAAGTTTTTGCCTGGTTACTGCTATGATTTTTGTTCCAGTGATCATTTATATTTCTCTCATTGTCCCGTTCCCCCCCCCCCCCCTTTCTTTGATTACAGGTATACGGCGGTGTGGAGACGTTCCTCCTTGGAGTCTACAATCTTGTGAGTAATATTAAACTCTAGTTGTTGATACTGTTATTTGTTGTTGTTGTTGTCCTATTGTTGTTGCTATTTTTGCTGTTGTTGTTTTTGCTGTTTTTTGCCACTGTTCTTGTTAATGTTCTTTTTTTGCAAATGCTTATGTATTGTTGCTGTTGTTGTTTTTGCTATTGTTGTTCTTGTTACTGTTCTTTGTTTTTTTTGCTATTGTTGTTTGTGTTTTTTTGTATATTGTTGCTGTTGTTATTTTTTGCTATTGTTGTTGCTGCTGTTTTGGTTTTTTTTCTGTTGTTGCTGTTATTGTTTTTGCTATTGTTGTTGCTGTTATACAGCTCTGCTTTTTTCCGTTATAAGTCAATATTATATACATTATTGACATATGTTTATTACCGCCTGTTGCCAGTGAAGTCCTTAGAATTACGACACTGATTGATGACGTCATCGCGTTGTGCGTAAATAGTTCCATATTCACGTTTCGTGTTGTTCACAAGAGTGATATGGCATTTTGTGCCCTGTAGTAACTGTCGTGAAAAACTGCATTGAAGTTTCGGTAAAATGTCACTTTTTTTGGGGGGGGGGAGGGGGAGACAAGTAACGAATTCTAATAGCAGCAATATTTTCATGTGCATATCTTCTGTCGTATTTGACTGGTTACAAATCGTTTCAACTTAGTGTCCGTCTGAGTCTTTCATTTTTATGACGGTTTCCTACTTAGACGCGGACATTTAGACGTGAGTCGTATTCTCTCGTGGGATTTGAACTCAAAACTCCTTCGTTTACGAGCGGAATTCTTAGCCGCTGAGCTATCCTTTGTGTTAGTGGTAGTTATTTGTTGAGTATATTCTTAATTTTGCAGGTGAAATGTAGATCATGGAGGACCGCTGGCTTTTAGCTGAAAATGGAATGTAGATCATAGAGAACTGCGGGCTTTTAGCTGAAAATGGAATGTAGATCATATAGGTCTACTGGCTTGTAGCTGAAAATGGAATATAGATCATAGAGGACTTCTGGCTTTTAGCTGGGAATGGAATGTAGATCAAAGAGGACTGCTGACTTTTAGCTGAAAATGGAATGTAGTTCATAGAGTACCGCTGGCTTTTAGCTGAAAATGGAATGTAGATCATAGAGGACTTCTGGCTTTTAGCTGAAAATAGAATGTAGATCATAGAGAACTGCTGGCTTTTAGTTGAAAATGGAACGTAGATCATAGAGGACTGCTGGCTTTGAGATGAAAATGGAACGTAGATCATAGAGAACTGCTGGCGTTTAGTTGAAAATGGAATGTAGATCATAGAGGACTGCTGTCTTTTAGCTGAAAACGGAATGTAGAGCATAGAGGACTGCTGGCTTTTAGCTGAAAATGGAATGCAGATCACAGAGAACTGCTGGCTTTTAGCTGAAGATGAAACCCCTCCCCACGATCAAACTTCTGCGTTAAGATCAGACATATCGGACAAACCCGAACGATGTTGGAGAGAGAGAGTGAGGGAGCATCATTGTGGCTGTAATGAACGCATTGTTTAACTCGTTTACCAAAAAAAACGGCTGTTTAAATTCATTTCATACTGTCCGTCTCTAAATAATGGAACGCTCCACCTCTTAGTTGTTGCATAATTAGAATGATGAGGCGCAGGCACCAACAGCTTTGCTTCATATAAAATAAATGTTACATATTCATTATATTCCTGAAAGGGAAGAGTCTCATTTTAGTTTGGTTAGAGATATAGGTTTAGGGTTGGTCTCTGCCGTCTGGGCCAAGTTGATGAAGTACTGGAAGTTAATTTTCTTGATTTGGTACTTTTTTGTGTATTTTTTTTTTCTCCTATCCTTGCAGCTTCTGCTTTTAATTACTTTAAGTTATTTCAGATGTACTTTTTCTGTTTGTTATTACTGTTTCTGTATGATATTGTAAACGGTGTAAACAGCCCACTGTCAGCAGCCGGGACATTAGGTTATGAACACTATTTATTATACAAGTTGTTGCAAGGGTATATTCAAGTTAGTTCGGGATATGTCTCGGTGGGGGAGCCATCGTGTGATTTTGTGGATGTGATTGGTTCTTGATATTGAAGCATATAAAGTGTTATTGTGCCCTGTATTGATTATGGTGTACGTGATGTGATGTGTGGTTGTTGGTTATGACTCCATCGAGCACCCCGGACTCGCGTTGGTTGTGTATGAGTTTGGTTATTAGAGATGATTTCTTAAGGATGATAGTGCATATGCTGGGTGCACCCAAAGGTACTCGTTTGTAAAGCAGGGTTGTAGTATTAGTTGGGATGGTCTTTATATATATTTATATAAAGCTGATAAGGGTTGACATACTGTAATACTTTTGATCTATGCTGGTAACATGGTACGATTTGTTATGTAAGAAGCTGTGAGCGATGTTTCAGTTATACATATTCTTTTGCCATGAGTTTGATTTCGTTGCCATGCACATATAGTATATATGTAACGTTCCTATGCAACTACCGACCGGTGAGCCGGTACAATATCATAAAGAAGAAAAAAAACTGCCACGTTTGGAATACTCCAGTCGGACTCTGAGAATCCTTTTCAATAGGCGTTTCAAAATATTTAAATAAACTTTGGCAGTGACAGTCTGTCCATCTGGAATAAATTCTTTGTGAATAACTCTTTTGCTGTCGTAGAAGCACACCAACATTGTCTTCACTTTCGACTTCTGAAGACGAAATTTTTTTGCCTTTTGGTGGTGATGATGACTTCCACTGAGCACTTTGACGTTTAGTTGTGGGATCATAGTGGAAAATCCATGTTTCATCCTCTACGACAATCAGATTTAAGAAATGTGTATTTCTGCGACACGTTTTGATGATGTCTTTTGCGTACTCAACACGCTGATGTTTTTGGTCAGACAACGCATGTTGTATAGACCGGCAAGCAACTTTTTTCTTGCCCAAATCTTCCACTAAAATTTTACGAATGGTCTCTCAGTTAACACCAAATTCATCTGCCATCATCCTCAAAGTCAAACAACGATCTTCTTGTATCCGTTCTCTGACTTTTCCAATGAGTTCCTCATTACGAACAGAAATTAGGGGTCCATGTCTGGTTGCATTTGTAATCGTTTCCAAGCCAGTTTCGAATCGTGAATACCACCTGAATATCTGTGCACGAGATAAACAATTATCCCCATAAACTTGTCGCATCAGTTCAACTGTCTGAACGGCACTTTTTCCGAGTTTTAAACAGAATTTCATTATAGCTTTTTTTTTTTTGCTCCATGCTGATTATACGTGACAATGCAGTCTAACTGGTCAACAAAATGTCGGCCTGTTTGTCGTCTGCCTATCGGGCGGCGATGAAAAGTTGCTAGATCGCAGATGAAGGTTGCCTCTTTTTATTCCATGCTTCATAGATGGCATTTTTGTCTTGGCCATAATAAAACCATTCTCATTACTTAATTGTGGGACCTTGTATGTATGTGTCTACGTGTATATATATATATATGTCAGTCACTCATTTGCATGCCCCTTGCGGAACTTTGTAATACTGTTCAAAAAAAAAAAAAAAAAAAGAAACGCAACATTACTGTAGGCGTAACGGACACTAAGTTTCAAACTTGTATCAAAATTTTATTTTACGGATTAATTTTTCAATCTTGCCAGGAAGAAGCTTTAAGACTTTAACAGTGAAATGATGTTCATTAAATTTGGTTTGGACGTTTATTCTTTGCGAATGAGGCCTCTGTTTCAGTAAGGTGTATGGCCTCTTCTGGCCTGTATCAGAGAACGACATCTCCTTGACATGGATCCGATGAGCCATTGGATCTGTTGTTGTGGGATGGCTTCCCACTCTTCTCGCAGTGCAAAAGACAACTGTCGGAGATTGGTTGGCGCCACGTCTCGCTGGCGGACTTTTCTGTTGAGTTTATCCCATAAGTGTTCTATATGGTTCATGTCTGATGACATGGATGGCCACGGAATGGTCTGGACGTTGTTGTCAGCGAGGAACTGGGTGGTGAGTTGTGCCACATGAGGTCGAGCGTTATCCTGCTGAAAAATCGACCCTGGTGCAGCCAGAAATGGAAGGACGCGAGGACGAAGAATTCCTACGACGTATCCTTGGACATTTAGGCGTCCTTCAGTTTGCACCAGGTCACTTCTTCCCATGAAGAGGAGAAGCCTCATCCACGCAGTTCTGGGCGTAGCGCTCATGGACTCTGCGGTAAACTCTTCTCCGTCTGTCGTGTCGCTGGAGCAGAAAGAATGATTCACTAAACCAAATCCTTTTTCATTCATTCGCAATTGTCCATTGACATTGCTTGTTTGCTTACTACAGTCGGTTCTGGCGATGCCGGTCCGTAAGAAAAGGACATTTTTAGGGTCTTCTAGCCCAAATACTAGCGTCATGCAGCCGGTTCCTGACCGTTTGATCTGAAATTCGACGAGCTGCTGTCATTGATTGAACTGTTGAGGACGCAGATGCAAATCGATTCCTGAGGTGACGCAGCCGTTTGAAGCGGTCTTCAGCAGGAGTTGTGACTATGGGTCTTCCACTGCGCGGCCGGTCTGCAACTGTGCCAGTTTCTTGAAATTGTCTCCAAAGGCGATTAATGGTGTTCCTAACCACATTAAATTGTCTGGCCACTACACTTTGTGACTGCCCAGTCTGTAAACGTCTAATGATGATGAGTTGTTGTTCTGTAGTGAGATGAACCATATTTCCACATTGAATTTTCAAATGAATTGATTCGAGGAGCGTCAGTCTTTTATAGGCATTCAATAACATGGTCAGTGAGTTCTGTGTTCAGTAAGTTTCACGGGATTCTCATGAACATGTCATGAGTTATTGTCAAAAATGCCGTTTTGACTAGTGTCACTTTTCTGTGCTCATGAATCATCTGCTGCGTACTATTCAAGTCAGCACGTGAAGTTGACGTCCAAGTGAACGTTTCAGGCAATTTGCTCTTGTCTGATCAGCAAACTTTAGTTTAAATCGCAACATCGTATTTGTTGTGTGTTTCTTGTATATATATATATATATATATATATATATATATATATATATATATATATATATATATATATATATATATATTGTGTCAGAAGTATTTTGAAAAGTTATTCTCAGTAGAATTAAAGATATAATGGATGCTGCAATGAGAGAAGAACAATCAGGATTTCGAAAGAGAGAAAATGTCTCGGCCAAATCTTTACTCTAAGAGTAATACTTGAAGAATATATTGAAAAGCAAGGACCGTTAATCCTGAACTTCATAGACTTTAAAAAGGCATTTGATAGCATACACAGAGATTCACTGTGTAGAATTGTAAGAATATGTGGAGTACCATCTAAGATTGTTAACATCATTAGTGACCTGTGCGATGGATATGTTTGTGCAGTCAGTATAGACGAAGGAATGAGTTAATGGTTCCAGATTGAAACAGCGGTTTATACAAGGATGTATATTACCTCCCTTACGTTTTGGAATTGCCATGGACTTCATAATGAAAAAATGTTGCAAAGGTAAAACGGGCATTGATTGGGTACGTGAGACCCAACTGGAAGATGTTGATTTTGCAGATGACATAACTCTTGTCAGCGACAGTATGAAATCAATGGAAGTATAAACAGATACCCTGTCTTCAATGGCTAATAAATTAGAACTTGAAATTAACAAAGATAAAACAAAAATAATTAATGTTCTCATTAACGACGGAGGACAAATATACATAGAAGGAACAGCTGTTGAAGAAGTAAACCATTTTGCATATCTCGGCAGCTGTATAGACCACAATAGTGACACCAGAAAAGAAGTTAAAATTCGAATTGCAAAAACAGCATTGGCCTTCAAAAATCTTGAGAACATATGGCATTCAAAAGTTATAAGCACAAAAAACAAGTTAAAATTATTCAATTCAAATGTACTATCCACGCTCATTTACGCATGTGAAATCTGGGAAACAACTAAAGAAATAGACAAGAAATTAGACTCTTGAAAACAAATGCCTAAGGAAAATACTCGGTATAAAGTGGAATGAATTAAAGAACAACGCAGAGATAAGACAGATGAGCAGACAAAAACCTGTCTCATGGTTGATCAGAAAAAGAAGATGGATATATGTCGGTCATGTGATGAGAAGAAACAATCAGAGAATCCCCAAACAAGCTATCAAATGGAACACAACAGGCCGAAGAAAAAGAGGTCAACCACGTGAAACTTTAAGGAGGACATTGTTAAGAGAAGCCAATTCAGTGGGCGTAACATCCCTTAATGAGATTGAAAAACTCACCGAAGACAGGACATCTTGGCGAACAACCATGCGTGCACTATATGGCGTGTAACTTCGCGGCGGGAAGGATATATATATATATATATAATCTTTTATCTCCCTGGAACTGGAAGCTGGTGTTCTTTGCAGCCAATGCTGTGAAGGTATTTAGGCGCAGCATCGTAGCGACGTAGTAGTTGGTTATTGCAGCTATTTTTTTCAGTCCGTGAGTACAGCTAAAAGCCAGGGGTGTGTGCTGTAATTCTTTAGCAGACTTCACCACCATGGGGACTATGGCGATCCCTGACCCCGTTTAGCCAGTTTAGGCCTGTTATTAGGGGTACCAACGGAGAGGTGGGACAGGGTTTTGGCCAGCTGTAATTCGCCAACTCTAACGCTGTGGGTCGCTGATTGCCTAAACGGTCCCATAGGAGCTTTCTGCTTGCAGGCTGAGAACCGCTGGTGGTGGAGGGACATGATTTACCTCTTCTCTGCAGTAAAAAAAGATGACCGAGTGAAAAGCACGATATCCTTTCGTGGTTGTGTGGC
Organism: Achatina immaculata; assembly: GCA_009760885.1. Classification (NCBI taxonomy): domain Eukaryota; kingdom Metazoa; phylum Mollusca; class Gastropoda; order Stylommatophora; family Achatinidae; genus Lissachatina; species Lissachatina immaculata. The sequence goes on along the minus strand of CM019714.1, from coordinate 27,999,974 downwards.
TGCACGTTCTGCCCAGAGTCCGTGGTTCGAGTATCGGTCCTTGTCTTTATCATTTTTTTTCCCTCTTCTTTCTTCCATGTCTGAAGTGCTTTGTGCTTTTATAGGCAAGACAATGCGCACAGCGATCTCTTTAGAACACTGGCGCATCTTTATTGTTAACATGAACGTCAGCAAGTTTTCTTAAGTTCAGTCTAATATGCAGGGAATTTCTGGTAATTTTTGCCGGGTAAAAACAGAGATAGAAAAATAGGAAGATCAAACGGAAAATATGAAATCACTTTAAAGCAAGTGGGGTTTTTGTGTCTGTTGTTGTTATGTTTTAAACATCGGCTGGTTAACTACAATGTAAAGGTCTTTGCAGCCGAGCAAAGAAAGAGATTGGTGAGTCGTTACAATTGGAGAGAGATTGCTCGCTTTTGATTGGCTGGAAATGTTATGACATAATAGAGAGCATTTTGAGAGTACCGTTGTAAGACGTGTGTAAACTTAGCCGGGATTGTTAAATTGTTGGAGGTAATTTCTTGTGTGCGGATTTTTTCTCTCTCGCTCTCTCTCTCTCTCTCTCTCTCTCTCTCTCTCTCTCTCTGTTTTTAATTAAGCACTTTTGTTGGAAAGGGGGGGGGGGGGTCGAGTTTCAAGAATTCAGCCAGTTTGTCCCGGACACGAGATTGCTGGATTCTGTTGTACTTAAAGTGTTTGGTTGATCTCAGGTGTAGAGATGGTATGACGTGCGTCAACGTTTGTGTTAAGTTTGATGAAGCAAAATCTTTGTCTGCCCTCCACGTGACCGGATGAGTTTTGGTGAAATTAACTCTTTGTCTGCTCTCCATGTTACGAGATTAGTTTGGCGAAAGTTAACTCTTTGTCTGCTTTCCTAAAAAAAAGTGGAGGACCACGAGATGAATATCTGAAAGGGCTTACCAGGCGCCACATAAAAAGAAAAAACTCAAGCAGACTTGCCCAAAAGCCCGGCTTTAAATGCAGGAGAAACACGATTGACCAGCGTTTGTTGGCATAACGTCTAATACATGAATACTATTTCCCAATGCCTCTATCATTTGTGCCGCTTCGAGCATGCTAGCAGCTGTCTCCAAGTCCCTAACCGCTGAACTATCCCTGAATCAGTCTCCGCGTACAGAACGTAAACTGATTGGCCGGAGTCTGCCTTCTTGGTGCCTCGAAGCTCTCAAACCGAGCGATTCCTTCTGTCAGTGGTTTCCGAGGCTATTCTCGTGCAACTGTGCTTCTGGTGTGTAGTTCTCCTGTTAGTCTTCTGTGGCCCCACTAGACCGGGGAATTGATTTTTGTTTCCCTTCCTTTAATCTGTTGCAGATACAGGCTTTCGCGTTTATAATAGGCTTAGTGTTTTGGATTAATGGATCAGGAGGAGGAGGAGAAAGAGGGAAGAGATAACTGAATAATAATAATAAGACGAATAAGAACCAAAAAAAAAAACAAGAATAAGAACAGGAATGAAGAGGTTGAAAAAAAAGAATGAAGGAAGAAAGATGTAAAAGAACAAGGAGAAGAACGAAGGAAGAGGTTTAAAAAAAGGGAGAGGGTGGAGGAGGAGGTAGAAGAAAAATAAAAGAAGAAGAAAATAAAAAAGAAGGAAGAGGAGGAGGAGAAGGTAAAGAAGAAGAAGCAGGAAGAAGAAAGAGCAGGGCGAAAAAGGAAGGAAGAGATAAAAGAAAAAAAGGAGGAATAGGAAATGGAAGAAGAAGAAGAAGAAGGAGATATGCATACTTTAATGAGTTTTTCTTTATCCAGGAGTCAACAATTCTTATTCAGGCCTGAGGGAAAAAAAACCATTATTCGTATTCGGCCATATAGCAAGCAACTCGATACTCCTCCACGTAATAGCATTAAACGGTAATGATATTTTTAAGAAAAAATATTAAAAGACGTTGGCAACAGCCTCCACGTGCTGGCTACATAAAGAAAAATACTTGAGCGCCAGGCGTGCTCAAGCTTTCTCTGGAAGTGATCCGTTTAACAGTTCTTCAGTCCACTCATCCTCGGTTTAGAGAGCGACAGAGAGACATAATGAGCGGAGAGTTAATATTTTAGATGCCCGTTAAGGCAGTCGATAACAAAACGATTGCGATATGTAGGGGGGCGGCGGCGACACGGACTTGCAGGCAGAAGCTCAGGTACGCTTCATTTGTTTTTACGCTCGGCTGGTTTCATGAATAATTCTGACATTCTGCTTAGGCTGTTAGCGAGTGAGATTATAATTGTGTGGCGAAAGAAGAAAAAAAAATAGGGTATATAACCTGACAGGTTAACGAATGAGGCTGTCATGAGGACATGAAGAATCTGCGTTTTGGGTTACTTCATGAACTTGGCAGGTATGGTGATGTGGCCATGAAATAAGAGTGCATGACAGCCAGTGTCTCCCAAGCTTAAGCTTCTTCTTCTTCTTCTTCTTCTCCTTCTTCTTCTTTTTTCAAGGTTGTTGGTCAAATCAGATCCTTAACCCTGTCGACGCGGCAAAGTTCTCCGTCCTCTCCAGGTCCTGATAGGAGCCCCCAAAAGCTTTTTGCTCCAAGCTTGTGGCTATATATACGAGGTTAAGAATGGCCTTTATACAGGCCCCCAAGATATGGTGAAATTCTAGAGGGAGGAAGGTCGTGAGGTATACCTGAAACCAGATATAAGGATATTCCTTAGTCATCGATGACAGTTTTTTTTTTTCTAATCAAACTCACAAGGACTAGTAATAACTGGCGGGAGACCGAATCAAGTGGAGAGCGAAAAGAGCCGCATCATTTGAGGAAAAAATGAGGACCAAAATTGAAGACAAAAAAAGGGGGGCTCAGACAGGAAGATAATGGATCTTGAAGTGTAGACATTGTTCCCGCTACTGTGGCTGGTGAGGCGAAGCTAGAGTCAGACAGGAAGATAATGGATCTTGTAGACATTGTTCCCGCTACTGTGGCTGGTGAGGCGAAGCTAGAGTCAGACAGGAAGATAATGGATCTTGAAGTGTAGACATTGTTCCCGCTACTGTGGCTGGTGAGGCGAAGCTAGAGTCGGACAGGAAGATAATGGATCTTGAAGTGTAGACATTGTTCCCGCTACTGTGGCTGGTGAGGCGAAGCTAGAGTCAGACAGGAAGATAATGGATCTTGAAGTTTAGACATTGTTCCCGCAACTGTGGCTGGTGAGGCGAAGCTAGAGTCAGACAGGAAGATAATGGATCTTGAAGTTTAGACATTGTTCCCGCTACTGTGGCTGGTGAGGCGAAGCTAGAGTCAGACAGGAGAGAAGCTGCTCAGCAAGGTGGGGCAGGTTCCACTACGACTAACATCTGCCTGCTACAGAACCGTGTTGCAAGATGAAAAGTGCAGTTATGAAGCTTCAGGTAGAAAAACAGAGAAGTTGGATAAACACTTCAGTGTATGCTATAGAAGCTGCACGTTCTGAAGCTTTTCTTCTGGCAGTTCCATCGAATTTAGAAAAGGAGTTACAGTAGCCGTACACAGAGTTCCTTAATCTGTATTTGCCCGCTTTGTCTAGGGCAAGCTTATATAGATACTTTTGTAGGAAGTGTACTTTGTAACGGATATGTACTTACGTGCTAGAAGTTTTCTTGCCTTGGCGGGAGAGCTTGGGTGCTCCCGTGACCCAAAGAGATATTCTGGCGGAAGCAGCAGTTCCTGGGAGGGTCACCCAGGCCAGGCAGGTGTGAGGGTAGGGGGCCAGACAAAGCACAGCTCAAAACTCTGCTGCCAATGGCAGGGGGCAGCCAAAGGTTTCAGAAGCAAACCCGAAAGAAAAGCGTGTTGAAGAAGACAGGTGTCGTAACTAAGCCCGAGGCGCAGTGAGATGTAGATATACGAAGAACTACAGTACAGCTCAACTCTCGTTCATGACATCACCGAGTAGAAGTAACCCCATCTAAAAATGACGAAATGTATGTTTTGTGTGTTAGTTTTCTGATTTATGATATTTTTGCATTGCTGCATTATGTTTTAAGACTCATCGAATCTGGAAGAGGTGCCCTAGTTACTCAGGCTATAGAAATGGATACTTGGCTTTTCCCAGAGCTGGTAAAGAAAAATCACCCAGGCGTGATGCTCGTCACATTACCTTCTAATGCTCTGACAGGTCACGGAATATATGAGCACTAACACGTATCCCCTAGGTACCTTCATGGCCTAATGAGATTACCTTGATCTCTAGGCCTGTGCTTGTGGAGCTCTTTGACAGTCTGTTCTCGTATAGTTTATGGTTTCACCCATGGACAGATCATACTCGATCGATTGTTTTTTCTCCTCATTATTCTTTATCTAGAATGATTGCATAATCAATATTTTTTTCGATCAGTGTTTCAATTAGATAACGTTATCAAGAGATGTCTGTGGTCTCTGGCTTAATGATCTGTTTGCATGCTCTGTTTTATCTGGTTAGCGGAAGTTTTCTGGTTATGTTCACCAGAGATCTGGACCCAGGCAGTGCTCAGCTTGTGAACTTTTAAGTTCAGCTTGTGAACTACTAAGGAGTGAGCGAATGTTTTCAGATTGAAACAGGCGTGAAACAAGGATATATATTATCTCCCTTGCTTTTTGGAATTGCCATAGACTTCATAATGAAAAATTGCTGCAGAGGTAAAACAGGAATTGGTACAAGAGACCCAACTGGAAGATTTGATTTTGCAGATGACATAACTCTTATCAGTGAAAATGTGAAATCAATACAATGGCTAGTAAAATAGGACTTGAAATTAACAAGGAAAACACACACATAATGAAACTTCTCATTAATCAAGATGAAAAAATATACATAGAAGGAACAGCTAACAGAACAGAAGTAAACCAATTTGCATATCTTAGCAGCTACATAGACCAGGATGGTGACACCAGAAAAGAAGTTAGAATTCGAACTGTAAAAGCAGCATTGACCTTCACGAATCTTAAGAACTTATGGCATTCAAAAGCTATAAGCACAAAAACCAAGTTAAGATTACTCAATTCAAATATAATATCCACCCTCGTTCATACATGTGAAATCTGGAAATCAACTAAAGAAACAGACAGGAAATTAGATTCTTGAAAACAGATGACTCGGGAAAATACTTGGTATAAAGTGGAAAGAATTCAAGAACAACGCAGAGATAAGACAGATGAGTAAACAACAACCTATCTCATGGGTGATCAGAAAAAGATAGACAGCTCATGTGCTGAGAAGAAACAACAAGAGAATCCCAAAACAAGCTATCAAGTGGAACACAAAAGGCCGAAGACAATGAGGTCGACCACGTGAAACTCTAAAGAGGACATTGTTAAGAGAAGCCAATTCAGTGGGCATGACATCCCTTGATGAGATTGAAAAACTCACCGAAGACAGGACATCTTGGTGAACTACCATGCGTGTGCTATGTGTCGTTTAACTTCGCGGCGGGAAGGATGTAAGATGTAAGATATAAACTACTAAATCTTTGAAAGATGTCGTTAACACTTAATTAATTTTGCGCTTTTTAAAATGTAATTGTGAACCGTTGGTGGCCAAAAACCTGGCCCGCGGGTCAGTGTGTTCCGCGAGCTGTAGTAATTATTCCGGTTATGTTTTGCAGATGATATAAGATGAGATTATTTTTATGATGTACTTTGGATTCTTATCGTAGTTTTACACGCAGTGTCCCGCCGGAGTACACATTGCCAGAAAGCCTTATTTTATATGCGTGAACGACAAGTTTACAGGAGCGTGTACGTGTGCATATCTTTTTCACATGTGTAGATATACATTCATTTATTACTCACGTACAAGTACCCATATATATATATATATATATATATATATATATGTATCGTGTTCTGAGGTGCCTGACTATATATATTTTTAAAAAAATTAAACTCCACTGGTCACTTTTCCAGAGAACAATTGTGGTTTTCTTTCTTCCATCAATTTTACTAATCCTTGTCCTCATTTGTTTTTCGTTGTGCCAATAATTAAATGTGTGGTTATTTTTGTTTTCTTGCTCTCTATATAGTATCATTATGTTGGTGTTAGATGGCGTGTGTAGTGAATACGAGTTAGAATAAAGTCAGAATAAAGTGCTCATTGATATCATACTTTCTGGGATATGTTATTATTATTATTATTATTAGTAGTAGTAGTAGTAGTAGTAGTAGTAATAGTAATAGTAGTCAAGGCGAAGATTGCTGCAAGACATCGTTGATAATCTGCAACTGGATGCATCAGTAGCAGGGCATCTTTCTTACAGCTGAGAGACCTACAGGAGAGCTGTTAGGGAGGCAAAGTTCGGCAAGGGACATGCAAATGACTGACTGACTAAGTAGTAGTACTTTGCTGCTAGTTTTAACTACTATTACTTCTACTACTGCTGCTACTACCACTACTGTCTGTACTCATAAAAATGACGATGACAGAAACCAAAATTTGATTTTATAACTTATAAAAACAACTTTCAAGGTACAAAATCTAGGAATACAACTTTTTAGATTAAAAAAAATTATAATATCGGTTGTCGATCCTCTTCGAAACCATATGTGTTTTATTACGCATATTTGAAATTAAACATGTTTACCGGACAAATTACGCGGTAATGTTTTGTGTTGTAATCCGATTACTGGAGATGAATAGACTGTCAGCGCTGAAATAGCGAATACTGCTGCTTCGAGCTGAATGTTTAAATCATAAGACGAAAATGTAAAGAAACTCTCTCTCTCTCTCTCTCTCTTTCTCTCTCTCTCTCTCTCTCTCTATATATATATATATATATATATATATATATATATACATATGTAAATGAACGTGTGTATGTATGTTAGAGCATCACGCTGGAACGCCTGGAGCAATTTCAAACAAACGTGGCACACATATGACTAACTATCTGGACAGTGCACCATGGGGGTTAGATCATCACTAAGATACCCCTGTGACCCCTATGGGCTGGGTGACATGTAAAAATAATAAAAAATGAACGATGTTAGTGTCGAATCCATAGTTTTCTGGGTGGCTGAGATGAATAGTGACACTCCCAATGCTGTTTAAGTCCAAGTTCAGCTCCTAACAGCATGATGGGAGGGGAACCTAGAGTTCGGGGTAGCATGGGGAGACATGTACAAATAATCGAAGACGACCGTTATTAGTGTCGAATCCATAGTTTTAATGGTCGCTGAGCGAATACTCTCGATGTCATTTAAGTCCAAGTTCAGCCTTCATCGGCATGGGGTTCTAGGGATTGGGATATGGTGACATGTACAAATAATCTAAAAACGACCAATATTAGTATCGATTCCATAGTTTTCAGTGTCGCAGAGATGAATAGTGACACTCCTGATGCCGTTTAAATCAAAGGTTCAGCCTCCATCGGCATGGGAGGAGGGGAGATGTGGGTGACATGTTAAAATAATCTAAAATGACCGATATTAGTGTCGAATCCATAGTTTTAAGGGTCGCTGAGATGAATAGTGGCACTTGCAGGCTTACCCCCATCAGGGCGGGGGGGGGGGGGGGGGAGTGGTGAAAAATAAAATATCGAAATTGAGATTAGTGTCGAATCCTTGGTGTTCGGGGTCGCTAAGCTGATTGCTGACGGTCCTGATGACATTTAAGCCCTCGTTTTGTCGAATAGAAGAAATAGAACTCTGTAGAACCATCTAGACTTTGTAGAACCTTCTAGAAGATTGTGGAACTGAATAGACCTCTGTAGACCTTTCTAGAAGGCTGTGGAAATGAATAGAACGTTGTAGAACCGTCTAGAAGGTTGTGGAAATGAATAGAACTTTGTTGATTGGGATAAATAAATACCCGGGCAGCGCCGCGTAATCAGCTAGTAGAGGATAAAAGCTGTGTATGCAGAAGATTCATTGTGGAGAAATTTAAGACTATATGGAATACCATCTAAAATTGTCAACATCATTAGAGATCTCTACAACGGATATGTGTGTGCAGGCAAGACAGAAGAAGAAATGAGCGAATGGTTTCAGATTGAAACAGGCGTGAAACAATGATGTATATTATCCCCCTTACTTTTTAGATCTGACGTATACTTTATACAATGAAAAGATGCTGTACAGGTAAAACCGGCATTGATGGGGTACATGGGACCCAAACAGAAGCTCTTGATTTTGCAGATGACATAACTCTTATCAGTGACAATGTGAAATCTATGCAGGAAAAAACAGATTCCCTGTCTTCAATGGCTAGTAAAATAGGACTTGAAATTAACAAGGAAAACACAAAAATAATGAAACTTCTCATTAACCATAAGCATAGAAGGAACAGCTAACAGAATAGAAGTAAACCAATTTGCATATCTCTTCAGCTACATAGACCAGAATGGTGACACCAGAAAAGAAGTTAGAATTAGCATTGCAGAAGCAGCATTGACCTTCACGAACTTATAGCATTCAAAAGTTATAAGCACAAAAGATTACTCATTTGAAATGTAATATCCACCCTCATTTATGCATGCGAAATCTGGAAATCAACTAAAGAAATAGACAAGAAATTAGACTTTTGAAAACACATGTCTCAGGAAATTACTTGGTATAAAGTGGAGCGAATTTAAGAACAACACAAAGATAGACAGATGAACAAACAACAACTTGTCTCATGGGTGATCAGAAAAAGAGGATGGACATATGTAGGTCATGTGATGAGAAGAAACAATCAGATAATACCATAAAAAGCTACAAAGTGCAGCACAACAGGCCAAATAAAAAGAGGTCAACCACGTGAAACTCTAAAGAAGACATTGTTAAGAGAAGTTAGTTTAGTGGGCATAACATCCCTTGGTGAAGTTGAAAGTTTCGCCGAGAACAGGAAAACTTGGCAAACAACTATGCGAGCCCTATGTGGCGTTTCACGGCACGAGAAGGATTTAAGATGTAAGATAAAGAAGAATATATACGAAAGCGAAGGTGGACGATGAGTGTTATGAGTTTTCAGGAAATGAGTCAGATTATAAATTTTAAACTGAGTACAAGTCACTTCGGGCTGAGATGTCATCTGTCAGATATAGTCTGTGCCACAAAGAGAAAACTGGTTCTGCAGATGTGTATTCTGTACCACAGAGATAAAACTGTGCTATGACATCATGACACAGCATAAAAATTTCAAGCTGACATTTATGTCCCGCTCAGGAATATGGCCTCCCCTGGGTTAAATTCTGTCCTCCAACAGCGACTGGCCCAGCAAGCCGGCGGTGGACCTCTTTACCACTCATATAAAACACAGGAAGAATAGACGGACTGATATAAACGGAAAACGGCTCGAAAAGGTTAAACTTCAAAAAGACATAAAAGCGATCTTTAAAGTATGCACTGTCAACATCTGTGCCATAAATGGCAAAAAGAGGAATTGGTGGAGGGAATGAAAAGAAAAAAAGATAAAAATCATGGGAGTGCAGACACCAGACTCTGTGTAAAAACTGTAAACAAATACATCAGTATTATGTAGTCCTGTACTCCAGAGTGAGTGAGCAAGAAATGGCAAAACAGGGTGTCAGAATGATCATAGAGCCAGCCTTTACTGGCAAAGTCTTGGAAATAAAATATGTATCAGAAAAGAGTTATAAGTGTCCAAATATAATAAAATGAGGAGATCACAACCAAGGTTCAAATATATGCTCCTTGTAATGCACCAGATATGGAGGAAGAATGTGAGGAGTTCTTTCACAACCTCCATGATACACTAAACAACATAAGTAAAGAGGAAAATGTTACAACCATGGAGGACTTCAGTGCAAGACCAGGAATATGCATAAGCCGAACTGATTTCATACTAGCAAGCTACAACAAGAGAAGGTCAGTCGTAGATGCAAGAGCATTGCCCAACTTAACAGACCACAAAGCAATAGTAGCAGTCATGGGAGCGTACAAGAAAAGCCAGACAGAACTCCCAAGAAGAAAAGTGAAACAATAAAACTAAGCAAGCTCAAGGAAGAGAATGTGAAAGAAGAATATGAGAAGAAAGTAAGAGAACTGTTCATAAACTTACCAACAGAAACAAAATCAGTGGAAGAGGAATGGGCCTTGTTCAAAACCAGCTTTTTTTGCTAGTAGCATAGGAAACATGTGGCACAACGAAAAAAAAGGTGGTGGAGAAATGAAAATAACAACATTGTGGAATGCTCAGGTGAAAGAGGCTGTAAAAGAAAAGAAAAATAAATCTAAAGAATGGAGGAAAGAGGATGTAAGCTACGTTGAATATCGAACTGCAAGAAGACACTCTAAGCGGGTAATAAAAGAAGCACAGGTAAAACCATGGCAGGAATACAGTGAAGTATTAAACAACAATCACAAAGAAGCTACGAAAATTCTTTTTTATAAAAAGATCAGTGCAGTGAGAAAGCGAGCAGAGCACTTCGACCTAGCAGAGATTACAAATAATGTTAATGGTGATACGAACCAGAGAGGGCAGTACAGCGATGGAGACAGTACTTCGACAAGTTACCCAATATACCATGCGAAAGAGGTTGGAATAGCTTGGCTTCACAGACTCTGTAACTTGGTATGGGAAAAACAAGAAACACCACAGGACTAGAGAGACGCTGTAATTATTCCAATATGGAAGAAAAAAGGCAGTAAAAGGAACTGCAACCTGATTGCATCTCATTGCTAAGCCATACTGGACAAATGTTGTGCAATATCCTAGAGAACAGACTTCGACTAGTGGTTGAGCCAGAGTTCAATTAAACTCGCATGGGATTTGGAAAAGAAAAAAATAGAAGCTGTGCAGATGCGATCTTTTCCCTAAGACATCTAACAGAAAAATCAGTCGAACACAATTAGATACTGCACATAGCTTACAGAAAACCACATACATCGCAGCTGAAACAAAAAGGACACTGTACAACACAGTTTTCCTCCCAGCTCTGTGCTATCAGTGCCAGACATGGACACTAACAGCATAAAACAAAAGAAAAATCATCGCGACAGAAATGAGATGTTTAAGGAGAATACTAAATGTGACAAGAAGAGACCAAATAAAAAATGACACCATCAGAGCAAAGGTTGGAGTAACACCAGTTTTACACTACACCCAGAAACAGCAAGTCAGATGGTTTGGACATGTTACACAGTTACCACCAGGCAGTATATCACAGACAACATTCACACTAAGATATGTAGGTAACAGAGGAAGAGGCCGCCCACGCAGGAGATGGAGAGAGGAAATTACAGAAGCTTTAAATGCCCCATTATATGTCTCCTTGAACTGTCTCTACCTCCGGAATTTCCCTCTCTCTCCTCAGTCTGTCTCTGCTTTCTGAATCTCCGTCTCCTCAACCTGTACCTCGCTGCATCACCTTCTGAATCTCCTCATCTCTCATCAGTCTGTCTCTGCTTTCTGAATCCCCCCCCCCCCTCCCAACCTCTCCTCAGTCTGCCTTCTGAATCTCCCTCTATCTCCTCAGTCTGCCTGTACCTTCTGAATTTCCCCATCTCTCCTCAGTCAGCTTTCTGAATCTCCCTCTGTCTCCTCAAACTGTCTCTACCTTCTGAATCTCCCCTCTCTCCTCAGTCTGTCTCTGCCTTCTGAATCTCCCCCTCTTTCCTCAGTCTGTCTCTGCCTTCTGAATCTCCCCCTCTCTTCTCAGTCTTCCTATTTCTGTGTCTTCTTAATCCCTCTCCTTCTCTCTCCTCAGTTTATCTCCCTCTCTCACACGTGTCATTATCTCTCTCTCTCTCACTCTCTCTCCTTCCTCAGACATTAAAAAAGGATAAGAAATATGTAGAAAGATTTCACGTGTCTCACGGGGCATGTAAGCCTGAGCTCAGACGTGTCTCATCATCATCATCATGATGGAAAGTTGGCTGCAAAGGATCTCAAACTTATTCTTTCCTCTAATTTCACGGTGCATCGGGTGAAGTTAAAAACATGTCGATCTTTTGATGTTGCTCAACCATCTGTATTGTCGTTCTCTAGATCCCCCCCCCCCCCATGCCTCCTTTACTGTTGAAGAATGTTCTAGATTCTTTATCTTTAATGACAGTAATGGCTTGATAAGCAGCACAACAGCTGAAGACGGCCAGCATATATGTCAGGTTGTCCAGAGCAGCTTTTGTCAAATGATGTGCCGCCAGGTTTCGATAGGGAGAAAAAAAAATAAAGCACACGAAACATAAACATATTCAAATGACAACGAAATCACTCAGGTGGGTCGCGGCAGAAATTTGCAGTGCCGTAGTATGCCGTAGTTTGGTAAAGTTTTAGAACCGCTGGTCGAGATGAACACCTACCACAGAGAGTTGGGTATGTCTTCAGCGGGATTCACCAAAGAAAACATCGGAGCTTTCGGTGTTTTAACAAAAGTCAAGTTATTTTTCAGTTTCCTGGTTAGGGAATCTCGTGTCCGCAGAGTCTTTTAGTTCGTTTCCACGTATCATCACCACTTGCTGGTAGTACGGACATAGCTGGGTAGCCTAGCTATTTATGGCACACCCGTAGGGATAACTGCGTAATTTTTAGAAATAATATTTACTCTGGTGCTAGTACTGGGGTTATCACATTGTGGTCGTGTTCTGGGGATAACTGTGTGGTCTCGCGGAATAGTAACAGCTATTTTGGGCACTATCTGACGTCCCTGTTCATTTATCATGCTCTCGTTTATATCCTCACTGCTGCCCAGCTGCCCGTTCGATGATGGCATAATGAGATATCCTTCCGCGCGGCTGCCTCTTTTTTTTTATCAGTGGAAGAGCGGTTTTCTGGGCCTCGTGTGTTTCAGACTGTGGGATCAAATATTAGGTTTTCTCTAGAGACGTATCAATCAGTATTTGTGTTAATCTGTGTGTGCGTCATTGTTGCCACATGCCAGTACTTTGCTGTTGATGCTACTTATTTGATGGTTTCTTTCTGGTGTGTTTTAGAAAGATTATCAGCAGGATTGTTGGTTGGTTGGTTGGTTGGTTGGTTGGTTGGTTGGTTGGTTGGGTGGTTGGTTGGTTGGTTGGGTGGTTGGTTGGTTGGGTGGTTGGTTGGTTGGGTGGTTGGTTGGTTGGTTGGTTGGTAAGGTGGCTGACTGTTTCTTGGGTGTGTTGGCTAGTTGATTTGTTTGCTGGCTGGTTAGTTTGGGTGATTGATGGGCTTGCTGGTGGGCTGGCTAATTGCCGGGTTTGTTGATTAATTTTGTTGATGGATTTGTTGGTTGCTTAGCTAATTACCGGGTTTGTTGGTTGATTTGTTGGTTGGTTGATAGGTTTATTGGCTGCTTTGGTTATTGCTGGATTTGTTAGTTGATTTATTGGTTGATTGATAGATTTGATGATTTCTTGGCGAATTGCCGAGTTTTTTGGTTCATCTTTTGGTTGGTTGGTAAATTGCTGGGTTTACTTGTTTGATTTGGTGGTTGATTGCTGATTGCTGGGTGCTGTATCTTCGGTTCACCAGATATGGCTCTGGCCACTGTATTCTCTCAGATACGCGTAGTTATCCTCGTTATACAGTCATGCTTCGCATAACGGCCAGGATACACTCTGTGAAACAGGCCGTTGTATGATTTGGACGCATTGTGCGAGCACCACAGCTAACAGTGTTACCAGTCAACTTGCATCAGTCCTATATATCTCGATGGACACCAGAAAACGGCTCTTTCAGGCAGCGTTCGCCCCTGATTCTGTGCTATCAGTGCCAAACATGGACACTCACCAGAAACCATGATAGAGAAAGATAACAGCATGAAGGATTAAATGTTTAAGAGAAATGGTAAACAAGACAAGAAGGGATCAAGTTTGAAATGAAATAATCTGGCAGATAGTGGCAACGACTGCGTGGAAAATCAGAGAGTTAAGTGGTTCGGGCGTTTGATATTCATGCATCCAAAACAATCGGCGTCACGCGCAAGAACTTGAAAACATTTGTATATAGGGCCAGGACGACCAAGCAAAAAGAGGACGGATGGGGTGAAAGACACATAATATGGCTCCTACCCAGGCCTTTCACCTTGCTCTAGGCTGATATCTGAAACTCCCTGCGACTGATAAGAAGAAGAAGAAGAAGAAGAAGAAGGGAACGCCATATGATATACTTAGCAAACCTATGCGGGATAATGTAATGTCCCTGCATTAACTATACCATCATATACTGTACCATCATTAATTGACAGCTGAACCGTTTTGTTTATATGAGAACATGAGATACACGTGTTGCATGTTGTTTGAGTCCGCTACGTCTCGTTTTCCGTTGAGGATTTTAGAACTCTTTGTTATAACGTCATGGGATCACGGACGTATATAGAGTTGGACGTTGTCCGAATGGACGTTATTCGGCGCATGATTGTATTGAGCTGGTGATGGTACAGTTCTTTAGTAAACTTGTGCTCAGGAGACAAGATAAAATATCTGGAGGTAGCCTTTATCACAGACACACAACCCCATCTCTGCCAACATTCCCTTATCATACCTTTCTGTCTGCTCACAGTTTGTTGTTTGGTTGCCATGGAAACATGTGCCTGCGAGCGCGGTCACCGTTGATTTGCTCGCTAAGCGGTGCAGGCAGGCACTACAGGAATCGCTGCATCACGCTTTGTATCGACTCGGCCGTTAATTGGTAATCGGTTTTTAGGGCTGGTCTCGTGGAAATCCATTTGTAAGGTATCGTGATAACATTATTTAAGAGGTATCGCGTTTTATTTATTTGTGTTTTTTTTTCTCATTTATATCCACTTAGACAAGGCTTTCGTGGAAGACAGTGTCTTAATTGTTTGTCGTTGTCGTCGCTGTCGTCGTTATCAGTTCTCGTCACGCGAGAAGAGGTCAAAAGATTCTTATTTAAGCCAGTATTCAGTATCGCAGGCATTCATCCTGTAAGATAAAAGGTAAAAGCCCCCATTTCCACGCCATTAAGCCATATTTTGGGTACGATGTTAGGCCAGTATTTCCAAGACCGTCAACACTTGAAAGCATGATGTGGTCTTTATCACGCTTGGCCGCGTTTACCTTCCCTGATGTCTATGACTGAACTACAAAAATAAGATTTTTAAGGGCATGCATCTTTTCCATCGCAGCATGTGCCTGTGAGACCTGGACACTTAACAAAACAACTGAGAAACACATAAATGCCTTTGAATGTAAATGCTACAGAAGAGTTCTTCAGATATCATGGACACAGAAAAGAACATATATATCCATACTACAGAAACTTAATATTGAAGAAGACTGGCTAGTAAAGAGGATTAAAGAGAGAAAACTTAAATATTTTGGACACATTACACGTCATGATAATGTAGAGAAGACCGTCTTGGAAGGGTACATAATGGGGAAAAAAAGAGAGGAATACCAAAGCGAAGATGGCTCGAAGACATCGTTGATGATCTGCAAATGGATGCATCAGTAGCAGGCCGTCTTGCTCACAACCGAGAGGCCTACAGAAGTGCTGTTAGAGAGGCAAAGTTCCGCAAGGGACATGCAAATGAGTGAATGGATGAATGAATGATGTCTCTGGTACCAACTTTTAGAGACTGGGTGGAACCCGCGGCCTTTTTTAATGTAGTGGTACCTGAAGAGCTTGGAAATGATTTTTAACATTAAATGGCAGAACAAGATCAGAAATGAGAAGGTCTGGGAAAGAGCAGGATAAGATCCTATGAATCATGACTAGGAATTGGAGATGGATTTGCCACACACTGAGGAAACCTGACACCAGCATGGCAAGACAGGCACTGACATGGAAATCTCAGGGAAATAGAAATCGAGGAAGACCTGGACTTACTTGGAGAAGAGAAAATTATGACAGTACTTAGCGACAAGGCAAACACATGGAAGGAAGCAGAAAATTCCAAAAAACAGGAATGACTGGAGAGCCTTTATCAGTGACATGTGCTTCCAAGGGAGTGAAAGGAGATGATGACAACGATGTAATGGTAGCAGAGAAAGTCCCACTGCTGAGACTTGAACCCGGAACACCCGGATTGGTAAACCGACAATCCTCACAATCCTTACAATCCTCATGTCCTCTTCAGAATGTACGTGGAGCTTGAAAGCAATAGAACAGTGTTCCTCAAAGTTTTTCCCTGTGGGAATTGGAAAGTACCGGTGGGGCGGTGAAAGAAAAAAGGGGGCAGTTGGGGGCGGGGGGGGGTTGAGGGAAAACAAAACAGCAGACAGGGACAGTAATACCTTCTTTCTTAGACTGAGACAGTAATACTTCCTTCTTAGACGGAGCCAGTAATACCTTCTTTCTTAGACTGAGACAGTAATACTTCCTTCTTAGACGGAGACAGTAATACCTTCTTTCTTAGACGGAGACAGTAATACCTTCTTTCTTAGACTGAGACAGTAATACCTTCTTTCTTAGACTGAGACAGTAATACCTTCCTTCTTAGACGGAGACAGTAATACCTTCCTTCTTAGACTGAGACAGTAATACCTTCTTTCTTAGACTGAGACAGTAATACCTTCCTTCTTAGACTGAGACAGTAATACCTTCTTTCTTAGACTGAGACAGTAATACCTTCCTTCTTAGACTGAGACAGTAATACCTTCTTTCTTAGACTGAGACAGTAATACCTTCTTTCTTAGACTGAGACAGTAATACCTTCTTTCTTAGACTGAGACAGTAATACCTTCTTTCTTAGACTGAGACAGTAATACCTTCCTTCTTAGACGGAGACAGTAATACCTTCTTTCTTAGACTGAGACAGTAATACCTTCCTTCTTAGACTGAGACAGTAATACCTTCTTTCTTAGACTGAGACAGTAATACCTTCCTTCTTAGACGGAGACAGTAATACTTTCCTTCTTAGACGGAGACAGTAATACCTTCCTTCTTAGACGGAGACAGTAATACCTTCCTTCTTAGACGGAGACAGTAATACCTTCCTTCTTAGACGGAGACAGTAATACCTTCCTTCTTAGACGGAGACAGTAATACTTTCCTTCTTAGACGGAGACAGTAATACCTTCCTTCTTAGACGGAGACAGTAATACTTTCCTTCTTAGACGGAGACAGTAATACCTTCCTTCTTAGACGGAGACAGTAATACCTTCCTTCTTAGACGGAGACAGTAATACTTTCCTTCTTAGACGGAGACAGTAATACTTCCTTCTTAGACGGAGACAGTAATACCTTCCTTCTTAGACGGAGACAGTAATACCTTCCTTCTTAGACTGAGACAGTAATACCTTCCTTCTTAGACGGAGACAGTAATACCTTCCTTCTTAGACGGAGACAGTAATACCTTCCTTCTTAGACGGAGACAGTAATACCTTCCTTCTTAGCACTTTTCAACCTGATATTGAGAAACGTGTGTCCCTACATGAAACTCATCCATCACATTAAAAGTTGAGAAAATAATGCAATAGGTGAGTTATAAATGTACTCCTTCATTTTGTAACATAAACTGGTTTGCTTGCTGAAGGTTTTAGTTGTGTAACGCATATCCTATAATAATAGGTCGTTGTACATGTGGGGGGGGGGGGGGGAATGTGGCGTGGGAGAAAGGGGGGCGGCAGCCCGAACAATCCTGGGAAACACTGCCACAGAAGAAGTCATCTGTGACCAGAGCCGACGTGTCCGTTAGGTAGAAAGGGCATACGCTGAGGGGGCACAGAATGACATCATCGTCGTTGTCATCGTTAGCATCATCAGTAAAGGACAAAATCGCAGAGAGCACTTGCTATTCGTCAGACAAATTCCCCCACCCCCCACCCCTCTTCTCATGCCGCCCCCCCCCTTTTCGCCGCAACTTCCCGTTTGTTTGTTTATTATTCTATAACCCGGGCTACGTTTCCCAGCATTATTCTATAACCCGGGCTACGTTTCCCAGCATTATTCTATAACCCGGGCTACGTTTCCCAGCATTATTCTATAACCCGGGCTACGTTTCCCAGCATTATTCTATAACCCGGGCTACGTTTCCCAGCATTATTCTATAACCAGGGCTACGTTTCCCAGCATTATTCTATAACCCGGGCTACGTTTCCCAGCATTATTCTATAACCCGGGCTACGTTTCCTAGCATTATACTAT
Organism: Achatina immaculata; assembly: GCA_009760885.1. Classification (NCBI taxonomy): domain Eukaryota; kingdom Metazoa; phylum Mollusca; class Gastropoda; order Stylommatophora; family Achatinidae; genus Lissachatina; species Lissachatina immaculata. The sequence continues at coordinate 27,982,031 of CM019714.1, read as the reverse complement.
AACCCGGGCTACGTTTCCCAGCATTATTCTATAACCCGGGCTACGTTTCCCAGCATTATTCTATAACCCGGGCTACGTTTCCCAGCATTATTCTATAACCCGGGCTACGTTTCCCAGCATTATTCTATAACCCGGGCTACGTTTCCCAGCATTATTCTATAACCCGGGCTACGTTTCCCAGCATTATTCTATAACCCGGGCTACGTTTCCCAGCATTATTCTATAACCCGGGCTACGTTTCCCAGCATTATTCTATAACCCGGGCTACGTTTCCCAGCATTATTCTATAACCGGGGCTACGTTTCCCAGCATTATTCTATAACCGGGGCTACGTTTCCCAGCATTATTCTGTAACCGGGGCTACGTTTCCCAGCATTATTCTGTAACCGGGGCTACGTTTCCCAGCATTATTCTATAACCGGGGCTACGTTTCCCAGCATTATTCTGTAACCCGGGCTACGTTTCCCAGCATTATTCTATAACCCGGGCTACGTTTCCCAGCATTATTCTATAACCCGGGCTACGTTTCCCAGCATTATTCTATAACCAGGGCTACGTTTCCCAGCATTATTCTATAACCCGGGCTACGTTTCCCAGCATTATTCTATAACCCGGGCTACGTTTCCTAGCATTATACTATAACCCGGGCTACGTTTCCCAGCATTATTCTATAACCCGGGCTACGTTTCCCAGCATTATTCTATAACCCGGGCTACGTTTCCCAGCATTATTCTATAACCCGGGCTACGTTTCCCAGCATTATTCTATAACCCGGGCTACGTTTCCCAGCATTATTCTATAACCCGGGCTACGTTTCCCAGCATTATTCTATAACCCGGGCTACGTTTCCCAGCATTATTCTATAACCCGGGCTACGTTTCCCAGCATTATTCTATAACCCGGGCTACGTTTCCCAGCATTATTCTATAACCGGGGCTACGTTTCCCAGCATTATTCTATAACCGGGGCTACGTTTCCCAGCATTATTCTGTAACCGGGGCTACGTTTCCCAGCATTATTCTGTAACCGGGGCTACGTTTCCCAGCATTATTCTATAACCGGGGCTACGTTTCCCAGCATTATTCTGTAACCGGGGCTACGTTTCCCAGCATTATTCTATAACCGGGGCTACGTTTCCCAGCATTATTCTATAACCCGGGCTACGTTTCCCAGCATTATTCTATAACCGGGGCTACGTTTCCCAGCATTATTCTATAACCGGGGCTACGTTTCCCAGCATTATTCTATAACCGGGGCTACGTTTCCCAGCATTATTCTATAACCGGGGCTACGTTTCCCAGCATTATTCTGTAACCGGGGCTACGTTTCCCAGCATTATTCTATAACCGGGGCTACGTTTCCCAGCATTATTCTGTAACCGGGGCTACGTTTCCCAGCATTATTCTATAACCGGGGCTACGTTTCCCAGCATTATTCTATAACCGGGGCTACGTTTCCCAGCATTATTCTATAACCGGGGCTACGTTTCCCAGCATTATTCTATAACCGGGGCTACGTTTCCCAGCATTATTCTATAACCGGGGCTACGTTTCCCAGCATTATTCTATAACCAGGGCTACGTTTCCCAGCGCCCCTTTTCATGATCGCTTTTCAGTCAGTTGATGTCCAGTTGTAGTGACATCGACAAATGTGATACTAGATTTGTTTTTGTTGATGTCTGTTTTAAATTAAAACTTTTGTGTGTGTTTGTGTGTGGTTATCTTGGTTCGGTTTGTCCATCAGTTTCAACAGACGTATTCGAATCCGGGTTGTGTTCATCATCACGCTGGGCGGCTTTATTGGGTTTTAGAAAATGATTTTCATGCCGGGTCTTGTCTTGTCTTGTCTTGTCCTATCTTGTCTTGTCTCCTTCCTCATATACCTTTCAGTTTTGAGCGGGTAAATAGATGTATTGATAGAGCTGGGTAATTTGCTTCATGTAAATGGGATATCTCTCCATCACCTGCGTGGACGGCCTCTTCCTCTGTTACCTACAAATCATATTGTGAAAGTTTTCTGTGGTGTACTGTCTGGTGGTAGTCGTGTAATGTGGCCAGCGCAGCTGACTTGTTGTCACTGGATGTAGTGTACTACTTACATTTGCCCTGATGGTGTCATTCCTGGTTTGGCCTCTTCATGTCACATTTAGTATTCTCTTTAAACCTCTCATGTCTGTCGTGATGATTTTCCTTTAGTTTGTGGCTGTTAGTGTCCATTGATAGTACAGATTTGGGAGATTTGGTCTGTTGTACAGTGCTCTTTTGATTGCTTCATTTGTGATGTTCCAGTATTTCCTTTTCAGTATAAGCGTCGTTTGTCCAGTGGCCTGATTTGCTTTATTGCGTCAGTTCTCAATTTTGGCACGAGTTTTCCCAGAGGGCGATATTGGACGATAATACCTAGGTAATGTCACCTGTGTCAGGGGCTGGTTGTCCAGAAAGATCTTGCTGAGTGTATTACTTTGTAACAGGTAGTGGTCACATCGTTTTGGATGAGGGTCTACCACGTCGCTTCCAAGCCCCCCCCCCCCCCTTTGCACCATATGTTGACCCAGGCAGGTGAAAAGTGTAAACCGCAACAGCGTCATCATTGGCCGTCCGGTCTTGGAAACTTTTAGCGTTACTTGGGACATACTGGAGAAATATAAGACAGTCTTTAGCTGTGTTTCCCGAACTGTGTGGAAGAGGGGGAGGGTGGCGCTACCATATCTGCACTCTACACGTTCAAAGCAAGGCCTGTGAGAGAAACTGTGTGAACTGATTCAGAAACCTTTTATCTTATTTCATCCACTACGAGCACCACCCCCTCCCCCCAAGGTCCCCGCGCTCTAGGGCCTGCTTCCAGTCCACGCCCCTAGCGTCCCCAGTTTGTGCTGATGCCTGCTTCCGCACATTTTCCTTTCTCTCTCACTCTCTCTCTCTCCAGAATTCCTGTGGTCCCATTACTGCCCATTCTGAGAAACACTGTACGGTGGAGTGGCGTACCCGCTGCTGTTTTGCTATTTATTTTCACCTCTTTGCCCGGCCTGTCCCAAGATCCACACACTCTCTGTCCTCCTCGTCATTGGCCAGGCGGACAGCTCGCGGCACGCTTCTTCTTCAACTGGCTTTGGGACAATTGTCTCATTCGCTGGTGATCAAAGTGTTTACTGATTTTCAGGGTGTGGTCTACATGCAAGTGCGGCGACGGCGACCGTGGAGTATACCCGCTCACGCTGAGCTGCCTGGAAACAGTTTCGTGCTCACCCGCAAACCACAAGGACGTGCTAAGAAAATACAGGACTTTATATTTTGTAAGAAAAAGAATTTTTCGCGCAGATATTTGAGTCGAAGAGTTACAAATAACATTGGCTTGGAAGTTCTTGTTATCCTTGCCTTGTTGGAACAAAGAGAACATACGTTTTGTTAGATTTTTCCAGTTTGTCGCAGTTTATTACAGCTTCAGTTATGTAACTTCCAAAGACTACTCCGTAGTATTAAGTCTAAAGGCGTGGCCGGTTCTGTGGTTCGATGTTTCCAGTATTAACTTTTACAACCAGATGTACTTTCACGTGCAAGGAAGTTTTCATTCCTTTGTCAGTTATTTGTAGCAAGTCACTGACAGTCTTCCACGCTCGATGATAACTTGTGCCTCCAGTATAAAGAGTTTACGGAACACGGTGTCGCCTTGTCTTCAGAATATAGAGACATGAGGTTTTTAGGAAACATTTCCACATTGTGTTTTCATACTCCAACATGAAGACCGGACTGTATAAACCCTTGAACTTATCAGCAGCAGCACTGCTTGTTTGAAATAAAATAGGGCGAGGAGAAAACAAAAACAACAACAACAACAAAAAAATCTACGGGCCTAGGAATTTGTGGGCATTTCGCTGCGGGGCAAGTCTTCCGCTATGGACAGTCCTTTGTGCCGAACCATTTGGAAAAGTGCGGTCGTTTCAACGGAAGTCAGCAGGTGGTACTCTCAAACTCTGGGGCTTCGAAGCTTGTTTGAAAGGTGGGTGCTAGTTTTTGTGTCTTGTGCCTTTATAAATGTCAGTCTTTCTCCTTCTGTCCTGTCAGTGGCTTTGTTCTGTTGTTGTTGGTTTTTTTTTAATAGTGTGTTTGTGTGCTGTGGGCGCTTGCTAGATCTGTGTTCAGTGATATAGTTTCGTTACCATGGTAAGGTGTAGTGTTGTGTTGTCCAACTGTCTCCTCCAGCGGGATATTGTTATATTGTGGTTTCTTTTAGTAAGATTAGCAGTAGGACCCAGAAAGAAAGAAAAACTATGTTTTTTATGCTGAGAAAGAAAGAAATCATCACAGCACCAGCTGATTGTGAAACTTTAAAGCTTCTTTTGTTATTTGGAAAAAAAACTGACTTTTATGCTGAGAAAGAAAATAAAAATCATCACAGCCCCAGCTGATTGTGAAACTTTAAAGCTTCTTTTGTTATTTGAAAAAAAAACTGACTTTTATGCTGAGAAAGAAAAAAAATCATCACAGCCCCAGCTGATTGTGAAACCTTAAAGCTTCTTTTGTTATTTGAAAAAAAACTGACTTTTATGCTGAGAAAGAAAAAAAAATCATCACAGCCCCAGCTGATTGTGAAACCTTAAAGCTTCTTTTGTTATTTGGAAAAAAAAGTGACTTTTATGCTGAGAAAGAAAGAAATCATCACAGCCCCAGCTGATTGTGAAACGTTAAAGGTTCTTTTGTTATTCGGATTCCCCTCCCCCTCAAAAAACCCTGATTGTTTTACATGCCTTTCGACTCTTAAGTACAGTTGAGGTCCTTGGTTTGAAGTAGGACATCCCTGATTTAGTATGTTGATATATCTGTTCAGCGGTAGTGTTTTTATTTTTAAGAGATTCCCCCCCCCCCTCCCCTTTTTTCCAAGCAAAGAATGCTCCAATAATATAATGTTTTGCTTCCTTCCTATCATTTTATGAAGCTCTCTCTGTTTAATATCTCCAGAGAAATTCTTTTGTTTTTTTTTCCTTGCTTGAAGCACATTTAATTAACTCTTTCACTCCCGAGTATTTCCCATGATGTGACAGAATAAGCTTTGTTTCGGAGTTTCACTATACAGAAACTGGGAGGTTCAAAGGTTCACAATCAGACTCTGGCGTCATTGCATTCAGGACAGCCCCCCATATATGCTCCACCGTATGTCGCAGCATCCGTGTAGTTCCCATCGAGTGTTGGTTGTTTACGATGCGCTTTCTCCCACACAGTTCAGATTTCCTACCAGCAGCCTTTTAATATGTCCCTGGCACCAGCAAGCGCTTCACAGCTACGTTGTTCTTGCATTCCCGCTCGTAAATTTCTCTCAGTCTCTCCAGTGCGGCTTTAGCAATGTCGTCCTTGTCCATTCTCAACCTGCCATTTATTTTATCCTGTCCAGCAAGTCTGTCTGCCACTTCACTGCCATGTACTCCCCCCATGTCACCCCAGACAGTAAAGCCCAGTTAAGCTTGTCAGTTGACTGGCTTAACAGATGAACCCATTCTTTTCGAAGCAGTTTTTTTCCTCAGTCTTACTGGAAACTACAGGGAAGTTACTCTGTAGTTTAAAAACAAAGGTAAAATCCCCGTCTCCATGCCATTAAGGCATATTGGGGAATATGGTGTTAGGCTTGTATTTTCCATGACCTTCGGCACATAAAAGTGTGATGTGGTCACGCCTGGCCGCTTTACCTGCCCAGATTTCTCTGGTACCCATTTTCCGATCCTGGGTGAATCCCGGGGCCTTATTGGTTAGAAAAAAAAAATCCCGCTCAGCTGAGAATTCGAACCCTCGACCATTCGGTTGCGAGATTAGTTCTCTAACCACCACGCTAGCCGGTCTGCATAATTTAAAAACACAGGTTGGGTTAAAAGTGTTCTACTTTTCATTTTATTTAACCTTACCTGTGGAAATATCATTCCGGGTAATGATTTGCATAGACGTGGAAGATCTACCAACCCCGTCAGCGTTGTTTTGTATTAAGAGTTAAACCCTTCAACCTTTGCATCGCCGACCTGAACTGATATGTGAGTGTGTGAACAGATTTTAGACTTTCAAGCTGTCTTGAACTTGGCGGCAAGTTCTCCAGTAAGTAACCCGCCTTACTTAGCTGCTTCCGTAACAGTGGTTCTTTCAGCCAGAGAACAGCTGTGCTCCTCATTAAAACTAAAACAGTAAATGGAACCCAGATGGTGCTAAGTTTTTCCAGTCGCGCCAATCCATTATCAGATCCGAGGACCCCCCCCCCCCCCCTAGAGGTTTAGGGGCCCAAAAGGCTAAGAATCACTGTTCCATATAAATGTACGTCAATGTAAATGTCTTGAACAAAGGGACTCTTCACGTACGTTAGATGTTCTGACCAGTGCTGGGTTACTGTTAGGTTCAAGATGCTAAGGACATATGGTCACGGCATCAATGAAAGGTTGGGGGGGGGGGGGGGGAACTGTACTGATATAAAATAAACTTGGGTTACATGAAAATGGTTAAAAGAAATAAGTTAGCTAAACTAAAATAGGCTGAAACTGACGTATCAGTCTGTGCTTGGTATGTGCAATACAAAGTCATGTAGTAACAGCCGAGATCATAGCTAGACCGTTTATATATCAGGAGATTGACGGCGTGGGTCGACTGAATTTATATATCAGGAGATTGACGGCGTGGGTCGACTGAGTTTATATATCAGGAGATTGACGGCGTGGGTCGACTGAGTTTATATATCAGGAGATTGACGGCGTGGGTCGACTGAGTTTATATATCAGGAGATTGACGGCGTAGGTCGACTGAGTTTATATATCAGGAGATTGACAGTGTAGGTCGACTGATTTTATATATCAGGAGATTGACGGCGTAGGTCGACTGAGTTTAGCCCAGGGGCCTGGGAGGTAGTAAACTTGTCACTGGTTCTAACCACCGTTACTCTATTCATTCACTCTCTCCTTTTCCCTCCCCTCTACCCACAAGACTAACAGCACTTATCTCCTCCTCCTCCTTCTCCTTCTCAGCTTCTCTCCAGGAGTCTCTGCTCTCAAGACCAGTAACTCTTGCCTCTGTTTACCTCTAACTTGGCATTTCACTCCCCTTTACTTTCCTTCCCACGCCGGTATTCTCCCTTTTATTTTGCCGATCATAAAAAATGTTTCCAAGTTCTCTATTGAGATGTCCTATTTTACACCTGAATTTCCACCTGTCCGCGGACCTCTAATTTTATCATATTTCTCATTTGGTGATATACCCAGCGCTCCCCCCCCCCTTTTCCTGTACGCACTTGCGTGCGGGGAGGAGGTCAGTGGCTAACAAAAAGGAGGAGAGGATGAATGGGAGATAAGGGTCAGAACTCGACCATTTTGCGATCTTAGCGTTTCTGCCTGTTCAGAATTAAGTCCCTTGGCTGACTTCTTTTTTTTATACAAAGAAACTTTAAGAAAAATATCTGAACTTAGACACGGACTGTGTTGTGTAGTAGCTTTCTACTCCAGATTGTCGGTGATCATTGATTTAGAGAAGAAAATAATCATAGTAACAAGAACATGAATGCAGCCAGTTTAGAGACGAAGTCCCCGTCCGATTATAGCTGACATGCTAGCTTCAGGGTTGGCCAGCCATAGTTTACCAAGACCCTGTCCCACCTCTCTGTTTGATATTTCCAGTAACAAACCAAGCCTGACTAACGGGGCAGGAATCGCCCTGGAAGTATTGTGCAACCTCACCCAGACGCTTTTAGGCATCACACAGGGGCTGTAAAACAAAATATAGCTGCACATTTCAAGAAAACAAAATATAGCCGCACATTTTAGGAAAACAAAATATAGCCGCACATTTTAGGAAAACAAAATATAGCCGCACATTTTAGGAAAACAAAATATAGCCGCACATTTTAGGAAAACAAAATATAGCCGCACATTTTAGGAAAACAAAATATAGCCGCACATTTTAGGAAAACAAAATATAGCCGCACATTTTAGGAAAACAAAATATAGCCGCACATTTTAGGAAAACAAAATATAGCCGCACATTTCAGGAAAACAAAATATAGCCGCACATTTCAGATCATCAGCGAATCTGAAAACCCATCTAACTCCACAGCGTGTGAGAGAATTTTCATATTCATCAGCTACCTCACTGGGGGCTGAGGGTTGGGGGAGGGGGCCAGAACCTACCCACTACTCTTTATCAGCAGGATGGCTACCTCACTGGGGGGGGGGAACAGAGCCCACCCACCCACCACCTTTCATAAACTTGATGGTTACCTCACTGGGGGGGGGGAACAGAGCCTACCCACCCACCACCTTTCATAAACTTGATGGTTACCTCACTGGGGGGGGGGAACAGAGCCCACCCACCCACCACCTTTCATAAACTTGATGGTTACCTCACTGGGGGGGGGGACAGAGCCTACCCACCCACCACCTTTCATAAACTTGATGGTTACCTCACTGGGGGGGGGGAATTAACTCACCCACCCACCACCCTTCATCAACTTGATGGCTACCTCACATGGGGGACAAAGCCCACCCACCCACCACCCTTCATCACCTTGGTGGCTACCTCACTGGGGGGACAAAGCCCACCCACCCACCACCCTTCATCAACTTGATGGCTACCTCACGGGGGGGGGGGGGGGAATGAACTCACCCACCCACCACCTTTCATCAACTTGATGGTTACCTCACGGGGGGGGGGGGAATGAACTCACCCACCCACCACCCTTCATAAACTTGATGGTTACCTCACGGGGGGGGAATGAACCCACCCACCCACCACCCTTCATAAACTTGATGGTTACTTCACGAGGGGGAGGATGAACGAACCCACCCACCACCCTTCATAAACTTGATGGTTACCTCACGAGAGGTGGGGGATGAACTCACCCACCCACCACCTTTCATAAACTTGATGGTTACCTCACGAGAGGTGGGGGATGAACTCACCCACCCACCACATTTCATAAACTTGATGGTTACCTCACGGGGGGGGGGGGGATGAACTCACCCACCCACCACCTTTCATAAACTTGATGGTTACCTCACCGGGGGGGGGGGGATGAACACACCCACCCACCATCCTTCATAAACTTGATGGTTACCTCACGAGGGGGGAAGGAATGAACCCACCCACCCACCACCCTTCATAAATTTGATGGCTACCTCACTGAGAAGTGGGGACGGACAGAGCCCACCTACCCACCACCACCCATCATCAACTTTATGGCTACCTCACTAGGGGGGGGAGGGAGGCAGAACCCACCCCTAACCCCCCAATTCATCCCTAAGAAGCCGCACGTTGCCGCCGTCGATTCCACCACCCACCCACCCACCCACCGCCACCAGCTCCGGAAGGTATCCAGGCACTGAAGAACCTGTTATCTCCCAAAAACATTTTGCACAATAGCAGATGTGGCATGTCGGAAACTAGGTTTCATCAACAGGAGACTCCAGCAAACATAACCCAGTTTTTCTGGACCTCGATTAAAATCAATATCGGGGAAAAAAAGAGGAAAGAAGGGGGGGGGGGGGTGTGTAGGAGAACGAAAGTGAAGGGACTTGGAAATTTGAATTTTGAGTAAACGAAGTTAGTACTACACTCAGAAGGTTTCCTGTTGTGTTGAGGGTACATACTCAAAGCGAGGTCAGATGAAGAGAGGTGGTCGTTGCTGCATTGTGGTGACGAAACAGCCGAAGGAAACTTGCCTTGACGACAAGGATTGCATGTTTAAATAGATTTTATAGAAGAAAACATTCATAATATGTAGTGTATGTAGTACACTAATAATAATAGTAATAATAATATATTCAACAATATACGGATTAATAATAATAGTAATGGATAGCCCTTACACTGCCAGATGAAAGATCCCACGGAAACAGAAAAAAAAAAAAAACGAGACGGCTATAGTTACTTCTGTGGGGGTTTTAAAAGTTCTGTCTCGGGAGGAATAGACAAGAATTAAAACACAGTTAGCCTGTGTAATGGATTTAAAAATTGTATCTTAAAGAAAAGAAACGAAACGAAATAAAGAATAGACGCAGTTATTTTATTTATGTATATTTTTCCCCCCTCAAAACCGTATTTAAGGTCTGAATTAGGAAAATGTAGGAAATAGGAAAAAAATCATGTATTCATTTCTTCACTTAGAGGGATTGGATAATCATGTATTCATGTGGTCACTTATAGAGGTTTGATAATCGAGGAATTTCAGCAAATTCCTTGTTTCTTGTGTCGTGATAGCAAGAGCAGTGAGACATAGCAGTAGTAGCACACAGCCATGGTTTTATGTTGTGTTTCCCTCTTTTTTTTTTTCCTAAGCGGAATACAGCTGAGAGAGAGAGAGAGAGGATAAAGTTTCCGCAGGGAGGCTGCTATGTTAAACTTCCTATTAAGTTCCACCCCCGTGTGGTATTGAAATGGTCAGCTTGCTGTATACGTACAGCAGACTGAAAATACGTGTATAGAATTATTTCCCCTAGTTTCTAAATAGAAAAAGTCACCTTTGACCTGCCCAGAGGTACTCATCTAAGATCAGTGTAGAATAACTCACCAGTGATGCATTTAGAAGTACACCATATATATATATATATATATATATATATATATATATATGAGCGACGTTCAGAAAGTAATACACCACATCGTTTTTTTAAGCTAATAAAAAGATAGGAGCATGAAATTTTGCACACTTTAAATATGGCATTGCCACTCACCAGTAAAGTATTTTGCAGAATAATCATCAACAGAATTGTACCAACACTTGAGGAAAAACTTCGGAAAGAGCAGGCAGGATTTAGGAAAGGAAGATCATGCATAGACCACATATTTGTACTTAGACAAATATTAGAACAGGCAAATGAGTGGCATAGCACAACATATGCATTATTCATAGATTTTGAGAAAGCCTTTGACAGTGTCAACAGAGATGCACTGTGGAAAATCCTAAGATGGCATGGCCTCCCCCATAAAATAGTTAATGTAATCAAAGCCCTATACGAGGGTTTTCAGTGCAAAGTAATCTGTGGAGAACATACCTCCAGCAGCTTTAGGGTACAAACAGGAGTGAAGCAGGGATGTGTACTATCACCAACATTATTTATCTTGGCAGTAGACTGGTTAATGAAGGAGGCAACATCAGACAGACGCAGAGGATTACAATGGACCCTTGACACAGTGCTGGAGGACCTTGACTTTGCGGACGACATTTGTCTATTATCAAGCAGTCACAAAGATATGCAAGATAAAATAAACAAGCTAACTCAGAATGCAAACAACATAGGACTAAAGATCAACGTAGGAAAGACAAAGTTAATGAAGCAAAATGTGAACAGCAGAAATGTACTCAGAGTAGATAGCAAGTTAGTGGAGTAGGTCAACGAATTTGTATACCTTGGCAGCAGAGTAGTAGAAAATGGAGACACCACAGAGGACATCAACAGCAGACTTACTAGAGCAAACCAGGCTTTGCAGTGCTGCAGACTATATGGAAATTAAAAAAAAACTAAGCATAAATATGAAAATCAGGATATTTAAGAGTAATGTTCTAAGTGTACTACTCTATGGAAGTGAATGCTGGAAAATCACCAAAACCATAGAAAACAAGTTGAATTCTTTCCAGACTAAATGTTTACGAAGAATTAGAAAAATATTTTGGCCAAACACCATAAGAAATAACATCTTATTGGCAGAAATGCAGCAACAATTATTGAGGAAAGACGCTGGCGATGGTTGGGACATGTGCTCCGAATGACTGACAACTCACTACCAAAAATAGCACTAAGATGGACACCACAGGGGAACAGAAGTAATGGTAGACCAAAAGAGACATGGAGAAGAACAACTGAAAGGATGTTGAGCAATAGAGGGCTCACCTGGGCAAGAGCAGAAAAAAAGGCGAGGGACAGGCATTTGTGGAAAACCCTTGCGGAAGTCCCATGTGCCCTGGGCACTTAAGGTTCAGAGAGAGAGAGAGAGAGAAATATGGCATGTGCTGATTGTGTGGACCAGATTACAGCGCAACCCGCCAAAGAAAATGGCGGCCCTAACCGTTGAAATGAAGCGTGTTAGCAACTTGCGGTATAAGCAGCGAACTGTGATAGAATTTCTCGTGGCAGAGAAGGAAACTGTTGTGAACATTCACAAGCATTTATATGATATATATAGAAGTTTTGTAGTCGACAGAAGTACAGTCAGTCGCTGGGTTCAGAGAATCAAAAAATCAATAAGTGGAGATAAGGAGTTGCATGATCGGCCGCGCTATGGACGTCCTACCACAGCCACCAGTGCAGAAATGTTAAAATGCACTGAGGGCATTATTCTTCAACAATTGGCCTTAAGGCTGTCCGTCAGCAATGGTAGTTTAAATGCAGTTATAAAAGCTCTCGGATTTTCTAAGGTTTGCTCGAGATGGGTTCCTCGAAGTCTCACAAATGATCATCGATTGCAAAGGAAAGCAATTTCTTCTGAATTGTTGGAGCGTTTCAGTGCTGATGGAGAGAACTATTTGGCTAAGATCTTACTAGGTGACGAAATCTAGGCACATAATTTTGAACCTGAGACAAAAAGACAGTCAGTGGAGTGGCATCATCTACAATCACCACGAAGACAGAAATTCAAGACAACTCCTTCAGCTGGAAAGGTCATGATCACTGTCTTTTGGGACATAGAAAATGTGATTCTTATGGGTGTAACGCCAAGAGGAGAGATAGTCAATTCGCAAACTTACATTAAGACATTGAAAAAACTCAATCAGTGTTTTCGCAGAGTTCGGTCGCACAAGAATCCAGCAGACCTGCTCCTTCACGACACTGTGCGGCCTCACACAAGTCTGGGAACACGGGAAGCAGTCACCAGATTGAGTTGGACTGTACTACCCCATCCACCCTATAGTCCCGATTTGGCACCCTCTGGTTTCCATCTGTTTGGTCCACTTAAAGATGCACTCCGAGGGGTAAGATTTGAAGATGACGAAGGAGTGATCGTGCAGGGAAGAAATGGCTACATAATGAAGAGAAAATCTGGTACGGGCTAGGAATACTTAATTGTTTCGCGCTGGCGTAAAGCCGTATAAGGTGATGGGGATTACGTTGAGTAATACCGATGTTTACATGACATATCCATGTATATTGTGTATAAATTTAATGCTGTTTGAATAAACAGCTCCTGAGAAAAAAAACGATGTGGTGCATTACTTTCTGAACGCCCCTCATGCATTCACCTAAGATCTATCTGTAAAAATGATATTCTTCTTCTTTGAGCAGTCGCGAATTCAGCAGCTTTCCGAGCCACTGCTCATTGCTAGAGACAAGACAAGTCTCCAGTCCTTTCTTTTCATGATCTTTTCTTGCCAGTTGTCTATTTCAAGAGCACATATATCTTCTTCTGCGTTGTTTCGCCGTCGTTGTCTGTGGCTACCTTTTGGCCTGTTACATTTCATCACTTATTTATAGGCGATCTTTATTTGTCTGTCCTTTTCCAATCTCTCAAAATGCCCGAGCCACCTCAGTCTGTTGTTTTTCATAATGTCTGTTATAATCGGATTGTTAAACAATTCGTAAATGTCTTTGTTACGTCTTATCTTCCTTTGTTGTGTTCAAGGGCCTCTTACTTGCCCATAAGTTTGTCTCAGGATTCTTTTCTATTCTCAGATGCTTATATTTGGTTTTCATCTTGTTTAATAGTGCTCCATGTTTCTGAGCCATGCAATAGAACTGGTCTAATCTGTGTCTTATATATGTTTAGTGTGATGCTGCGGGATAGCATTTTTTTTTTATTATAACAATTGTCTAAGGGCAAAACTTGAGTTGTTTCCAGATGATACATGTGGAATAAATGTGCCTAAAAGCTCTGCAGAATGTGAGATAAAATGATTGTATGGAGAGTCAAAGCTGGCGGTACTTGCAGTGATGAGACAGCCCAGGCTGAATACAGTCCAAACTGGCATCCTTCTGTTTTAGATTTCCTGCTTAATCAGCCAGCGACGTGAGGATTGTGTTCTAATATTTGATCTATTGAAGAAGAGAAAGAAGAAAAAAAAAGGACGAGGAGGAGGAAGAGAAGAAAAAGAAGAAGATCAAAGGGCTCACTCTGAGATTTGTGGAGACAGCAGTCCGTCAGTGGTCCAAGAATTGCCTCAGAACTCGTTTTTTGAGTCCACTACATATTAACTATCTGTCTGCCACGACTCCGACTCTTTCATGGAATCAGCTCTTTTGTCAACTCCGACTCTTTCATGGAATCAGCTCTTTTGTCAACTCCGACTCTTTCATGGAATCAGCTCTTTTGTCAACTCCGACTCTTTCATGGAATCAACTCTTTTGTCAACTCCGACTCTTTCATGGAATCAACTCTTTTGTCAACTCCGACTCTTTCATGGAATCAACTCTTTTGTCAACTCCGACTCTTTCATGGAATCAACTCTTTTGTCAACTCCGACTCTTTCATGGAATCAACTCTTTTGTCAACTCCGACTCTTTCATGGAATCAACTCTTCTGTCGACTCCGACCTTGACTCTACTCGGAAGTTGCAGATCCACAGCCGTGCGTACTATCACAGCATTAACTGTATTCAGTTTATCACATCCACCATAATAACCACACACCTTCCACAACGTCCATAACCCGGAAAGAAAGACAGATCCTGCATGAATTCGAAAAAAAAAAACGAAACTAAAAAAGAAAACACATTACCAATGCCAGCGGGTGCCGATTCATCCCATCGTGCTGGTTATCTTACTCGTCTTTGGCACACTCTCATTAGCGAGAGCTCGGATGTTACAATAATAACAGTTACGTCATACTGATTCATCGATTGATCATCGCGTGTAACGCTGAAAAGACTCCAGCATCATGGAGTACCACACCATCGTTCCAGACAAACGAGTGAGCGCACTTGTACATTACTAGAATCAGCTCCATGGAGTGTTGTGTGTGTGTGTGGATTGGGCTCAGGTGCTGGGGTACGTAGAATTGAAAGAGCCCTCGGGGCTATCGTGGCCATGAAAGACGCACAAGCCGTACTCTTGTTTTTGGGGGGGAGGGGTGGGATGGGAGAGGGAACTCCCACTGACATAAGGGCGCGGTAACTTTTACACAATGGACATATAATTAACATTAGGTAGGCGAGCGCGTTTTCGTATGGGTTCCCCGGCGCTGTCTCAGTTCAGTGAGAATATCTTAGTTCAGAACGACTTTAATTATATGACACTGTCGTAGCTCAGAACTAGTTCGGTGGTGCTATCATAATTAGGAAGCAATCCAGTAGTGCTGTCCTTATCTTGGAGCTAATTCAATAGGATTACCGTAGTTTGAAATGATTCAGAGCTGAACCGGTTTCCCTGGTGTTGTCTCGTATAGTTTTCATATCTAGTTCCGTGATATTATCATAATTCCCCGTGTAATTTAGTGATTCTTAATAGCTCCCAGCTAGTTTAATGATTCTGTCATAGTTCGGGGCTAGTTCGGTGATTTTGTCGTAGTTCAAAACTAATTCAATAATTGTGTCATATTTCAGAACTAATTCAGTGATTCTATCATAGCTCAGAATTAAGTCAATGATTCTGTCATTGCTCAGAACGAAATCAATGATTTTATCATAGCTCAGAACTAAGTAAATGGTTTTATCATAGCTCAGAACTAATTTTGCGATATTGTAATATTTACACTCCAATTTATTGTGTCCATAATAGTTCCCAGCTAATTTATTGCTGCTGTCAAAGTTTTCAAACAGAGAAAACTTAAATATTTTAGACACATTAAACGTCATGATAATCTGAAGAAGACCATCTTGGAAGGGTACATAATGAAAAAAAAAAAAGAGAGGAAGACCAAGGCGAAGACGGCTGCAAGACATCGTTGATGATCTGCAGATTGATGCATCAGCAGCAGGCCATCTTGCTTACAACAGAAAGGCCTACAAGAGTGCTGTTACAGAGGCAAAGTTCCGCAAGGGACATGGAAATGACTGACTGACTGTCAAAGTTTACGATTGTGTAATTCTGTGATTGTGTCAGTAGTTCAGAACTAGTTCAGTAATGTTGTCCGTCATAGGTCACAGTCACTCCATTCAGTGATGCCGTCAGAGTTCAGAAATAATTCTATGAAACTAGCGTAATTCAGTTGTTATAATTATCTAGTCATGGGTATCTTCAATGGTTATAATTATCCAGTTATTAGTATCTTCAATGGTTATAATTATCTAGTCATGAGTATCTTCAGTGGTTATAATTATCTAGTCATAAGTATCTTCAATGGTTATAATTATCAAGTCATGAGTATCTTCAATGGTTATAATTGTCTAGTCATGAGTATCTTCAATGGTTATAATTATCTAGTCATGAGTATCTTCAATGGTTATAATTGTCTAGTCATGAGTATCTTCAATGGTTATAATTATCCAGTCATGAGTATCTTCAATGGTTATAATTATCTAGTCATGAGTATCTTCAATGGTTATAATTATCCAGTTATGAGTATCTTCAATGGTTATAATTGTCTAGTCATGAGTATCTTTAATGGTTATAATTATCTAGTCATGAGTATCTTCAATGGTTATAATTGTCTAGTCATGAGTATCTTCAATGGTTATAATTATCCAGTCATGAGTATCTTTAATGGTTATAATTATCTAGTCATGAGTATCTTCAATGGTCGTAATTATCTAGCCATGAGTGTCATCAATGGTCGTAAGTATACAGTCGTGAGTAGATTCGGTGGTTGTAATTAATCAGTAATAAGCACCTTCATGCCGCGATGGTGTTAACGTTAGTTCACTCGTCTGCCGTTGAGAAGGTCCGTGGTTCGATTTCTCACCCGGGGGAGGGGGGGGGGAGTTTTGGACCGATCCTCCTCGGGGTCAACCCAGGCAAATAAAATTAAAAAATGGGGTACCTGGGCCTGCTGTAGGAAAGCAAAGGCTCTGATACCTCAGATTGATGTAGCGACCTGGAAATGTGAAGGCAGTAGCGTATCACATCCCTACAAAGTGCAGAACTTCCACGGGGACATAGAGAAGTACCTCCATTGTCACAATTATCCAAACCCACGGTTGTAACTATCGGCAGTAGATCTCCAGTCCTTATCGCGTCCTCATCTTCATATTCAGCTAACTCTCTCCCGCCCCCCCCCCCCCCCCAGCTTTCACGATTAGCTTAGTTTTCCTACTTTTCATGATTAGCTTAGTTTTCATGATTAGCTGGTCCCCGCTTTATGTCCTGTTTCCATAGTTACATAAGTTACCTTGTCTCGGCGCATTTCCCCTTTTAACTGGAGCGTCCGTTGCGTGTTGGCGCGAAACTGCCGGACTCCATTATGTTATTAGAGTTGCGTCCCGTCATTTTCCAGTTTGGAGGGAGGCCGAGCGAGGGTCTAAATTAAATTGGTATGGCGGTATGTTTTGCCTAATGCTCTATAGGAAATGAAGTTGTCCGGGCGTTGAATTAGTCATCTTCTAAGATCTAGAACCCGAACAAGAGTTTCAGTTTTGTTTTCCAGTTTAGGAATTATAACGTTTGTTTTCTACTTATAAGAATGTTGGATTTTCAGTTATAAGAATGTTAGTTTTTTTTTCATTTATAAGAATGTCAGTTTTTATGTTATAAGAATGCTAGTTTTTCAGTTATAAGAAATCTAGTTTTTCACTTTTATGAATGTTAGTTTTTTTCACGTATAAAACATTGTTTCATGTAACTATTTAATATTTCCACTTATAAGAACGGCTGTATACGCTAATCTGTTTCTAGACTGTTGGTAAAAATTTGAACTGTTGTACACGTATTGTACCTGGGTTTTCAAACGGCTGAAAAGATGCGGAAGGGAGTAGTGCATTAAATGCAGTTATTTTATGCCTTATGATTCTTCCAGCAGTGAAAATAGAAATATACAGAAGGACTGAGCTGAAAAATAAAAATGAAGTAAAGATAGATATACTGTTCCATAAAGTCTCCTGACAGATGTGGTGTCAGGTCGTATATTTTGCCTGACCGGTTGGCACATTGCTGTGAGTAAGGTGTTATTTTAAGCCTGTGTCACCCTGCTCCACTCTTTTTTCCCCTACCTGAGAAGAGTTGTGGGCCCTTCTTGGCAAATAAAGCAGTAAATAGAACTCAGACGATGCTGGAGCCCTGTCAGTTTTGTTGGTTCATGGAGCCCACAGGTTTAAGGGCCACTGCATTAAGAGAGTGATGTGACCAGCCTCGCATCCGGTCGCCTTCTCTTCTCCATGAAGATCCAGGTGGTCATCACTGCAGCTGAGGTGGCTGATGGGTCTCGTGCTAGACTGTTCCATGGACTTTCCTCATGGGAGGCTAGGGTACTAAAGACTTCGCTACCCCCCCCCCCCCCCAACAGACACACACAAAGATAAGATACTGTGAAATGAGATGACATGGAATAGCATCCATCAGTCGTGTCTGGTCATGCAGTAAATTGAGCAGGTAGAACTGTTTCATTATATGATTTATCTGATGTTCCATTCGGACCCTCATCTGCTTGATGCTGGAGTTTCATTGGAGATGGTAACTATGGATACATGGGAACTGTCGAAATCTTGGTGCTCTGGCTGCATTCACGCTTGGGATTTTTTAAAAATTTTGTTGCTCTGGGTGCATTCACGCTTGAGAATTTTTTAAATCTTGGTGCTCTGGGTGCATTCACGCTTGAGATTTTTTAAGATTTTGGTGCTCTGGGTACATTCACGCTTGAGAATTTTTTTTTTTAAATCTTGGTGCTCTGTGTGCATTCACGCTTCAGAATTTTTTTTAAAATCTTGGTGCTCTAGGTGCATTCACGCTTGGGATTTTTTAAGATTTTGGTGCTCTGGGTGCATTCACGCTTGGGAATTGTTAAAACCTTGGTGCTTACCAGATGATGGATCTGTGGAGTAGAGGAAGCAAAGAAAGAAAGTCCCAGCGAAAATGAAAGGAGCACAAACTACATGAAGACAACTCACCCGGAAATGAACAAACCAGCCTGGATCTAACAGTTGCCCAGTTTATGTATTGATTTACCATTTTGCATGGGGGGGGGGGGGGGGGGAATCTCTTATTTTTTTCTTTTTCATCATTGTGGAACGATCCAGTAAATCATGATATCAGAATAGTGTATGATGGTGCCTTTGTCGTGGGCATTGTTTATATCACAGGGCAGAGCATTGATCTATGGGTTGGTTTTTTTTCTTGTGGTTATGAATGAATTAATATAATCAGTATTAATCATAGCAGTGGCCGTGTAATCGGTAGCAGAACCGGTGGATGATCATAGTGATGATGTGTGGAGTTCGGTGGTGTCTGTGGGAGAGGTAATGTGTACAACCAGAAGCGGAATCCACTGTGGCAGGATTACTAGTAGTGTTTAGTGCTTTTTTGGTGCTGATAATAATATTAATGTTTGCAGAAGGGCAGTTTATTGTAGTAGTAGTAGTAGTAGTAGTAGTAGTAGTAGTAGTAGTAGTAGTAGTAGTAGTAGTAGTAAAGACTCTTAGTAGATAAGTCTGTTCTGGATTGTAGGATTAAAAGCTCTTCGTATTGAGGCAGATCCTCTTGACAAATGAACGTCTAAATGTACTCTGATGTGGACACCGTCATTTCAAAATATTCATCATGGTATCCTCTCCCACCCCGCCCGCTGGAACTACGAAGTGTTTTTCTTTGCACAGATTTACTGAAGCTATTAAAACGCAGGCTTACGGTTGCCTTTCTTGAAAATACAGTGCAGACCAACAACAACAAAAATCCCTGTTTTCGGCAGGCTACCGTGGGTTTGATGGCGAGGTTTACCCTGTTTTACTAGGAGCATGATGGAAGCGGAAGATTAGGGACCGCAGTTTCAGATGGCAAGAATATCTGTCACACATGTGCTGAGAGAGAAGTGGCCCTCGGCCAGTCATCGGAGCAACATCAAATACTCCAGCCTCTTCAGAACGTTTCCGTGATCTAGTCTCTACTTAGCAGATGGTCAAATCGCTATTGAAGCAGTGCCTCGTTCTAGCCGCTTGGATGAGAACTTGGCGCTGTGTGTTGAGGAAAATTTGCCTCCGAATCCGGCGACGAGGCACGTACAGGCTGTCAGTGAATAATGGAAATGGTTATCACGTACAACTTACCCATAAAATACAGGACTTGATCCCCAATCACCGCGTGCGAATATAAGAAAGGGAGGAAAAAATAATAATAATAATCTGCTTGCTAGAGAGAGCTGGCGTACTGTAGATCTTAACATCCACGCAAACCTGCCAGGGAAATTTACACCCAGATGGGAGACTTTGATCGTCAACTAAACGACTAATTAAACAAAGCCCACACACTTTATCGTTGCAGCAAAAAAAAAAAAAAGACAAATCCTATTAAAAGTTGCTACTTATCTCTGAAGGTTGTGACTTTGAGTAAGCTTCCCTGGTTGTTGAGGCCTGTCACTGGTGGTGTGGCTCGTGCCAGGGACGTCCCGGGTATTTGTCGGATTCTTCACCAGCCTTGACAGGTGGTCGAGGTAGGGAGATACCAGAACATTAAGTTTGTCCGGCAAATATAATATCAGTCTTCCATCTTCCATCTTCGTCAGCCATTTCGTGGTGGTGATGGTGGTGATGGTGGTTGGGGTCGATAAGAAGGGAGAGGAATTAACGATAGTAACAATTGGGGTTAGATTTTTTTAAAAAGAGTTAATGATAGTAACGGTTGGGTTAGGTGAGGAAAACGCTGATGTAACATTTGAATTAGATAGAAAGAGAAGAATTAATAATGTTAAGAATTTGGTTGGATAAGAAAAACAAAGAGTTAATGATGATAACGATTGGATTGATTTAAAAAAAAACAAAAGGACTTAATGATGATAACGATAGTTAGATAAGCCAAAAAAAAAGAGTTAATAATGGTACAAGTTGGGTTAGATGAGAAAACAATAATGGTAATAATTGGTTTAGATCAGATTTAATGATAGTAACGATTCGGTTAGAAAACAAACAGTTAAAGATAGTAACAATTCGATTAGATAAGAAAACAAAGAGTTAATGATAGTTACGATTCGGTTAGAAAAGAAAACAAAGAGTTATTGATAGTAATAGTTAGGTTAGATAAGAAAACAAAGAGTTAATGATAGTAATAGTTAGGTTAGATAAGAAAACAAAGAGTTAATTATGATAACAGTTGGGTTACATGAGATAAATACGATCTAATGATTGTAACATTTAGGTTCATTCATTCATTCCTTTGCATGTCCCTTGCGGAACTTTGCCTCCCAAACAGCACTCCTGTAGGCCTCTCGGTTGTGAGCAAGATGGCCTGCTGCTGCTGCATCCATTTCCAGATCATCAACGAACATTTAGGTTAGATGAGGAAAAAAAACCAGATAAACATTAACCCTTAACCCAGTGATACGTAGCCAGCGTCATGTGTAGGTTGGAGACACATCACTCCGATATTACTTTTTTAAATGTCTTTTCCAATCCAGCTTTTTAAATGTTTACTGTGTGATATTTCTGTGTGTGTGTTTATTAAAATAAGGCCCCGTTATTTTGTGTTAGAGTACAGTCTCTTGTGTGGTACTTTCGTTCTGTGCCAGCAGTCCTTGACGAAGTGTAAAACAGTCTACCCCTACAGAACAGCTGCATGAGCTAGTTAATGTGTGTCTATACTTACTGGTGTACAGATCGTTATTGATGCAGGTAGACAGAGGTGTACGGTACAGTTTTACAAAACCATGGAGGGAGTGAGAAAAGTGAGAAAAAAAAAATAAACAAATAATGAGAAACATACGACATCCAATATTTCAGCGTGAGCCTTTTTCAAGGATTACATACAAAAACAAACACACCATATAATAAAAGAAGAAAAATGAAAACTTCGCTTTGTGGCCATCCTTCCTTGTACACCTTTATTAATTTATAAAGTTATTGATGCAGTGTCCGGTCAGTCTCGACCTAGCTGCTTGCGTGGGTACTCGTGGCTTTGTGTTGAGGACAGTTTGATTCCCCCCCCCCCCCCCAAGCGGAAGATAGAAGAAGCAATTTGGAATACTCGACTGTCAGTAAATGACAAACTTAGTCCCAGAATTATAGAACTTTAATCAAGGATCAACATGATAAAAGAAAAAAGGAAAATAAATATGCGTGCTGGAGAAAGCTGACGTATTGTAAAGCAAACGGTAAAGTAAGAGAACACAGTTTTGTAGGATTAGACCTCGGGAAAAAATCGTAGACAAAGCACTTTACAAAATTGTGTTCTCTTACTTTACCGTACAAAAGCCTCGCTGTTTCCTATTTGTAAAAAAAAATGGTAAAGCGAACGGGCCAGCGAAGTCTACATCAAGAAACGAACTTCTTATCCTGCTTTTGTCTTCTTTACGGTCCGTTTCATTCTTAAGTGATTTGGGTAGTGTAGGCATGTCTGTGGTGTACATGCATACAAGCATTGACTTGAAACAAGGAAGTGGACAAGAAAGAGAGGGGAAAAAAACCACGACCCCTGTATACAGAAGAAGTTGGGGTTATGGGTTATTCCATGGAAGGAAAAAGAGAAGAAATATTAGTTGAGCTGAAAGTGAGGAGAGAAACAGTGAAAGGCATAAGAACGTGAGCATGAGAGCATTTTGGTCGTACCACAAGGCATAATATCTGTGATACCATCAGACCATACCCGAGGAAAAGGTTGGAGGTAAAAAAAAAAAGAGTACAACATCAAGAGATGGGTGGGAAACAGCTAGGCAGCGCTTTCTCCTGCTACGTGGTCTCGGGGTTTGACGTTCCGGCTCTGGTGTTGGAGGTTGCGGGTTCGAATCCCAACATCGGGATATATATATATATATATATATATATATATATATATATATATATAATATATATATATATATATATATATCATCCCCCTCCAATAAACTCCCTTGGTCTCCAGGTAGCGGGACCGAACGCCTATGAGAACTGTCGCGGGCGTTAAAAAAAATCCACTGGCAGTCTGAGATCTGAAAGGAGTTGGCCAGACGAAGAAAATTCGGGTAGAATTCTAGGAAATTCTGCCGCGGTAATCGGCGCAGACGCTTGGAATGTTCTGTGCTGTCTGCAACACCCGTCCTGAAGTATTAAGTGGGTGTGGGGTCGAGTCACACAGACGACGAAGGTTAATTACCTACTTTGTAGAAAACTGCCCCCAAACCTCAGATCGCGTCCTAAATTAGGGTTGAGGATGGGGGTGGGGAACCTGAATTAGAGGGGTAGGATCTTCAGAAGATGTGGGAAAACGTTCTGAAGAGAAAGAATTTAAAAATTTTAAAAACAGAATACAGGATTTTAGTCAGACCAGAAAAAGTTGGTTTTTTTTAGCAAAATGTTGAAATAATAGCCCAACTTACTACTGTTCGTTCAAAAAATTTGTGTTGTTAACTAGTCTGGCTCTAAAGATAATGATAATGTTTTAAAATCTCGCTGTAACGGTCGCCCACAGAAAGAGCAGAAGACGAAGAATATGTTTTGGGGAAGTTTAGTATAGAACATAGAAATGAGGCAGGTGATAATCTCTAGTGGCGTTTTGCATGGAAAATGAGCTAATGGTCGCTAACACACTTTTTAGACAACATCCAAGAAGACTTTACACATGGACATCACCTGATGCCAAGACTCACATAGATTACATTTTAGAGCAAAAAAGGTGGAGATCAAGTATAACATCAGCAAAAACGTTACCAGGTGCTGATTGTGACACGGACCATGAGTTATTAATAGCAGACATGAAGATAAAGAAAAAACAGTTACGGGATCAAGACCACTCCGCTTTGATCTTACAAAAATACCAGAACAATACAGCACCGAAGTGAAGATCCATTTCAGGATCCTGATGGATGTACAGAAAGAGATGACATCAGATGAAATGGCTACGCAGGCCAGAGATATCTTAATAACAACACCTAAAGACATGGCTCCAGTAAAGAAAACACAAAAGAATGGATGGATTACAGCAGTCACACTATAACTAATAAAACAACATAGAGAAATGAAGATGAAATGGAAAGTGATATATATCAACAAAGAGGAATATAAATCTTTAACACAAGAAGTAAGAAGAAACATAAGAAAAAAACAAACAAACAAAAAATACATTCAAGATTGTTGTGAAAGAATAGAAGGACATCAGAGGTATGGAAGAGATAGTGAAATGTTTAAAGAAATGAAGACATTGACGAGAAATGTCACACTTAAGCTAAATGTAATTTGTGACGAGATGAGAAAGACCTTGACAGAGACAGAGGAAATTCTAGAAAGATAGAAGGAATATTGCAGAGGAATGTATGATACTACTGACTGTGAAAGCAGAAATTAACACTGTGAATTATTATTGGAGGAGAAAGAACCCGAACCGACAATAGAAGAAGTTTTATGAGCAATAAAGAGTCTGAAAAATGTTAAATCACCAGAATGTGATGAGGTAACAGCTGAACATATTAAAACAGGAGGAAAGGAATGTGCTACAATCTATCATGCACTGTGTAAAAAGATATGGTATTCAGGTATTTGGCCAAAAGAATGGAAAAGAATATATTCATACCACTGCCCAAAAAAGGGTAATCTGAAATTATGCACAAACCACAGAAGTTTACCCTGATTAGTCATGCCAGTAAAATTCTGTTAAAAATCATAATGAGTAGACTTCGTAAGAAAATACAAGAAGTCAGTATGGTCCAAGCTGGTTTTAAACAAGAAAGAGAAACAAGAGATCATACGAGGGGAAGTCACTAAGTAACTCGCAAATGCCTGTTACAAAAAAATACTAAATGCGACAGTAATTTGAAAACTTTCAGTTTTTGAACATACATTATTCCCCTATTTCTCAGCGTAATCGCCACCATCATTGATACATTTGTCCCATCATGTAATCAGTGATGGCGTAAAAATCGGGAGTCCGATTTCTGAACCATTTTTTAAATTCTGTTTCCAACTCTTCGTCCTTCGAGAATCTTCTCCCGCCAAGATGGTTTTTCAATGGACCAAATAGGTGAAAATCACTTTGAGCTAAGTCAGGACTATAGGGTGGATGTTCAAGAACTTCCCAACTCAACTGGCTAATTTTCTCTTGGGTTAACCGAGCCGTATGTGGTCTGGCATTGCCATGAAGGAGAAGCACACCTCTAGTCAGCAGACCAGGACGTTTTCTTCGAATTGCTTCCAGTAACATCGACAGAACTTCACAGTACGATACAGAATTCACACTGTCGCCATACGTCTGGAACTTCTGTCAGCTCTGATAATCTCACTCACACGTTGCACAGTCGCTTCTGTTATAATCTGAACAGGACGGCCAAGTCGGAGTTTGTCAACAATTTCTGTGCGTCCCTGAGAAAATTCTTTTACCCAGTTACAGACCGCTTTACGTGATAAACACTTTTCAGCATAAACTGTAATCATTTCCTTATGAATCTCCTCAACTGAATGTCCTTTAGCCCACAAAAATCGCACTACACTTCTCTGTTCTTCTTTGATACACACTAACACTTGGGTAGCCATTTTGTTATTGCATTGCGCATGCGCACGCAACTCTCAGCGCCCCCTGCATACAACGATTATAAGTTGGATGATGGTACTATCTAATGATATATTTAAATACTACCTGATAACTGCCACTGATAAAATATTGTAATTTGCGAGTTACTTAGTGACTTCCCCTCGTATATTCAATATAAGATTAATAATAGAGAAATGCAGAGAATTTAATGTGAATCTATATTTATCTTTTATAGACAGTTCAAAGGCATTTGATTGTGTACAACACCAGAAACTTTGGGAAGTGATGGGAAAAAAATGGAATTTCCAACACATGTGATACAATTAACATCACTGCTGTATCTAGGCCAACAGGCAGCAGTAAGAATAAATGATGAAACAGCAACTTGGTTTCATATAAAACAACGAGTCCGTCAGGGGTGCATATTGTCGCCTTATTTATTTAACTTGTATACTGAAAATATAATGAGGAATGTTAGAGAAGACGTAGACAAAGAATATTACGATGCCATAACAATTGGAGGTTATGAAATACCAGAGATTAGATATGCTGATAACACAGTGTTACTGTCCACAACATAAAAAGGAATGGAAAAAACTAATTATGTCAGTCCGTAAGAATAATGAAGACAAAAACCTCTATCATAATGTGAAGAAAACAAAATTGAAGACGGCTAACAAAAATAACAAGGCAGCAGAAATATGTATCAATGTGGAAAAATTAGAGGACGTGAAGAGTTTTCAATATTTTGAATCACTGCTAACTAATAATGGAGATACAATGAGGGGAATTAAAAAGAGGACATCTATCGCTCTTCAAAAAATAAAACAACAGAAAGCTGTGGAGAGGAACAGACAGAACTACAAAAATAAGATTTTTAAGAGCATGCATCTTTCCCATCGCAACATATGCCCTTGAGACCTGGACACTTAACAAAACAACTGAGAAACACATAAATGTCTTTGAATGTAAATGCTACAGAAAAGTTCTTCAAATATCACGGACATAAAAAAGAACAAATACTACAAGAACTTAATATTGAAGAAGGTTGGCTAGTAAAGAGGATTAAACAGAGAAAACTTAAATATTTTGGACACATTAAACGTCATGGTAATTTAAACAAAACCGTCTTTTTACATAATGGAAAAAAAGGAAGAGAGGAAGACCAAGGCGAAGATGGCTGCAAGACATCGTTGATAATCTGCAAATGGATGCATCAGCAGCAGGGCATCTTGCTTACAACCGAGAGGCCTACAGGATTGCTGTTAGGGAGACTATATTCTGAATAAAATATATTGTAGCGTGGCCGTGAGCTGCAGACCTGGTCCCTTATTACCGAGGCTTTGTTATAAACGGGATCCGTTATAATGGGAATTTACTGTAGGTGCTAACTGTGGTATTAGTAATAGATAAGAAGGTCTGATCAACGCTTTTCACGTCCAGGTAGAGCCTTCTAACAATTTTAACGTTTAAATACCCTGAGAGAGAGAGAAAGAGAGAGAGAGCAGGCGTAGTCCACCCTCCTTCCAGCTGGATGCCTTCGTTTCAAAACATTCATCATGGTACATTGTATGTCTCCCTTGTCTCCTGTTTTAGACCGTCGAACGGTGATGCTCTTGCCCTTCTTGGAGAGATGCTTGTCATATTCAGCTTTTGTCGCCTTCGTTATCCACTGTCTTGTTTTCACACACTCAAACAAAATAATAATAATTAATAATAAAAGCAGATTGCGTCCATAACGGCACACGCAGGCACCGCGAGTCCATCCCCTCCCCCTCTCAGTAGTGCTTAGTCCGGGGCGAAACAGCAAAGTTTGTCCAGGGAACCCAAATCACCGCATGTGGACAAACTGAGCTTTCCAAAATCCGAGTGTCAACATATACTTCAGGGCCGGGATTACGGGAAAAAATGGCTACAAGGGACGGAATAATGGAATGAAATGGCCATGTTTCTTTGCGGAAAAGAGTTATTAATCCTGATTCTCTCCCCCCAACCCCCTCCCTTTCTGTTCCTTTATTGATTACTTTATCCATTTCTGGTCGCGGGATTTGTTCAATATTCTACAAGTTGGAACTGGACTCCAGTTTTCTGTTGTTGCTGTTGTTTTTTTCTTCTATTGAGCAGTGTTTACTTCTTCGTATCTAGTTTTTTTTTTCTTCGTTTTTCAGCATTTTAAAAATTGTTTTTGTCAGGTATATTTTGTACTTTTCTCACGTACTCTCACTGATCCACATAATCTTCTTTCTGCTTCTTCTTATTCTTGTAGTCTATTATCTGTATTTTTTTTCTCTTGGATAAATTGGGCTTTTTTTGGTAGTCCTTGTACTGCAGAGCATAGCTTCTTGGTGTGGTATCACTGGGCCATTAGATGCATCCATGTGTTTCATATTTGGTGCAGCTTTGGAGGACGAGCTGTAAGAGAACATGGAGTTTGAGTAAAAAGTTGCCAGGCTGTGTGTATGCGAATGGTTTCTGAGTCGCGTATGTCTTGTTCTGAGGCAGGAAACTGTTGAACAGATGGTCGCATATCTAGTGATGATGTTTTTGGCCCCTCTGTAGGTTTTCATTTTGTTTTCTTTATGATTACTTCGCCAGTTTTCTTGGACGTTAGTAGCTGACTTTCTCCACTTCATACCCAGATTTGTTCATTGAAACCGGACGGTGATATTAGTGTCGGTGTCTGGAAAGAGGGAGTATTTGTGTTGCACGGCGAGGAACACTGGAGTACATTGTTGGTGTATTTTAAGGATACAGTATATTCGCGGAAGAAACTAGCAGCACGTGTAGGGATTAATATAAAGTTAAGTGATAGCGGGTGACTGGAAGAAGTTTTCTTGGGTTTTATCTGTTGCTTCCTGCCGGTTCTTCGTCTGTACTTTGTCTCTGTGTCTCTTTCTTTCTATTTTTATTTGCTTTTCTCTCTGTGTGCGTCCCCCTCTCTCTCTCTCTCTATCTATCTATCTATCTATCTATCTATCTATCTATCTATCTATCTATCTATCTATCTATCTATCTAATGTCTCCCTCTCATTCTTTCTTTGTCTATCTGTCTGTCTTTGTGTATTTCTTCACTTCTCTCTATCTCTCTGTCTTTCTTTGCCCTGTCTTTCTGTCTGTGTGTCTCTGTCTCTCATTCTTTGTCTGTTTTTTTGTTTATCCCCCCCCCTCTCTCTCTCTCTCTCTAACTCCATCAGTCTTCCTCTATGTCCCTGTTTGTGTGTGTGTGTATCCAACGATTCTATGTTCTCTCGTGCATATAAACCACGCCCACGTAACACGCCTTCCACATTACGCCACGAGAGATATGTCAGCGTAGAATCCTCCTGTCAGCTTCATAGCTCTTTTCCATTTCCTCCATTACACCTCCCTGTTTAGAATCACGCCAAGTCCCGTATTCACTGGACTAAACTCGGTAGTTCCATTCATGTGTACTACAGTCTACGTGCCGTGTGGTTCAGTATGCTTGTTATTGCAGGAAAATATCCCCCGTCTTCTGTGATACAGCGTCAGTAAAGCTCAGAGCAAGAGAGAAATTTTTTATATTTTTTTGGCTAGTTTTTTCATTAGTCTTGCAGGAAATACATCCAAATTTTTGCAGGAAACCTTGTTTCCGCTACCCTGATTAATTTTGATAACAAATGGCCGTTATGCGGGCACTAATCAGACACGGCCGCCAGAAAAGAGTACATTGGCTATTCTTTGGCAGGGGAGACAAATATTATAGCCGCGGCCGAGGGGCTGTGAAATACGTGGAAGAGTGCAAGAGATTCGGGATAGGTTTTACGTGCAGTGGCAGAATCAAAAGAGATTGCCGATAAACACCAGCTCGGAGCCTCCTTCTGGGTTAGAAGAATGGATGCTATTTGGGTGAAAATGGGTCGGATAGGATTAGCCGCTTTCATGGGACAGCTATTTTTGTTACGTCTGGAGTTTGTGGAAAGGGAAATGGAAGCATAGAAGATGAATGCAGGCAGGGTTTTGTGTGGAAGGGGTGGTTTTTTTTTTAAGGGAAAGAAAGGAACTGAATGAATATTTACGTTCATTTTTTGCTTAAAGACTCTGTAGAAGCGCGTTGGTAGTGATCTATGCTAGAACAAGAAAAGGAAAGGCTGGAAGTACTAGAAAATTGTTGGGGGGAGGGGGGATGTCGTTTTTCTTTCTTGTGTGCAGGAGTGGGGGAGAGTCCTTGAGGGACATGATGTAACGAGTAAAATTTGCAGCAGCGAGAACATTCATTCATTCATTCATTTGCATGTCCCGGGCGGAACTTTGCCTCCGAAACAGCACTCTTGTAGGCCTCTTGGTTGCGAGGAAGATGCCCTGCTGGTGATGCATCTATCTGCAGATCACCAACGATGTCTTGCAGCCATCTTCGCTTTGGTCTTCCTCTCTTTCTTTTTCCCATTTTGTACCTTTCCAAGACGGTCTTCTCTAGATTATCATGACGTTTAATGTGTCCAAAATATTTAAGTTTTCTCTGTTTAATCCTCTTTACTAGCCAGCCTTCTTCAATATTAAGTTCTTGTAGTATAGATATACTGTTCTTTTTTTGTGTCCATGATATTTGAAGAACTCTTCTGTAGCATTTACATTCAAAGGCATTTATGCGTTTCTCAGCTGTTTTGTTAAGTGTCCAGGTCTCACAGGCATATGTTGCGATGGGAAAGATGCATGCCCTTAAAAATCTTATTTTTGTGGTTCTGTCTGCTCCTCTCCACAGATTCTGTAGTTGTTTTACTTTCTGAAGAGCGATAGATGTCTTCCTTTTAATTTCCCTCATTGTATCTCCACTACTAGTTAGTAGTGATCCAAGATATTCAAAACTCTCCACTTCTTCCAGTTTTTCCTCATTGATACATATTATCAGCTGCCTTGTTTGTTTTGTCAGTTGTCATCAGTTTAGTTTTCTTTGCAGCGACAACAGTAAAACGAAATAAAAAAAAGTTTTCTTGCAGTTTTTAAAAAGTGAAGGGAGGAATGATAGAAAGAGGAAGGAAAGGAGGGGGAAAAGCAGTTAGAGATGAGAACTGCGAGTTCCACGTTGTTTAAAAGTAATGGCGTAATAGCTGGCGCGATGGCCCTTGGACAGTGGTGCTGTCTCGACTGCTTTGTCAACTGTATGATTGCTAGCCTGTTGATAGCGAAAGTGAAGGTGATGTTTGTATCAGTGGAGGTGAAGGGGCTGGACGTGACAGAGGGCTTGAGAAGGACGTCACTCGCAGTGTCGCAGTCATCTTCTGACCATGACACTTTTGTGCAGTGAAGCGGAAAGTTACTGATGTAAGTTGCTCTTCGATGACTCCTAGAGCAGGACAAGCGAAGAAGGCATAACTTGTGTCCCCGAAGCTTTGACGCTGGTTCCTAGGATTAACATTGAATGATTGACTTACGTGTAATGTTTCTCATTTCTTTCACAACCGACGCCTGGCAGATACGTGCAAATGTAACATGGACATCTTTTTTTTTTTGCGTTTCTTAGTGCTGTGGTGTAGATGGGCGGGTAGTGTCTTGTTCATTTCATTTTTTTTTCTGTGTGAATTTCCTGATACGTACAATTATTGTCGAAAACCCATTAGGCCACCATTTGCCTCTCTGTTCATCAGTCCACCAACATTATGCCTCACATCTCATCAGTCCACCAACATTATGCCTCACATCTCATCAGTCCACCAACATTATGCCTCACATCTCATCAGTCCACCAACATTATGCCTCACATCTCATCAGTCCACCAACATTATGCCTCATATCTCATCAGTCCACCAACATTATGCCTCACATCTCATCAGTCCACCAACATTATGCCTCACATCTCATCAGTCCACCAACATTATGCCTCACATCTCATCAGTCCACTTACCATTAGCTTTTCGGTTCTTGTGTCCACCAGTCTTCTAGTTCTCAGATCATCAGTTAAACTAGCCACCAGCTTCTAAGTTTATCATTCCCTTAACCTTTGCTTCTCGTTTTATCCTCCCACCTAACTTCTCTGTGTCGTTTTATCATTCCACCAACCTTCTGTCTCTCATGGTATCATTCCACCAACCGTCTGTCTCTCATGTTACCATTGCACCAACCTTTTGCCTCTCGTTTCATCCTCCCACCAATCTTCTGTCTCTCATTTTGTCATTCCACCAATCTTCTGTCTCTCATTTCATCATTCCCTTAACCTTCTGTCTCTCATTTTATCATTCCACCAACCTTTTTGCTTCTCGTTTTATCCTCCCACCAACCTTCTGTCTCTCATTTTATCATTTTCTTAACCTTCCGTCTCTCATTATATCATTCCCTTAACCTTCTGTCTATCGTTTTATCATTCCACCAACCATCTGCCTCACTTCTCATCAGTCCACCAGCCTTGTTCTTGTTACTTCTATGAGTGATTGCAGTGAGCGACGGGCATAATGTGGTTAAGGACTCCGTTATTAACTTTGGCGTTTGCGTGTTCATAGACCAGTGTTCGCGTCCAAAACAAAAAGAATGAAGAAGAGTTTGGAAGCTTGAGGAGTGGATCTCTCTCTGTTTCTCTGTGCGTGTCTCCCATCCTGTCTATTGTCGAGGCCGTAAGTGTTACATCAGCATAATGTAAGGGTTGATATCAAGTTTGGCAGATTTGGTATAATGGACCTCTGGAAAGTATAAAGACGTTTGTTGGAAGATTTAAAAAAAAATTTTTTTTGCGTCACATATTCTTCAAGAGTGCTCTTACATTTATTTCTCTCTTTCATTCCATCCTCTCTCCTTTTTTCACCTTTGTTCTTTGGTAAAAGTGGCGGATTGATACGTGAAAGTGGAGATTGCGAAAATAAATATGTTGGCTGAGCTCCTCTTTTTTAGCATTGCAGCTGAAATAAAAGATATGTTTTTTACAATATGCTACAAGGCACTGTATGAGAGTGTACGGGATTAAAGCTAAGTTTTTCTTGAGTAAATGTATTGAAGAGTTTGGATGCTGATTTTAATGCTAGATTTGAGTCAGGGGTTACATGCGTTTTCTGATCAACAAAGATTACAGGCGTTTTCTGATCAGCAAATATTACAGGTGTTTTCTGATCAGCAAATATTACAGGTGTTTTCTGATCAGCAAATATTACAGGTGTTTTCTGATCAGCAAATATTACAGGTGTTTTCTGATCAGCAAATATTACAGGTGTTTTCTGATCAACAAAGATTACAGGCGTTTTCTGATCAGCAAATATTACAGGTGTTTTCTGATCAGCAAATATTACAGGTGTTTTCTGATCAGCAAATATTACAGGTGTTTTCTGATCAGCAAATATTACAGGTGTTTTCTGATCAGCAAATATTACAGGTGTTTTCTGATCAGCAAATATTACAGGTGTTTTCTGATCAACAAAGATTACAGGTGTTTTCTGATCAACAAAGATTACAGGCGTTTTCTGATCAACAAAGATTACAGGTGTTTTCTGATCAACAAAGATTACAGGCGTTTTCTGATCAGTAAAGATTACAGGCGTTTTCTGATCAGTAAAGATTACAGGTGTTTTCTGATCAGTAAAGATTACAGGTGTTTTCTGATCAACAAAGATTACAGGTGTTTTCTGATCAACAAAGATTACAGGTGTTTTCTGATCAACAAAGATTACAGGTGTTTTCTGATCAGTAAAGATTACAGGTGTTTTCTGATCAGTAAAGATTACAGGCGTTTTCTGATCAGTAAAGATTACAGGTGTTTTCTGATCAACAAAGATTACAGGTGTTTTCTGATCAACAAAGATTACAGGTGTTTTCTGATCAGTAAAGATTACAGGTGTTTTCTGATCAACAAAGATTACAGGTGTTTTCTGATCAACAAAGATTACAGGCGTTTTCTGATCAGTAAAGATTACAGGCGTTTTCTGATCAACAAAGATTACAGGTGTTTTCTGATCAACAAAGATTACAGGCGTTTTCTGATCAACAAATATTACAGGTGTTTTCTGATCAGCAAGGAGTAAAGATGATTTTTGTAGAGAATTAGTACGTAGGTTGTATTATATATATATATATATATATATATATATATATATATATATACACGCACACATTTCTTAAACAAAATATGCATGTAACAGTAAGAATGTGTATTAAGATTTGTAAGAGTAAGATTTGTTCATGTCTGGCGGCTGCTAAAACATCTGAAGTTTGAAGTTAGGCCACACTTGGTATAGACCACACGTTCTCGATGGTTTCCTTGTTTAGCGTACTCTTTGATGTCTGGTTTCCGTTCCTTACGGCGAACTGATGTGTCTTTATATATACGTGGGTGAGTAAAAAGGTAGCCGCAAATCAAAGGACCTGACCGTTAAAAAATATATGGAAAGGTTGGATAACGAGTGAAAGTATTTTCATGTTTCAAAAACAAAAAAAGGGCTAAAAGAACTGCTCTATTTTTAGTGGTTACGTCCCTTGGTTTGCAGTTACCATTTTACTCGACCTTGTTTCTAACGAGTGTCTGTCTTTACTTTGCGTGGCCAGTTCTGACACTGATGTGTTCTCTCTAAACACGGTAGGAAAACTGGGCACTAGATGTAGCATTCTGTCATCATCATCTTACATGATCTTCGATTAAGCTTTCAAATACAGCAAAGTCAAGTGATACCGCTCCGATCTTGTGTGGCTAAGTCACGGAGTCTAACATCAGTGCAGGAGGGACGGCGGACTCGGTCAGCGGGAGCTCAAGAGCTCTGTGGTCCGTCAGTGGACGATTGCTTGGGTATTGAAGTGACTATCAGCAGTTGTACCACTGATTTGACTGCAGAGTTCCTCGTCACCAAGAGCAAGTCTTCCAGCGCAGTCTTAACAGTCAAGTGTCGTACATTATGAAAGCCACCAGACACACCAGTCTGCATGGTAGGTACTTTTACTCTTGAAAGACGTCTAAAATACGGTCGTCGGGAAAGTATATATACGAAAGGTGATTGATAAATTCTCAGCATAAGGTACAGCGGATTATTTGTGGACAACTTTTTTGCGTTATTTCTCAACATAGTCCCCTTGCAAGTTTATGCACTTAGTCCAGCGATCCTGGAGCATATGGATCCCATCTTTGTAAAAATCAGCATTTTTGCCAGTAGAAAGTGGTCTACAGCATTGAATGACGTCATCATCTGAAGCAAATTTACCACCACTGAGCTCCTTTTTTAGTTTGGTAAACAGGCAATAGTCCGAAGGGGCCAAATCTGGGGAATAAGGAGGATGTTCAAGATGTTGGAAGCCGCATTCATGAATGGCAGCCATTGCCACCGCCGAGGTATGAACTGGAGCATTGTCTTGATGAAAGATGACTCCTCTCGTCAATTTCCCTCCACCCTTTTCCTTCAGTTTGACCCGCAGTTGCTTCACAAGATTAGCGTAATAGGTCCTGGTGACCGTTCTGCCCTTTTGAAGATAGTCTACCAATATCACATCTCCTGAATCCCAAAAGATGGAAGCCATCACTTTGCCTGCAGACATAACCACCCTTGCTTTCTTTGGAGGTGGGGATCCATGATATTTCCACTGCTTTGACTGTTCTTTGGTTTCTGGTTGAAAATGATGAACCAAAGCCCCATCTATAGTCACAAATTGCTGAAGAAACTTTTCAGGATCTGCAGAAAAATGATCAACATTGTCTCTTGACATGTTGAGACGCTGTCGTTTGTGATCAGCTCCAAGAAGTTTCGTGGCCCATCGAGCAGAAACGTTTGTCATTGTGAATAATGACATGAACACATTCCTGGGAGATGCTCAGCTCAGTACCAATGTACCGCCCAGTTAGTCGTCGATACTCCATTATCATGTCATGGATACTGCAGGTGGTTTCATCTGCGGTCTTCCTGGACGGGGATTATCTTCCAGACTCTCCCTTCCATGTTTGAATTGAGCTGCCCATTTCTTCACTGTGCTGTAAGAAGGGGCACTCTCCTCTAGAGTCTCTACCATATCCTCATGGATCTCCTTCGATGATAAGCCCTTGATGCAGATGTAGCTCGATGAGAAATTGTATCCATTTTATCAGTTTCTGCCACCCCTTACCACCTCAGTACTCATTTTAGGGAAAAAAAAATTGGTTGCAGTTAATTTCTTTAACCTTGGTGTTTAATCTTACATTAATCAGATCTACAAATGCACCTAATATCAGTTGCGTGTTTCACGTATTTGTAGCTTATGCCGAGAACTTATCAATCACCCCTTGTATTTACTCGTGGAATCCAACAGAAGCACGTGATCATCTGTACACAAATCCCCCTGGCCTCCAGCCTTGAAGCCCACCAAATGTTCGTTGGCGTGGTGTGTATTATTACTCCTGAAACACACTAGATGTTCATCAAATGGTATGTATTGTTACCCCGTGAATATCACCAGATGTTCATCAAATGGTATGTATTGTTACCCCGTGAATGTCACCAGATGTTCATCATCAAATGGTATGTATTGTAAACCTGAAAACCGCCAAAATGTTCAACATTGTATATGTTGTAATCCCTGACATTCACCAAACGCACGTTCGTCAACATGGTAGGTATTCTTATCCTAAAAGAAAATATCATCCTTTGTTTTTAAGATCTGATGACAAATCTATAATCATAATCAGTACGCACCGACTCTCTTTTATAATCGACGACAACTAGATGTTCTCAGGGTACACTTCCAGCCATCATTATTTTATTCATACTCATTGCATGAAATAATCATATTTTACCATCAGTTACAGTTTGATGATCAACTTTGCATTGGGTGTGATCAGGACCATCTTCTCAGTCATTTTCTGCACGCTCATTATCAGAATCATAATAAATGCGGCCATTTCTGACAGCAGAATTATCTCCTTTTACTTGCCTTTCTCTCCTGAACCATTGCACACAGTGGCCATCAGCATAGTTCTTATAGTTCAGTCAGTCCCTTGCGGAACTTTGCCTCCCTAATAGCTCTCCTGTAGATCTCTCGGTTGTAAGCAAGATGCCCTGCTGCTGATGCGTCCATTCGCAGATCATCAACGATATCTTGCAGCCATCTTCGCCTTGGTCTTCCTCTCTTTCTTTTACCCATTATGTACCCTTCCAAGACTGTCTTCTCTAAATTATCATGGCGTTTAATATTTCCAAAATATTTAAGTTTTCTCTGTTTAATATTCCTTACTAGCCAACCTTCTTCAGTATTAAATTCTTGTAGTATGGATTTATTTGTTCTTTTTTGTGTCATGACATTTTAGGACTCTTCTGTAGCATTTACATTCAAAGGCATTTATGTGTTTCTCGGCTGTTTTGTTAAGTGTCCAGGTCTCACAGGTATATGTTGCGATGGGAGAGATGCATGCCCTTAAAAATCTAATTTTTGTAGTTCTGTCTTCTCCTCTCCACAGCTTCTTTAGTTGTTTTACTTTCTGAAGAGCGATAGATGACCTCCTTTTAATTTCCCTCATTGTATCTCCATTATTAGTTAGTAAATGATCCAAGTTATTCAGAACTCTCCACTTGTTTCAATTTTTCCTCATTGATACATATTTTACCTGCCTGATTTGTTTTCTCAGTTGTCATCAGTTTAGTTTTTTTTTTACATTAAGATAAAGGTTTTACTATTCACCATTCTAACGGACTGATATAATTAGTTTTTCCATTCCTTTTTGTGTTGTGGACAGTAATACCGTGTCATCATCGTATCTAATCTCTGGTATTTCATAACCTCCAATGTTATGGCATCGTAATATTCTTTGTCTACATGTTCTCTAACATTCATCATTATATTTTCAGTATACAAGTTAAATAAGTAGGGTGACAATATGCAACTCTGACGGACCTCTTGTTTTATGTCAAACCAAGTTGTTGTTGCACCATTTATTCTTACTGCTGCTTGTTGGTCTAGATACCGCAGTGATGTTAATTGTATCAGATGTGTTGGAAATCCCATTCTTTCCCCATTTTCCCCAAAGTTTCTGGTGTTGTATACAGTCAATGAACAGGCTATAAGAGATAAACTTAGATTCACATTAAATTCTCTGCATTTCTCTATTATTAATCTTATATTGAATATATGGTCTCTTGTTCCTCTTCCTTGTCTAAAACCAGCTTGAACTATGTTGATTTCCCTTTCTGTTTTATTTCGAAATGTAACCCATTATAGCTCTTATATTCGTCCTTAATTCTGTTATCTGCACCTCCCCATTATATGTCATCTGAAGAATCTGCCATCTAGCGTTCAGTAAGTAGACAGTTTCCCTATACATATTTTATATTCTCTTGGGAGGGGCTCATATGTTGGCAGCCGGCTAAGGCTAGTCAAAGACTGGGAGGGGGGGGCGGCAGAAATGGAAATATAATTTTTACTTAAAACTGTTCAGGCCTTTTTTTTTTAAATCTGTATACGGATACAGTAGCATCGATCTACGGCCAGTCCCAACCTCTGGTTCTGTTCCCCCCCCCCCATAAATGTATACAGCTTGGTCTTATAAATAGATAAGTAAAAATGATGTCATTTAATCGCTAGGACATAAAGTGAAGTATTCATTCATGAATATTAACTCCAGGCGTAATAAAGTGAATGTGCATGAAGGTGTGATGTACAAGTGATAAAGAAAAAGGTGGTGGGGGGGAACCTCTACCCAGAGGCCCCACACGCACAGCCAATATTTAGGCCCAAAAAAAGTGATAACAGAAAAAGAAAATAATGAAGCAAAATAAATTTATACAATAGAAGAAGATCGTTTATATGCAAGGACGTCTGCATTTTGTGTGTATGTGAAGGAAAAGTAGGAGTTTGTGAAAATGAAAAGACAGAAGGGAGACACCTGATC
This sequence comes from Achatina immaculata, assembly GCA_009760885.1. Lineage (NCBI taxonomy): Eukaryota > Metazoa > Mollusca > Gastropoda > Stylommatophora > Achatinidae > Lissachatina > Lissachatina immaculata. The sequence goes on along the minus strand of CM019714.1, from coordinate 27,943,809 downwards.
ACAGCTGCACCACCAATTTAAGATTTCCATAAAGGGCGCTTTAATTCTTGTCATCATCAGCAGCAGCCATTGTAGAGTCTAGTAGATCAGCTGCAGCAGCCATTGTAGTAGTAGATCAGCTGCAGCAGCCATTGTAGACTCTAGTAGATCAGCAGCAGCAGCCATTGTAGAGTCTAGTAGATCAGCTGCAGCAGCCATTGTAGACTCTAGTAGATCAGCAGCAGCAGCCATTGTAGAGTCTAGTAGATCAGCTGCAGCAGCCATTGTAGACTCTAGTAGATCAGCAGCAGCAGCCATTGTAGACTCTAGTAGGTCAGCAGCAGCAGCCATTGTAGAGTCTAGTAGATCAGCAGCAGTAGCCATTGTAGAAAATGTTTACGAGGAATTAGCAAAATATTTTGGCCAAACACCATAAGAAATAACATCTTGTTGGCAGAGATGCAGATGAAGCCAATGACAGCAGTTATTGAAGAAAGACGCTGGCGATGGTTGGGACATGTGCTCCGAATGACTGACAACTCACTACCAAAAATAACACTAAGATGGACACCACAGCGGACCAGAAGTAAGGGTAGACCAAAAGAGACATGGAGAAGAACAACAGAAAGGATGTTGAGCAATAGAGGGCTCACCTGGGCAAGAGCAGAAAAAAGGCAAAGGACAGGCATTTGTAGAAAACCCTTGCGGAAGCCCCATGTGCCCTGGGCACTTACGGTTCAGAGAGACAGAGAGAGCCATTGTAGAGTCTAGTAGATCAGCAGCATTAACCATTGTAGACTCTAGTAGATCAGCTGCAGCAACTATTGTAGAGTCTAGTAGATAGCAGCAGCAACCATTGTAGAGTCTAGTAGATCAGCAGCAGCAACCATTGTAGAGTCTAGTAGATCAGCAGCAGCAACCATTGTAGAGTCTAGTAGATCAGCAGCAGCAACCATTGTAGAGTCTAGTAGATCAGCAGCAGCAACCATTGTAGAGTCTAGTAGATCAGCAGCAGCAGCCATTGTAGAGTCTAGTAGATCAGCAGCAGCAACCATTGTAGAGTCTAGTAGATCAGCAGCAGCAACCATTGTAGAGTCTAGTAGATAGCAGCAGCAACCATTGTAGAGTCTAGTAGATCAGCAGCAGCAACCATTGTAGAGTCTAGTAGATCAGCAGCAGCAACCTTGAGTTGAGGGGAGCGTAACGGGGAAAACAAGCGAGCCCGCATCTGCTGTTGTGAGCCTGCGTGAATCCTGCATGAGACATATCCGAGCCTACATCCTACGTAAGACTTGTCCGAATGTCCATTCTGCAAGAGTCAGAACCTCCATCCAGCTTTAATCTGAACCTACATCCTGCTTTAATCTGAACTTGCATTCTGCTTTAACCCGAACCCTCATCCTACTTAAGACGTCTCTGAACATCCATCCTACATAAGACTTATCTGAACCTCCATCCTGCATAAACTTATCTGAACCTCCATCCTACATGAGAACTTATCTGAACCTCTATCCTACATGAGACTTATCTGAACCTCCATCATACATGAGACTTATCTGAACCTCCATCCTGCGTGAGACTTATCTGAATCTCCATCCTACATGAGACTTATCTGAACCTCCATCCTACATGAGACTGGTAGAGGGGCGTCTCCTTATAGTATACACAAGCCGGTGGGGTGACCTTGCTCGGTGAAACCAGACTAGACAAAAGGAAACCGAGAAACCATTCTGGAGACAGTCCTAGAAGACATCTCATTGTTACTTGAATGCAACAAAAATCTGTCCCCGCTACCAGTCTCCACGATGTCTCCAACATTCATTATCCGCCCTGCCTGAAGTACATATGCATCTTTAAAAAAAAATATCAGGAAGATATCAGCAATGGAAATAAATAAAAGTAATGTGTGTGTTAGTATTGGATTGTAGGAAGACCATACGGTATTTTCTTGACTTAAGACAAGGAAGTTTTCTTGGCATAAGACAAGGAGGCTATCCAAATTTTACGGGTAGACATGTAGTGTCCTAGTAAGTAATTTCTGTTTATTAGGTGTAACCTGTTGAAAAAGTGATGGGAGAAGAAAATATAAATAAAATGTTATTAGATTTTGTTACTTTCCTTGAAGCGAAAGTTGGCAGTTCAAGATGCTCTCTCTGTGTTCTCTCCACCCCCCCCCCCTCTCTCTCTCTCTCTTTCTTTGTCTCTTTCTTTGTCTCTCTCACATTCTTCGTACCTTTTTCTCTCTGTCTCTTTCTGTCTCTCTCTCTCTGTCCTTCTGTCTGTCTGTCTCCTTTTCACTCTCATTATCTGCCTGTCTCTCTGTATCTCTTTCTCTCTCTCTGTCTCTCTCTGTCGCTGTCTGTTTCTCTGTCTCCGTCTGTCTCTTGTCTTTCTGTTTCTCTCTTTCTCTTTCTGTCTCTTTGTCTCTCTCTGTCTCTTTCTGTCTCTCTCTTTGTCTCTTTCTGTCTCTCTCTGTCCGTCTCTCTCTGTGCCTTTCTCTCTTTCTCTCTCACTCTCTCTCTCTCTCTGCCTGTCTCTGTTTCTCTTAGTGTTTTTGTCTCTTTCCATCTTTTCTCATCCCGTGTCGCAATTTGATTAGTTTGAAGGTTCTGTTATCCTTTGAGATAATGTCGGCGAAATGAAGATGCCATGTGGTTCATTTGTGTTGTTTACTGTGTCAGCAAATCCCGCTTCTTAGTATTTGTCTCGCGTAAACATAGAGAGAGAGAGAGAGAGAGAGAGAGACAGAGAGAGAGACAGAGAGAGAGAGAGAGAGGAAGAGAGAGAGATCTCAGCATTGTTATAACACCAAGCAGAAACATATTAGAAAAATATTGGCTTATGGATTCTAGGGACAGAACGAAAGGTCTCTAACTATAAAATAAATGAAACTGATACATGGTGATAAAGATAAAGATAAAAAAAAAACGCTTCTGTTTTGTGCCCGAACGCCAGCGCTAGATAACGCAGATAAACTCATCAATGACCGCTTGTTCTACACGGGCCTTTGAGCGACTATGTGGTTAGTGGACTAGTCTCTCGTGGCGAAAGTCGCTGGTTCATTCAGGTCGGAGCCGCCCAGCTGAAGACATCGGCGCATGGCTTGTTCTGGAGCTGGGAAAGGACAGGTGTTCGGACGTGATGCTGACTACATCATTTGGTGTGTCGGCAGGTCAAGGAAGCTGTGGGCATTAAGACCAAATCTCCTAGGTGATAGGTGTTTCCATGGCATCCCAGGGTTACCTATGTTATCTTCTTCTTTTTCATTTTCTTCTGTCTTCTTCTTCTTCTTCCCAGAAACTGCGAGCTAAGTACCTTCACTCTATTAAATGCATTTTATATCAAACCATTCCTTCGTGAGATGAATTTTATCGCTTTGCTTTGGTGTCCACAAATGTGAGCACAATATTTATGTGTCTTTCAGACAGCCAACAGGGCACTAGTGTGTGAAAGCAAGCTATTGGTGTCTTTATGACGTCTTTTAATGTGAGAACAATAGATAAACTGCCCTCACTGCTTTCCCTGCTGTCTGCTAACATGAAAACAGGATAAACTGAAAAATAGTTTAAAGCATTAAGAAATAGACATTAAGTTCTGTGGACACGTCTTTAGAGTACATAAAGCCAGAGAGCCAGATAATTCGCTGGAAAGCTTGAGAGGGGAAAAAAAAAGAAGAGAGGGAGGGCAAGACAAGAAAAAACCAGAGCAAATGATAGGGGAAAAGAAAAATCAGAATGAAAACATCATGGAACATGCAGAACGGCGAAGCGTGATCGCCAGTGCATGGTGGTTTGCTGAACCACATCGAGGTGGCTTTCATTACCAAGGAAACTTTAACGTAAATGGACGAAGTAGGTCTCTAGAGAGAACAGTGGTTTCCCTCCCTGCCTGCTTCGCACGCACGGCAGCCACAGCATCAGACTTGCCTGCATTACAACGCCAGACTGGCACATTGATCGAGTCCTTGGTCCATTGCTGCCGTCTTAATCCAATAACCAGAAGACCGTTTATGTATAGGAGGGGGGGGGGGAATGGTTTAATTACAGCACAGGGAAGCAAGGGTCGTCTGCTGCTGTGTTCTTATTTAATCATCATCTTCTTCTTTATTATTGTCATTCTTTATCATCATCCTTTTCTGCTTCTTCTTCTTCTTCTACATTCAATTTCAAGTACTCGGCCATTTGGACAAAGGGATAGATCTCTTCTGTGAGCCCTCCATCATCAACAGCTTCCACAGTTTTCCCATCACTGCCCGTGTTCATGGGGGGGGGGGTCAAGTTTTCTTGGTTCCAAATACTGTAGCCTGGGATCTCCTTGCTCCTGTGTGCCAGTAATGGTGGCAGTGTCAGTAGGTGATTGTGTTAGCTGATTCTTATGGCTTACCCCGTTCTAGGGTCATACAAAGGATGAGTCGTAGCTTTCCAGTGGATTTAATTGCCAAACTCTTCAGTGAGCTCCACCATGCCAGTGATGTTGTATATGTGAAGATTTTATTTTATCTATCCACTTTCGTGCCCGTGGTGGTGGAGTCTGCTAAAGAAGCATTGCACACTCCTTGCCTTTTAGCTGTAATCCGGGACTGAAAAAGTAGCTGTCGTAACCCGCTCCCACGCGTATATGATGCTGTGCCTCAACACCTCCACAGCATTGGCTGCAAAGAACAATAGCTCGCATTTACAGGGAGATTGAAGAAGAAGAAGTTACGAAGTAAAGGTAAATGTAACATTCCCGTTCCCATGCCATTAAGGCATATTGAGGAATATGGTTTTAGGTCCGTGTTGTCCATGAGCTTCGGCACATGAAAGTGTGATGTGGTCAGTATCACGCCTGGTCGCTTTACCTTCCCAGATTCCTCTGGTACCCAGTTTTAGAGGCCGAATGGACCTCGGGGCCTTTTTTATGTGTACCAGAAAAAAAAAAAGACCATGCAATCCTTGAATTGTCCAGGATGCGTGGAAGTTTCTGTGGTTTAGCTATGGATATAACCACTAGTGCTGGACCTAGATGTTAAGCAGAGATAAAGATGAGACCAAGTGCGGAATTCTCTGTAACTTCCTTTCTAAATTTTTAAGGGAACACCTAAAACATTTCCATGATTTCAATTTGGAGGATATATAAGCGCTGGTGCCAGACCTGGATATTAAACAAAGAAAGGGGGGGGGGGAGACATGCTTTATAATGACCAGGACAGACTTGCGCACTCTCCTCAGAAACATTACCCAGAGTGCACTCTGAAAGTATTGTATGTCTCGAATGTATGATCTGAAATCTATATTTACGACCAGGAAGCTTGAGACAAGTCTGACAAGAAAAAAAAAAAAAAAGAAGCAAAACAGAGACCAAAATGTTGGTAGTCGAAGGTGAAAAGTAGGTTAATGTTCTGTTGTTGATGAAGCTTTTCTTGCCAGACACTTTAACCCTTTGTATAGCAGAGAACGGTTCAGGTGGAAAGAGCAAATCTTTCTATGCTGTATAATAAATGAAGGTAGAATGAATAGACAAAGCGCAGATCTGAGAGTACTGAATTCTTGTATTTGTAGGGTGGTGGTATTTTTGGCGAGCGAATGCTAGAAAATCACCAAACCCATAGAAAACAAGCTGAATTTTTTCCAGACTAAACGTCTGATTAAATTCTAAGAAGAATATTTTGGCGAAACACCGTAAGAAATAACATCTTGTTGGCAGAAATGCAGATGAAGCCACCGACAGCAGTTATTGAGGAAAGACGCTGGCGATGGTTGGGACATGTGCTGCGGATGATTGACAACTCACTACCACAAATAACACTAAGATGGACACCACGGGTGAACAAAAGAAGGATAGACCAAAGGAGACATGGAGAAGAACAACAGAAAAGATGTTGAGCAATAGAGGGCTCACCTGGGCAAGAGCGAGGGGGAGGGAGGGGGGAGGCGAAGGACAGGTCTTTATGGAAAACCCTTGAGAAAGCCCCATGTGCCTTGGGCACTTAATGTTCACAGAGAGAGAGAGAGAGATAATTTTTTTATCAATACTGTCCCAAATGTGTCAGTGCTTGTGTCTACACTTTTATGCAGGATATTAAAAAATCAAAATCAGTGGTTCTCAATGATCCATGGCGCTTTGCCAGGTGGTTTGTGGCTGTGGTATCAGTTTGCTACTAAATTCTATGAATTAGAAGCAGATAAGAGTTTATAGCTTTTCCATATTGCATATAAAACAGGTGGTCCCTGACTTATATGTTGTTGGAAAAAGCAGTCCACAGATGTATAAAGGCTGGGAACCACTGGTCTCAGTGACAGAACTCACAAAGTCCAAACATGAAGACAAGAAGAAGTTTAGATTCTCGGGAGATTTTTCTTGAGATTACCAGCCCATGTTCTTTGTGTGAGCTTTCATATTTTACTGTCTTCTCACTTCTCATCGTTGTCTCTTTTTCTTTTCTTTTTTTTTTCCCCTTCACTTCAGCAGCAGTTCACTTCACTGGCAGAGATTTAAACCTGTATGGACTCGCCCAGTGTGAAATGAAGATAACCTTTAAACGAAACTGTTGAATCTTTGTCCTTGCAGATCCAGAAACTTGACACAGGAACTTGCCTACTCGTTGTTCTGAAATAAAATCAAAGATTGCGGACACTTTTCTCTTAGAGGATATACAGTAGTTTCGCAGTGTTCGTGTCCCTTTCGCTCCAACTCTTGTCTTGGATACTTGAAACCGTGGATAATACTGAACGCTATATACTATAATTGTGTATTAACTATACAAATCGTGTGTATTAACTGTAGAAATCGCTGTCTATTAACTATACAAATCGCTGTCTAGTTGTTATAGTGATACTACTAGCATGGATATTGTATACGTTATGAATGCTGTAGCGTAAGTGTACGGGCGAGAGACTGGGAACACCAGGAAGGCAGGCGGATATAAAATTTATTAATTCAGGTTGATGAATTTTTAGGTTTTTTTAAATTTTTATTTTCTGTTTGCAAATTTCTTTGCATGAGTTTTTAAAATGTTGTTCGAAAAGTTTTACACACGAAATAACTGCTACGACATGATTTCAGCTGCATCTTAGATATTCAAATTTTAAACTACAGTTAAAGATAAATATTGGAAAACACTGGGGGGGAGGGGTGTGGGAGGGGAGGACGAAAAGAAGAAGAAGGAAGGCCAGGAGAAAATATCTCAGCAGGCTGACCAAATGGCATAAGAAAAGAACAGTATTTGAACTTATTGGGAATACAAAAGGGTGGCACACGTTTGAGAAGCGTGATCACAAAACACAGTCCAGCACGTCATGTAGTAAAAATGACGAAGAAACTAAGCACAAGCATCAGACGATTTCCCATTAAAAAAAAAACAACAACAAAATCATGACCGATGTGTTTATTATAAGTTGTGTGTGTGAACTTTTTTGTTTTGGGGGGGGGGGGGGTTGTCTGACAGAAAAAAAGAGTTAAAGCTGACCGGCTGATCCTTCAATAGACAAAACAGAATGCTGTTATATAACGCTGTTTTATAATGCTGTTATATACCGCTGTTTTATAATGCTGTTATATAACGCTGTTTTATAATGCTGTTTTATAATGCTGTTTTTTTTATATAAATGGGGATTTGTCTGGACAGTGAGTATTGTAAATGAAGCGTCGGACAAATTTCACATTTTATTCCAAAAACTGACAGCTCAGACATGTAATAGATATTTAATTGTGAAGGCTAAATGTTTACAAATGGTTGCATTGAAAATATTTTGCTGCTGGCTGTGTATTATATAAGCAGGAGTTTACAAAGATTTTAAAAACATGGTTTTCCTAGTTTATACCTGTGAACTCAACACCTTCCCTCCTTCACATTTCAATTTATTTCTGACAATACCTCCCTCCCTCCCCTTTTTTATAGCATGAACTCTGCCGTTAATGTAAGCCAGAATATGCCCCAAAAAACAGGTATCAAGCAAGCTTATGCGTGAACTTATAGATCAATATGTCCATTGGCAAGCCAGCTTCAAGGGCTGCATGGCTAACATTATCTTGTGCATTGGGGCTTAGGGCAGAAATCTGGTGAAAGCCATGATTTAAGTTCATTTCAGCGTGTCTGCCAGTTTCTCTCAGTGGATGGGCTTATATGCGTGGGGAGCTGCAGTCGGGCAGATAATGCGTGCCGTGTTTGGAGGATGGCAGAATTTCATGTACTCGAAGGAGGGAAGAGAAGCTGAGATTTGGCCTGGATGTAAAGAAGAGAATGTGAAATAGGTTCGGGGCTGTAGGGGTGAGGGGGGTAAAACTGGTGGGGTTTTTGTTTTTGTTTTTGTCTCCAGTAATCACATTGCTTTGCTTCATGAACATGGCCGTGAGTTTTGTTTTAACTGTCTCCAGTAATCTTATTCTTTCCCTTCGTGAACATGGCCGTGAGTTTTGTTTAACTGTCTCCAGTAATCTTATTCTTTCCCTTCGTGAACATGGCCGTGAGTTTTGTTTAACTGTCTCCAGTAATCTTATTCTTTCCCTTCGTGAACATGGCTGTGAGTTTTGTTTAACTGTCTCCAGTAATCTTATTCTTTTCCTTTGTGAACATGGCTGTGAGTGTTGTTTAACTGTGTTCAGTAATCTTATTCTTTTCCTTTGTGAACATGGCTGTGAGTTTTGTTTAACTGTCTCCAGTAATCTTATTCTTTTCCTTTGGGAACATGGCTGAGAGTTTTAACTGTGTTCAGTAATCTAATTCTTTTCCTCCGTGAACATGGCTGAGAGTTTTAACTGTGTTCAGTAATCTAATTCTTTTCCTCCGTGAACATGGCTGAGAGTTTTAACTGTGTTCAGTAATCTAATTCTTTTCCTCCGTGAACATGGCTGAGAGTTTTAACTGTGTTTAGTAATCTAATTCTTTTCCTCCGTGAACATGGCTGAGAGTTTTAACTGTGTTCAGTAATCTAATTCTTTTCCTCCGTGAACATGGCTGAGAGTTTTAACTGTGTTTAGTAATCTAATTCTTTTCCTCCGTGAACATGGCTGAGAGTTTTAACTGTGTTCAGTAATCTAATTCTTTTCCTCCGTGAACATGGCTGAGAGTTTTAACTGTGTTCAGTAATCTTATTGTTTTTCTTCACAAATATGGAAGTGAGTTTTAACATCACCTTATTCTCATCACAAGTTTTTAGACCCGCATAGGTTGCCAGTGTGCAGGTCTTCAGCTTCTGGAGAGATATGTAAGCAGAAGAGTAGAAGATCCTGCTTTATATCATTAACATGCTGTTTGTTTCCAGTGACTCTCATTTCTTCTACCTCTTGCAGGAAATTGTCCAGCCTGATGGGACAGTACTTGTTGAGAGTTTTTGCATCCCAACAATCAGCAAAGCTTCTATATACCATGAGGTAAGACGAGGCTAGTCTGTTAGTTCGCCATCATAATTTGAAGTCTGTAGATTGGGAAATATTTTGGACACATTAAACGTCATGATAATTTAGAGAAGACCGTATTGGAAGGATACATAATGGGAAAAAGAAAAAGAGGAAGACCAAGACCAAGACGAAGATGGCTGCAAGACGTCGTTGACGATCTGAAAATGGATGCAACAGCAGCATGGCATCTTGCTCACAACCGAGAGGCCTACAGGAGTGCTGTTTGGGAGGCAAAGTTCCGCAAGGGACATGCAAATGAATGAATGAATGAATGAGATTGGGAGCTTCTTAATTTGAAGTTTTGTATACAAAATATTTCTCATAGAGTGTGCATATACAAGGTAAGGTAAAGGTAATCCTATTGTGCTTCAGAGGCACCTGGGAGATATGGTCCATGTTTTTCCTTGACCTGTTGGCACACCAAAGGGTGATGTGATAGTCAGCATCATGCCTGGCTGGCCTTTCTTTGCCTGGCTCCAGAAGAAGTCTGATATCCATTTCTGCAGCTGTGTCTGGGATGCCTCCAGCTGGATTTGAACCCTCAACCTTTGCCATGGAAGAGCAGTGAGCAGACCAATCTGCCACTCAGGTGCCTCTAGAAGAGAGAGCATAGAAAATATGAGTGGGGAAAAAAAACAAAATTCAGTTATAATGTTGAATGATGGTGATGTACAAACATGGATGAAAACATCTGCCAGAGACTGGCTTAAAAGGAGATACGTCACTGACTGTCATGTGATCAGAAACAGTTTAGGGCATGTCGGTGAAGGGTCTCTTAGTGTTCATTTGGTAGCCGGGATGACTATATTGAAGAGATGGATTATTTATCAGGGCTGGTAAACTGGTGCTAGCTATTCTGCTGGTAGCAAGCATTAATGACCTGCAGGGTGCTGGAATCTTCCTAGGTGCCCATTTCTTGGATGTCTGCCTGCCTAGGTGCCCATTTCTTGGATATCTGCCTAGGTGCCCATTTCTTGGATGTCTGCCTGCCTAGGTGCCCATTTCTTGGATATCTGCCTAGGTGCCCATTTCTTGGATATCTGCCTAGGTGCCAATTTCTTGGATATCTGCCTAGGTGCCAATTTCTTGGATATCTGCCTAGGTGCCCATTTCTTGGATATCTGCCTAGGTGCCCATTTCTTGGATATCTGCCTAGGTGCCAATTTCTTGGATATCTGCCTAGGTGCCAATTTCTTGGATATCTGCCTAGGCGTCAATTTCTTGGATATCTGCCTAGGCGTCAATTTCTTGGATATCTGCCTAGGTGCCCATTTCTTGGATATCTGCCCAGGTGCCCATTTCTTGGATATCTGCCCAGGTGCCCATTTCTTGGACCCGCTCAGGTGCTTGAAACAAGTCACTGTACATTCAGCAGATAAAGAGAGATGTTCTTGTTGATCTGTCTGGCTGGAATATGATCGTGACGTTCTTTGCAGGCAATGCTGTGAAGGTATGGAGGCACTACATTGTGTCCAGCAAGGAACAGGTTACTGAAGCTAGTTTTTTTTCTGTTGGGGGGGGGGAGGAGCCTTTAGCAGACTCAGTCTTCATAGGGATTATAACCACACTTGCCCCGTTAGTCTGACTCGGCTTGTTACTGCGGGTACCAAAGGAGAGGTGGGACAAGGTCCTAGTTAACTTAATGTTTGCCAACCCTTGTGCAGCCAAGTCAGCTGTGGGTCATTGACTGTCTTTCATCATCATCATCATGTGCCGTGCCGACTGGCGTTGGCCATTATGCTTCTCCAGAGTACGCGATCCTTCATGCATGCCATCAGCTCAGTTGGTGATCTCCTCTCACACCATCCCGTCAGACTGTCCAGTATCATTTCTCTTGGTCTTCCTCTTGATCTTCTTCCTTCTATTTTTCCTGTTGTTATAATATTTTCAATGCCCCCTCTTCTCATTGCATGTCCTATGAAAGTACTGTCTTTGCCCTCACAGAAAAAGAAAAAAAAAAACCACTCCTGTACACATGGTCCTGTGCCTGCACTCCCAAGAGTGTGAACATAAAAAAACGAAGAACTAATAATCACTAAGAGGAAGTAACTGAGAAAAGTAGGTAAATTTCTTGGAAAATTCATGTGGCTGGATGAAGAGATGTTTCTTCTTAATGTTACAAAACATCTTCCAGGTTAAAAATTACGGCAGAAGAAGGGAAAGATCGGTATATTGATTAAGAAAAAATATGCCACTCATTTCTAGCAATATAAAAATCCCTAGAGGATTATAGCAGACAGCACAGTCCGAGAAAGCTCCACCATATGAAGAGGAATCCATACAAGATGGAAATCACCAGCATCTCTCCTGCAGTCTCTGCAGACTTAATTCTGTAAAAAGAAATGTGGATATCTTCAAGGCTTCAAACAGATGACCTAACCAAGCTTGTGTTGGGGAAAAAAACAAAAAAAAAACTACCATTTATCGAGATTTGTGAAGCATGATTTGACAAGGGAATGATAGTACGGTGGTGGTTTGGTTTCCCTTTGTGTTCCAATCGATTTGCGTGCGGTTTACTGCGCTGACCTTTGGTCTTAAAGAGACTGACCTGCAAGGTAGCGGGGTACTGCTTTGGTCTGCTGCTCTGTATTTAGAGGCCGTTCTGCCACCCACCACCCGGTGGAAGGACGGGCTTCCAACCCCGCAGGGGTCAGCTCCTGCATATTTTAAAAAAAAACAGGCGGGTGTAATAGCAAGAGAAACATTGATTGAGAAGATTTAGACATCCAGATATTCAACACACACAAAAAAAAAAACAGCAACAGCAACAAACTGGACATTATTTACATAATAGATTATTTATGGGCAAATAAATCCAGTTTGTCTCCCCTGTGACTGGTTTACAAGACAGAATTTTTGATGTGGGAACTAGTGACTGGTTGATCCGTTCCAGAAAATATGTAGAGATAAAACGAGATTGCTGTGCTACTGCTGGTTTAAATGATTCCATTAATGTTTCATGATTTGACCCTTACGGATTGTGTGATTGTAAAAGGTGGTGGCCACAAGAGAGCATGTGTTGAAGCCAGTGGTTCTTAAACCTTTGTTTTTGTTTGGGTGCAGACCCCTCTTTAAAAAAATAAGTTAAAAAAATAAAACCCAGGAGATGTTGAGTTTTTTTTTAAAGCAAGTCAATCCATGGACTCCTCAAAAAAATCCTTCTGTGCACCCCCTGGTGGTCCATAGATTCCCCCTAAAATCCTTCTATGCACCCCTCTGTGTGTCCATGGACCCTATGTTAAGAACCACTGATCTAAGCTGAGCTTAGATACATTTCTGTTTAGTCATATCCTGAATTCCTTGTGTTGTTTGAAAGCTGTGTTTTATGAAGGTATTTTACTAAAGACAACAAGAGAAAGAAAAGAAATGAGACAAAATGTCTTTTTTTTTTAAAATCCGGAATATCAAATGCTTTTCCATAAAAGAAGGAAAGGAGAAAAAATGGTACATTCTTCTTCTTCTTTGGCATTCAAATTCTTGGTCATGCTAAATCAGAATTCAGGATGAAGCCCACAGCCTTCTCTGGGTCCTGCCAACATCCCCACAGCTTCTGCCTTAGGTCCAAGCCATGAGGCGGTGTCTGCTTGCGTAGGCTTGTCAAAGCTGGCAACTCTTGGGTATGTGTTCTGGAGTCTGTACTCCTCTCTTGCACAAGCATTCATCTGTATGTGAGATCTTGAGTTGATGGAGATGGCTCACCAGCTTTCAGTGGCTGGTTCTCCAGGATAAAATGTTCTAATAATCAGTAATAAAGCAATAAATATTTTCCAGAATAGAAAACTAAGCAGAAAAGGAAAACAGTATTTGATTTGTCAAGAGATCTAATGTATTTATAAACAAGAAATCTGTTTAAAACTTATGACTTTTCACATTATGTAAGTGTTCTGTTATGACTTTTATCTTTCTTTAGTTAATATGTTATAGTTTTCCCCTTTCTTTAAGCAGTGTTAATATGTTATAGTTTTCCACCTTCTTTAAGCAGTGTTAATATGTTATAGTTTTCCCCTTTCTTTAAGCAGTGTTAATATGTTATAGTTTTCCCCTTTCTTTAAGCAGTGTTAATATGTTATAGTTTTCCCCTTTCTTTAAGCAGTGTTAATATGTTATAGTTTTCCCCTTTCTTTAAGCAGTGTTAATATGTTATAGTTTTCCACCTTCTTTAAGCAGTGCTTTTTGACTCTCCACTTTTTTTTTTCCTCAAGCACAAAGGTTCAGAATCAGAATCCAATGTCATTGCATTCAGGACAGACCCCTATGTGCTCCACCGCATGCCGCAGCATCCATCCTAGTGTGTGTTTGCTAATAGTCTCCATCAAATGTTAGTTCTTTACTACACATTTTCTGCCACACAGTTCAGATTTCCTACCATCACCCTTAATTTGTCACAGCTCCAGCGGTCGCTTCACAGTTACATAGTTCTTCCATTCCTGCTCTTCATTTTCCTACAGTCTTCCCAATATGGCTTTAGTAATGTCACTCTTGTCCATTCTCAGTCTACCATTTATTTTAGCCTGTCCAGCAGGTCTGTCTGCCACTTCATTGCCATGTGCTCCCGCATGCCCTGAACAATAAAGCCACATTAGGCTCATTACAGTTGACTGGCTTAACAGATGAACCCATTCTTTTTGAAGCAATTTTTTTCTCAATCTTACAAACCATGCCCTGTGAATCCTTCACAAAGACACCATGAACTACCATGGGCAGCTATCCGTGCCATTGCCACCGACACGGCCTCAATTTCCATTCACATGCCTGATGTGCTGACTTCAAAAGCTCTTGATCCCTTTACCACTACTCTTCCATTGTGGTAGACAACAAAACCCCAACCGCTTCTACTGTTCCGATACTCTGTGTCATCTGTATATACGAGGGGTGATTGATAAGTTCTCGGCATAAGGTACAAATACTTGAAACGCACAATTGATATTAGGTGCATTTCTAGATCAGGTTAATGTAAGATTAAACACCAAGGTTCAAGAAATTAACTGCAACCAATTTTTTTTTTACAGGCTACTGAAGTGGTAAAGGGTGACAGAAATTGAGAACATGGATAAAATTTCTCATCGAGCAGTCATTCGCTACCTCTGCATCAAGGGCTTATCATCGAAGGAGATCCATGAGGATATGGTAGAGATTCTCGGGGAAAGTGCCCCTTCTTACAGCACAGTGAAGAAATGGGCAGCTCAATTCAAATGTGGAAGGGGAGTCTGGAAGATGATCCCTGTCCAGGAAGACCAAGAATGGTAACCACTGATGAAACCACCAGCAGAATCCATGACATGATAATGGAGCATCGATGACTAACTGAGCAGTACATTGCTACTGAGTTGGGCATCTCTCAGGAATGTGTTCATGCCATTATTCACAGTGATCTTCAAATGACAAAGGTCTCTGCTCAATGGGCCCTGAAACTTCTTGGAGCTGATCACAAACGACAGCACCTCAATATGTCAAGAGACAATCTTTGCCATTTTTCTGCAGATCCTGAAAAGTTTCTTCAGCAATTTGTGACTATGGATGAGACTTGGGTTCATCATTTTCAACCAGAAACCAGAGAACAGTCAAAGCAGTGGAAACATCATGGATCCCCACCTCCAAAAAAAGCAAGGGTGGTTATGTCTGCAGGCAAAGTGATGGCTTCCATCTTTTGGGATTCAGGAGATGTGCTATTGGTAGACTATCTTCAGAATGGCAGAATGGTCACCAGGGCCTATTACGCTAATCTTGTGAAGCAACTGCGAGTCAAACTGATGGAAAAGCGTGGAGGGAAATTGACGAGAGGAGTCATCTTTCAGCAAGTTGGCGGTGGCAATGGCTGTCATTCACGAATGCGGCTTCCAGCTTCTTGAACATCCTCCTTATTCCCCAGATTTGGCCCCTTCGGACTATTACTTGTTTACCAAACTCAAAAAGGAGCTCAGTGGTTGCAGATTTGCTTCAGATGATGACGTCATTCATGCTGTAGACCACTTTCTACTGGCACAAGATGCTGACTTTTACAAAGAAGGGATCCGTATGCTCCAGGATCGCTGGACTAAGTGCATAAACTTGCAAGGGACTATGGTGAGAAATAAGCCAGAAAAGTTGTGCACAAATAATCTGTTGTACCTCATGCCAAGATCTTATCAATCACCCCTCATATTACCATTATCAATCACCCCTCATATTACCGTGTCAGAAGACCCACAGTGATGCTGGGTGAGATCTTGAACCCAAAGTCTGACTGCTCACTGTGCCTAGTCTCAGCCTTTTTTGTGTAATAACCTTTTTTCTTCAAGTAATGAACTAGGACTGTTCCTGAGTCATGTAATACTTTATGACTTTTCACTGTCTTCAAGTAATACTTTATGACTCAGCCTCATTCATGTAATACTTTGACCTTTTGGTTTATTCAAGTAATACATTAAAGCTTTCCACTTTATTCATGATTCTATTATAAAATGCTTTCCACTTTATTCATTTATACTTTATACCATCTTACATAAGTGCTGGTATAATATTTAGGACATTTGTTCACTGTCAAGTAATACTTTAAGATTTTTCACTTTATTCACTTATACTTTATACTATCTTACAGAAGTACTGGTATTTGTTTTGTTTTTTTTTTTTTGGGGGGGGGGGGGGTTCCAACTGGTGACCCATGGGTCGCATCTGGCCCATGAGATCTTTTTATGCAGCCTGCTAGGTTATATGACAGTGTAATTTATTTGATTAAAATTTGTAAAAGCACATGTAAAAATATTTTTAAAAGACCAGAAAAGAGAATTTAAAACAGTTCATCTTTACATCATGCGTAACTCATTTTTTTTTCCTTATTTTTATAGAAGTTGGCAAAAGCTAGCTGATTTAGATGTGGCCTTGCTGCTTAGTTTCCTTATACAGTCATGGCCCTTGAGGCCAGTGAGGTTAGATACTCCAGTTGTTGAGCATCCTTTCATCCAGCCATAAGTTAACTGTTTGCTTGTTCTCTGGCTCCCCAGTCTCGGATCCCCGGGGTAACAGAGCCACTTACTGAGCATGCCCTTCGTTCCCTCAACCCAGCTCAGTCCGTGTGGAGATGTGGGCCCTTCCCTCACTACGAGAGATTCAATGCTCAGAACAGGTAAGAGAATTGTGAAGTTTCCAAGTTGCAGCGTTATAAAAAAAAATGGTGAGAAAAGAAATGAAAATGTAATTTTTTTCCCTCCTTGTATTGATTACTATTCTCTCATAAAGCAAACAATGTTACCTATCAACTTGCATCAATCCTACAACATCCAAATATCTCTGTGAATGCCTGAAAGCAGCTCTTTCAGACAATATTCACCACAGTTCTGTGCTAGCAGTGCCAGACATGGACACTCAGCAAATACCACGACAGAAAGGTAACAACATGCCAGATGAAATGCTGAAGAGAAATGGTAGACAGGACAAGAAGGGATCAAGTGCAGAATGAAATAATCCAGAAAATGGTAGTAGCAGCACTTGTCAGGGACTGCATCAAAAATTAGAGAGTTAACTGGTCTGGGTTTTGGTAGGCATGAATCCAGAACAACCATCAGCACGTGCATACATCGTGAAAACCTCTGGATTTAGAGTGCAAGAACAACCAAGATAAAAGTGGGTAGATGGAGTGAAAAACACACAGAGGAAACATAATATGACATCTACCCAGGCCTCTCACCTTGCTCCAGACCAAAGTCTGAACCTCCCTGCAATGCTAGTGGCAGAAGAAGACTGATAAGAAGAAGGAGGAGGTTACTGTTCTTGATTTTGTTTTACAGAGCAATATCAACAGCCTCTGAATTTTCTCACTTTTAAGGAAATGTGCTATTAGAACAATCATCATCATCATGTGCCGTGCCAACTGGCGTTGGCTATTATGCTTCTCCAGAGTGCGCGATCCTTCATGCAGGCCATCAGCTCAGTTGGTGATCTCCTCTCACACCATCCCGTCAGACTGTCCAGTATCATTTCTCTTGGTCTTCCTCTTGATCTTCTTCCTTCTATTTTTCCTGTTGTTATAATATTTTCAATGCCCCCTCTTCTCATTGCATGTCCTATGAAAGTACATTGTCTCTCTCTTATCTTTTTGACAAGGTTTTTTGTCTCTCCAGCTCTTCTCCTACATTCTTCATTAGTTATTTTTGCTGTCCAGGGGATTCGCAACATTCTTCTAATAAACCACATTTCTGCTGCTTCCAATGATTTTTGTGCAGACTTGCCTATTGTCCATGATTCACTTCCATATAACAAGATAGGTTCAATATAGCATTTTAGGACTCGTTTTCTAACATTCATTGATAAGGATGTGTTGGTCAATATGTTTCTCATTCTCTGAAATGCAGTCTTTGCTTGGCCTATTCTGTTCCTAATTTCTGTTCTGCATTTCCCATCTGAAGTTATTACTGCTCCAAGATATTTGAATTTCTGCACCTGCTTTAGAACAGTTCCGTTTAATTTAATACTGCATGCTGGTGGATTCTGTTTCTTAGATATAACCATAGTCTCTGTCTTTTTGATGTTCAAAGTAAGGCCTTTCTGTTCACTTTCTTTGGCGACTCTATCCAAGAGATTTTGCAGGTCTTGTTGGTTCTCAGCTATCAGTACTGTGTCGTCAGCATACCGAAGGTTGTTAATATTGTATCCTCCAATTTTTATGCCTGGTTCTGTGATGATTGTTCTTAGAATATTCTCGCTATACAGAGAAAAAAGGTCTGGAGATAGTACACATCCTAGTCGCACCCCTTGTTTTATAGGTTGATATTTTCCAATTCTATTTTCAACTCGAACTGCTGGTTCTTGCTGCCAGTATAGATGTTTTACAATCCTCAGGTCTTTGCCATCTATATTGATGTCTTCAAGCATTTTAATAATTTCATTATGTTTCACCTTGTCAAATGCCTTGGTGTAATCAATGAAGCATAAGTAGAGATCTTTCTGTACTTCTAAAGCTCTTTCTGTTAGTGTTCGTAAAGCATAAATGGCATTGTGTGTTCCCTTTCCTTCAACAAATCCAAACTGTTCATCTGCTATTTCCATTTTTATCTTTTTCCTTGTTCTTCTCATAATTATTCTCAGAAGTAGCTTCGTTATGTGACATGAGAGGCTGATAGTCCGGTGGTCGTCACATTCCTTTGCACCTTAGAACAAGCAGGAGGGTTTTCATGTTAGAGAGGTTGGTTTTTTTCATAGGTGCCTCCACAAGGAATGATGTACCATCATGACTTGGCTTTTAAGTTTCATCATCATCATCATCTTTCACTCCCTTGAGAGCATAGGCCATGAATAAAGGCTCTCCAGACATCCCTGTTCTTGGAATTATTCTCTGCTTCCTTCCATGTTTATCCCTTGTCTGTCATAACTTCTGTTCTCCAAGTAAGTCTAGGTCTTCCTCGTTTTTCTATTTCCTTGAGGATTCTATATCAGTGCCTGTCTTGCTGTGTTGGTGTCGGGTTTCCTCAGAGTGTGGCCAATCCACCTTCATTTCCTATGCATGATTTGTAAGTTTCAGTCTCAGCCAAATGTATGTGTGTGTGTGTGTTTTTTTTATACTATTATTAGATATTTGTTCCCCAGATTCAGCATCTTAACCTTTGTAATGCGGCATTACAACGTCCACATTGATAGCTTTCATAAGCTGTCTCTAGAAGCTATGTGCAAGGCTGTGTCCAGGTAAGAGAGGTTTTATAAATCTTGGGTAATTTACAGTTTGTTTTGCTGAGATTCAGAAGAAGGTTTGCCTGCGCATGTTTGTGGACTGAGGCATTGCTGGAATATGTGGTCTGTGTTCTCCAGTTTGTATAGACAGTTTCCTTAACATAGATGTGTCAGGTATTCATTTTTATAGTTGGTGCAATCAGATCTTGTCATGGGATGGAGTTCTGGACTGTGAAATGTGTGCATGTTTTAAATGGTGAAAAGCAGTTTGCTGGAGCAGTCATGTTGTGGATGCTGGAAGAAAAGAGGAAATGTCAGCAGATGCCTAATAAATGCTGAAACTGAGATAGACAGAATGTGGTGCCAAAACTGAGATAGACAGAATGCAGCATCAAAAACTGAGATAGAATGCAAACCATACAGAGCCTGACTGGCAGCAGACAATGAGAAGTGGAGAGAATTTATCGCTGCCCATGGTCATTGCTTTGTCATTCAGCATCATGAGACATGGATAGATGGGTGGACAGAAGGAAGAAAGAGAGGAACATGAAGTCAGGCCTGTCTCATATTTGTGTTAAGTTATGACTTGATAAAGGAGCTTAGCACATACAGTAATCCATCATCATCTTGTGTGGTCTCGCTAGAAGATGTTCATTAAAACTTATATACTGCCTGCTCTGGCGTTTGCTTTAGTTATATGCCTTAATGGTATTTTGGTTTTTTTAAATCCTGGGATCTAAAATACCATCATTGAGTGTCCTCATGACCCATTGGTTTTCTTCATTTGCAAGTCCATGTGAGATTTCCTCTAAATATATGTTCATTTTCCATGTGATTGTGACCATTATAGAGTTCAATGTTCCCAAGCCCCATCATGCTGTTCTCTGGGACCCAACTGGACCCCAGAACCCAAGTTTAAATGCCACTGGTTTATATGATGTTTGGGTAGCTTTCCCTTTCCCAGCCTCATAATATATCCACTTTACTGGATTGGCTGAGTTGTCTCTGGCTGAAGACTAATCACTGTACTTTGCCATGAGAACAAAAAACTACTTAGCTGCTCAAGTGCCTTTCAGTTGTTGTTTTTTTTTTCCATTTTATGGGATCTTTTAATTATCCAGTATTTGTTGTTTGTTTCAGACTGTGCAATACTGGCTTCGGCATTCGGCAAGGAAGTGCAGAACAGGAGCCTCGTGTACCTGTCAGTCCGTCACTGCTGATAGAGTACATGGTTGCCGTGTACTTTGCCATGTGAGTTCTTACAGTTATGGCCAAACTCATTTGAGTTGTTGACACTGGACCAAAGACCAAACTATTGAATTTTTAGTATAAGACCAAAGTTTATTGAATTTTTAACATTAGACTCAGACTTTATTGAATTTTTAACATTAAGGCCAGACTTTATTGAATTTTTAACATTAGGGCCAAACTTTATTGACTTGTTAACATTAAGTCCAAACTCCAGAAAAAGACTTTGGATCAACATCTGCTATCCACAGATTGTGATAGATAATATCTTCACTTCTAAATATCAGATAATTTCAGTTGGCCAAAAATCTACATTTTTGCACAAAAACCAGCAAGGTATGAAAGTTTGTGAAGAAAACTCTAGGCAACTTTGCTTCATTTAAAAATTTTTTAAATAAATGAATAAATAACATCTTCAACTTCCCAATGACTGCTTGTTTTACATTTTGAAAAAAGTTGGGGGTCTGTTATCCAGATTGTAGCCTTTCATCTATGTATCAGACAAAGTTGTTGTTTGAGCTTGTTTTATGGGTATAGATAAACTTTGATCTTGTTGTTATGGGCATATATAAACTTTGATCTTGTAATCAGTGACCGGATCTATTTTACACCCGATTTGGATAATTACCGGTTGTCTCATTGATTTTATTTTTCCAGGTTTAACGGCCAGTCCAGCATTGCTCTTACAGCTGTGGAGGCTACCCATATCCGAGCAAGCTACGAGCTTTATTCAGATGTCCTGCTGGTGAACATTTTACTTGATCATAACATGAATTGTCATTTTTAAGAGAATGTTTTTAATTGAAAATAGAACATAATACTGAAAATAAAGATGTGGATAAAGTGGGGAATTGTGGTAGCTATTCTCTGGGGGGGTCACAGAGCTGAGGCTTTTACATCTGACCACATCTTTGACTACTTTATAAGTGAGACTGGATTGTGAATGCATGTAGATTATTTCACTTCATGGGATTTTGGTAGCAATCAGTTGGGTGATGTGTATTTTTAGGTCTAGTTCTTGATGTTGCTCCAGAGCTGAGGTAAACTGTCATATGAAAGGGCAGTGAGTTCGAGTATTTTTAATCTTATTAATATTTTCTTTTCTCAACATTTTTTGATGGTTTACAACTAATTTTTTTTTAAACTAGTATGGAACTGTCGAAGCATGTATGATGTTGAAAGCATAGATGATTATGATGATTATGGTGGTGATGCTGAAGATGATGATGAAAATCATATTATTTGGTTAAAAGACTGGGATAATATTTTTCTTATTATAATAAAACCCACCAAAACTAGTCACTTTGTTTTTTGTTTTCTCTTTTTTTTTGTTTTTTTGAGCTAACTGGGGATGAGATGTTTTTCAGGTGCTATACTGAACACCCATGATATGTTTTTCAGGTGCTATACTGAACACCCATGATATGTTTTTCAGGTGCTATACTGAACACCCATGAGATGTTTTCTTTTACCACTTACAGATATCAGGTGCTATACTGAACACCCATGATATGTTTTCTTTTACCACTTACAGATATCAGGTGCTATACTGAACTCCCATCATAGAGGGAACTTGAAATTTGAGACCACAGAAGTCAGTATTGGAGCTCAAAAGACAGCCTTTGTTCTGAAGAACTCTATCACAAATGCTTCCTTCAAGGCCAAGAAGCTGCCAGGTAAGTGTCATCTTTGTATCTTTTCTGATTTTGTCTCTTATTTGTGGTCATCTCTCATGGTGTGGGAGGTGGGGGATCTGTGGTTCAAATCTAGATAGAGATGCCCCAGTTGGCCAGCAGCTGCTGAAATAGTAAAGAAAGGCAACCAGGTAAGATGTCCCTCTAGTGTGCTAACTGGTCAAGGAAAATACGGGCCACTTAAACCTTACAGTCTTTTGAAGGTCATTCTTTGCAGTTGAAATTTTGTCTTCCAATGTTGCTCCATCTGATCAAATCTGGCTTCAGGCTGTAGCTCCATATTATCAGGATCTGGGTTCGGGCTATAGCTCCATATGATCAGATCTGGGTTTGAGCTGTTGCTCCATATGATCAGATGTGGGTTCGAGCTGTAGTTCCATATGATCAGATCTGGCTTCGGGCTCTAGCTCCATATGATCAAGATTTAGGTTCGGGCTATATCTCCATATGATCAGATCTGGCTTCAGGCTGTTGCTCCATATGATCAGATCTGGGTTTGGGCTGTTGCTCCATATGATCAGATCTGGGTTTGGGCTGTTGCTCCATATGATCAGATCTGGGTTTGGGCTATAGCTCCATATGATCAGGTCTGGCTTCGGGCTATAGCTCCATATGATCAGATCTGGATTTGGGCTATAGCTCCATATGATCAGGTCTGGCTTCGGGCTATAGCTCCATATGATCAGATCTGGATTTGGGCTATAGCTCCATATGATCAGATCTGGCTTCGGGCTGTAGCTCCAAATGGTCAGATCTGGGTTTGGGCTTCTTGGTAGAAGAAGCAGAGCTGCCAAGCTTGGTCTAGAATCTGAATATCTGCCTCACATGTGCAGTCAGGAGTGTACAACATTCTGGGGGCAATACAAATGTTCTCACAGCGGCCAGTGTCCTATGCATAATCTGAAGATGGTGGTTTATTATTGACACAAGAGTTACAGTATCTGATTGCTGAGTTGTGCTGGGCAGTCCATAGCTTCATGTACTGATCACTGATCGTTATTTTGACTTGTATTTTAGATGGGGGTGTTGTTGATGAGGTTGCCTGCTACCACCAAGAGACATGATACAAATACTTTGGACACTTACACAGGAAAGGGTGGCTGCTAACACAGTATCCCCTTGGTACCTGTAGGGTATAACAGGCCTGTATTAGGCTTTCTTTGTTGCCGCTGTTGTTTATGAGATGAGGGTGAATACACTTTCTGTTGTGGCAGTCAGCGGCCCATAGCTTGGTTGGTTAACCATAGTTGACCAAGACCCCGTCCCCATCTCTCCATTCATATCCCCAGTAACAAGCCTACCTTGGCTAATGGGGAAGGGATCGCCATAGTCCCCATGGTGGTGGAGCCTGCTAAAAAGAAGTACTGCATACCCCCTGCTTTTTTAGCTGTACTCAGGGGCTGAAAAAATAGCCACCCTCTCCCACGCCGATACGACACTGTGCCTTAACATCTTCACCACATCAGCCACAAGGAGCACCAGCTCTCATTCCCAGGGAGACTGAAGATGGACATGATGAAAGAGTGGACCCTTTGCCAGGACTAACTTAATACTTTAATATGTTGATGATTGTGTAATACAGTCAGAAATAAGCAGACTCCTATAACTTTTTTACTGAAGAATAAACCCAGACTCTTTTACTACCAGTTAAAGATCTCAAGACCACAGTAAAGATGTATAATAAATTTTATTTTATTTTTTATTCATGAAATAACGAGAGGCTTATATTTTGCTTTTAGCTTATATAGTAACTTAAAGGGGGCAAAAAAAAATGACACTGTTTTTTATAAACCAGAGTGAGTTGGTCAAGACCCTATCTGCATTGGTGATCCTAGTGACAGGCTCTGCCTGACCATTAGGGCAGGGATCGCTGTGGTCTCTTTGGGTGTGGAATCTACAGAGAAGGATTGTAGCTTTTCTTGCTTTTTTTTTTTTAAAGAGTAATTAAGTGGATGGAGGTGTACGTTCAATTTTACTAAAAGATACAAGGAGTTAAGAAAATGAGGAGAAACAGGGATAACAGTGAGATGATCACATAAAAATGAAGAACACACACCAGGCTAATATTTCAGCAAAAAAGTTTTTTTTATCTGTTATGTTGTCATCCAGCTGTAGAAATGGGTACCTGACTTCTTCTGGAGTTGGGGAAGGAAAGGCGGCCAGGCGTGATACTGACCATATCACCCTCTAGTGTGCTGACAGGTCAAGGAAAATAATGGGCACTAACACCATATCCCCTATGTGCCTCTAAGGCATGACAGGATTACCGTTACCTTTTTTTTTTTTTTGTTTTTGTCTGTGATCCTTTAAAAAAAAAGCTTTTGCTGAGATATACTGGATTGCTGTATGTTCTTCATTTGTATGTGCTGATCTTACATTCTGCCATTCTTGTTTCTGTCCGCCTTCCTCACTCTTTCTGTCTTTTTTGTAAAACTGAACATTGCACCTTTGTTACTAGAATCAGTTTTACTGCAGTCCTCATTTCTCTTTATCTCTCCTACCCCCCCCCCCCTTTTTTTTAAAGCCTATTCTGGGGTTGGAAGCTTTAGGTCACCTTAACCCACTCCCTGTCTAGCACAGCGCTTGTGAATCAGCACCATCACTGCTTCAGCTGCAGTGAGCTTCCTACTGCATTTGCAGGAAGATAGAACAAGAATGAGTTAATTTCAAATTTTAACCTCCAAAGCAAGAAACAAAACCAGACAAAGTTAATTGTTTTTTTTTTTGACAAAGCCATTAAGATTGTTCATAGTAGAAATAGAGTTAAAGTAATGATCTTGTCCTCAGATGACATTGATATTGTGGAAGTGGATGAAAATCCCAGACTTCCAACAGTTGAAGAAGACCAGGAGCACTCGCTGGCCAAAGGGTTAAAAGCCAAACTTCTGAACATCGGTGGGAAGCTCGGAGTAGACAAGAACAGGAACCGAGATGCCACGAGGCGGGACAGCGACACCTCATCCTTGAAGTCCGGCAGCGGCTCTGACTTTGTGGATTCTGTGGGGGTGGTGGTGCGGAATCCAAGCGGAGGCGGAAAGGTTGTTGTTGATGTGTTAGAGATGCAGCCACTGAGGAGTAGGGCGAATGAAGATAGTGGAGGAGATGGTGGTGGAAGCAGTAATAGGAATTCCTATGTGGAGAAAGGGAGTGATGGAAAGCAAATTAGAATATCCACTTCTCCTATAGTGTTTTCTAAAAAGTCAGGAGTCATTCGACAATCTTCCCATGGTGCATCTGGGTTACTGACCATGAATTCCGATTCACCCTCCAAAACGCCTCTTTCATATACATCCTCATTGCCGTCATCATCATCCTTGGCGCCACCATCTTCCTTGTCCTCACACGCAGTTAACGGCAAGGCCGCTTCCGGTAGCAGCAGCAGTAGCATCAACAGCAGCACTAACAGTGTTGTCGCTAGCAACAGACAATCTCTCTTTCATAGCAAAACCAACACCTCTGACTCCTCCCACAGTCCAAGGGCCCAGTCTGAAGGCCCCAGCAGAGATGGGGCCAAGACAGCGTCGTCAGTCAAACCACCCCCGTCGTCATCTCCTTCGATCCTGTCCTCCTTGTCACAGTCATTCCCAAACAGTGATGACTCTAGTTTGCATGCAAACCTCTCGGAACCTTCGCTGTCCCAGCACCCATCACAAACCCCGGCATCCACCAGCACCCATTCTATCCCGACAGAAATCTTATCAAACAATGCCAGCAAACCAAACCTGCTGTCCCAAGTTGGTCAAAACTCCTGCAGTACTGATTTATGATTGAAAGTCAGGGTATTAGAAATCGCTGTCCCCATGCATACAATCCACAGTTGATTGAATGTTGATCCTTGAGATCTTATCTCATGCACACAGTCCAAAGATTCTCCAGACCTCACGAGATATGTGAGGACAAAATGCACTTAGGTTTCTTCTTTTTTTTAAAAGAGTGTTACGTTTTTTGTTTTTTGTTTTTATTTCTTTCTCGCACGCAGGCTGAAGTTATGTAGCTAAAACCTGTTTTGTAATAATAGAACTTTAAACAAAATTAAAATAGGTCACAAGTGGA
Source organism: Achatina immaculata (assembly GCA_009760885.1). Taxonomy (NCBI): domain Eukaryota; kingdom Metazoa; phylum Mollusca; class Gastropoda; order Stylommatophora; family Achatinidae; genus Lissachatina; species Lissachatina immaculata. Next base: position 27,917,818 of record CM019714.1, on the reverse strand, counting down.
TTAATTTGTTTTTGTTTACATAGCCACGTGTGAATTCACTTGTTTTTGTTTATGTAGCCATGTGTGAATTCACTTGTTTTTGTTTACAAAAGCCACATGTGAATTCATTTGTTGTTGTTTACAAAAGCCGCATGTGAATTCCATTGTTTTTGTTTACATAGCTAGGTGTGAATTCACTTGTTTTTGTTTATGTAGTCACTACTTATGAATTCGCTTGTTCTTGTTTACATAGTCACTTGTGAATTCTCTTGTTCTTGTTTACATAGTTACTTGTGAAATCACCAGTCTTATCATTAGCCATACATAATCACACTTCTTCTGTCGCATAATTACATGTGAAAGTCATTTATCCACACATAGAATCACATGCTCTGCTGTATAATCACGTATAACACCATTATTCTATTATATAATCACATTTGAATGATAATTGCTGTTTCACATCTCCATATGTTGTTTTTATTTAAAATATTATTTTTTTTAGTGAAACCAGTGCTAGGTTGCCCATTAGATTAGATGCCATCAGAGACAGAGAGCAGTAGATGCCAATCTCCCTGATTGACACATGTCAATCTCCCTGATTGACACATGTCAGTAGTCAATGTGTTGAACAAAGACCTTTTCATGTTTTGTTACCTGCGACCAAACACTTCTGCCAGCAGCTTTGATTGTGGGTGCAGTGGTCCACGACCAGAGGACTTGATCTGATTGATGCTTGAAAAAAAGGGGGGCACTTAAGCAGTAGCCAATCGGGCAGCATGGATCAGAGTGTATCTGGTGAATGGCTGAATCAACATTGTAAATGACACTAGGCAAATTTTGAACAAGTGTGTTAGAAAAAGAAAAAAAAAACAACTCTCTCAGCTAATTTGTCATTATAATATCAAACTTGAGAGTGTTATGTGTGGATTTTGTCAGGTTATATTGAATGTGACAGATTTACTTCCCACTCGTTATGTTGAAGTAAGTCCTTCAGGGCTGCCAGTTTGGGCTGGTGGAAGTGGTTTTATTTCCCGGCAAAGCTTTAAAGATATTTGGGCATAGTTTTGTTTGTTGCTTACTTGTGCTAATGTTTGAGGATTGAGGATAGTTGAGGAAGAGAAAGGTATGAGATCAGTTCAAGTGGTGTTGTAGAAGAAGTAGTGACCACAAAGAAGATGAAAATGTTAGGGGTGGGGGGGGGGGTGTTCACGAACTGAAAAAAAAAATAAGCTGTCAGGATAGGATTGGCAAAATCGATAACCACAAGGTCTCTATGATAGGATTGGCTAAATTGATAGCCACAAGATCTGTATGATAGAATTTGCTACATTGATAGACACGAGATCTCTAGGATAGGATTGGCTAAATCAATAGGCACAAGATCTCTAGGATAGGATTGGCTAAATCAATAGGCACAAGATCTCTAGGATAGGATTGGCTAAATCAATAAGCACAAGATCTCTAGGACAGAATTGGCTAAATCGATAGACACGAGGTCTCTAGGACAGAATTGGCTAAATTGATAGACACTATCTCTAGAAGAGGATTGGCTAAATCGTTATGCACAAGGTCTCTAGGATAGGATTGACTAAATCAGTAGACACGATCTCTAGGACAGGATTGGCTAAATTGTTAGTCAAGGTCTCTAAGATGGGATTGGCTAAATCGATAGACACAGAGTCGGAGATGAGCCAGTGCTGTATAAATCACACGAGCTTCGCACAGACACGCTACTGTCAGTATCTGTTATAGACAGCTTATGATGTTTGCATGTCACACCACGAGAAGCACTGTCCATATTTATTACAGCCATGACTGGGGCTAAATTCACCAGGTTACAACAAAAATGCACAAAAAGACAATCAGAACTGCTTTACCGGTGTTTGCCAGCAGAAGCAAAAGCATCACCAAACGGTAGTGGCAGGTCAGTGCTGCGACCAGGGAGATCTGCAGTGTCTCTTATGGAACTTAGTGCCAGATAACCGGTTGCTGGATTTGTAATGGTCAGGTATACATTGTAAACAACAGAATTCCACATTCTATAATGCCTCATCCCCCCTCACCCCCCATATGAAAGAAAGTTTGAAAATTCCTCATGTGATCATAGAATGACAGATGTTAAAAAGTATTACAGAAGTACAAAGGTGACTTGCAGTCCTTGGGGGTCCAGACGATTCTTAGCATATTGTAGATTAGGCCACACAAGGAGGAAACAGGTGGATCAGAAGAGGCTGGTTAACAGACTGGAGCCTTTAGGCTGTCCACATTATACAGTGGCCCATGTTCTGTGGAAGCATTTTGTGTTGAGCCAGCAGTGCATCTGAAAACAGTCTGTGGTGAGATGAGACCGGGAGACACGGTTACACCATCCGCACTTGGACCAGCTAGTGGAGCCAGGTACACACAGGAAGGCCATGGTGATGTTGCTCCTGCATATAATTTTACCTAGAGGATGAAGTTAGCAAAAGTATAGGAGAACTTGAGGATTTCACAGAATTCTGAATGTAGGGCAGGGTTGAGTTAGTAGTCGGCCACATGCAGGCAGGCTTAGTGAGGGAGGCTCAGCTGGGGTACAGAGGGCTTCCCCTGTTTTAAGGGATTGCCTGGTGGACTTCCAGGGGCTGTAGCGTGGATGAAAACAGAATGATTGAATCATTGGGGGGGGGGAATAGTTTTTGCACTGGCTTATAAAATTCCTTTCAGAGGCCCTATGTGTAATGAGAATCTGAATAGAGAATTAAGTTATCATGAAAATTTGAAAGGAGAACTAAGTTATCATGAAAAACGCGAGAATAAAGTTATCATGAAAATTTGAAAGGAGAACTAAGTTATCATGAAAAACATGAGAATTAAGTTATGAAAATTTGAATGGAGAACTAAGTTATCATGAAAAACTGATAGGAGAATTAAGTTATCATGAAAATGTGAATGGAGAATTAAGGTATCATGAAAATTTGAGCTGAGAACTAAGCTACTTACAGAAGAGCAGACAAAAGACATGACTTAAGGAGGGTGTGTAAGCTAGGGAAGTTAGTACAGAAATCAGAATCAGAGGGGGACAAGCAAATGATTGGAGCAGCTTCAAATATTTACACAGTGTAAGTGCACACAGTTTGTTGCTGTGTCAGCATACAAGATGGCCCATACTTTATGATGGCATGTCTTTAAAACTAACATTTATCTCTAAATTGTTTCTTCTCCAGGATTAGTATTTTTAAGAGATATAAAAAGTCAGAATGGAGAAGTGATTTGGTAAATGCAAATAGCTTCATCAGTGCTGTATTTTATAGAAGCTGGCACAGTATCACAGGTTCCAGTCCTCTTTTCAGTCCAGACTGACCCCCCCCCCTCCCTCACCCACAAAACCCTCCCTATGTATTAGTTCAGCATAAAAAAAAAGGATTTTCACTATTATACATTCTGAAAAATACAAAAGAATTCTTCCCCTTAAGTTTGAAATTCATTCCTCTGGAGCCATTTCCCTCCTATTTTGAGAATCACTGTTAGAGAAAAGCGTGATTCAGCCTTGAAAGTGTCTGGGGAAAGTACTTTAGACATGAGAGATAGAAAGAATTACTGAGATTAAGACTTAAGACTCCCAGTTTCTGACCAGAACCATAAGACTCCGGTTATTACATATATATATATGTGTGTGTGTGTGTGTTTATAATTTGTTTGTTAAGTCATTCAGATGGCCTGCACTAGACAGAGAGTATGAGATAACTGAATGTTCACGTATAAAACAAACTTACGTACATAATTCTGTATGTCTGCATTGAAAATATGCAAAAAAGCAGCCAAAAAAAAGGGACAACCAGCAGAAACAGCAGCAGGGAAAAGGGACAAGCTGATTGATTTTTTTTTTTTTAATTTGTCGTTCCTTTTATACGAGTTATTACGATTTTTTTTTTAAAAAATAAACCTCCCTGTGAATTTTTGCTCATTATATGTTGTGTAATAACATTTTTTTTTAAAATTTCATTACTTCACATTATTTACATAAAATCGTTTAAAATAATGAAGCATAATTAGAATTATTTTGTACTATATTTAGGAACTTCTTCTTAGCAGAATAGATCTCTATAGCTTGTTGCCATACCATAACGGGTACTGTTACAATTAGAACTTTAAAAGACTAGTTTGTAGAGTACTAGAAAATGTCCACAAGTATGTACTGTACATAGGAGGTATGCAACAATACTTGGTGTATAATAGAAGTTTTGTTTTTTTTTTCAGCCTCTTATGTAGGCATGTAAGCTGTGATTACATAACTGCATCTGTTTGGCAGTTTGTTTTTTTTTCCTCCCTGTGTTTATCAAATAAAGTAAAGTTTATTGTAGATTTTTAAGTTCCTGGGTGAGCTTCATTGCTAGGGTGAAAGAATATGAAAGAAAAAGTTACAAAAATGTTGCAAGAAGTTGTAAGAGTGTTATGAATTGATGGAATGGTGAATGTCATTGCAGTGTGTGTTCAGAACTTGATTATAAATGTCATCAGAGGATAGGATATCATTTGATTTAGATGCCATTAAATAGTGAATGGCAAAGTATTTGATCTTGACTGCCGCAAAAATCTAAAACACCAGTTAATGTAGATATCACCAGAATGACACCACCATCTCATCAGTTGACCCAGGTGTCACCGGACAAGAGGATGAGACACAGATTGGCCTGGACATTATCAGAATCCAAGTTGCTGAAACACCATTTTGACCTAGATGTCATGAAACTCTTGAGTAAAAAAAGAAACCATTTGATGTAGATGATACGACAAAACCTTTGAGTGAAACACCATTTGATGTAGATGATATGACAAAACCTTTGAGTGAAACACCATTTGATGTAGATGATATGACAAAACCTTTGAGTGAAACACCATTTGGCTTCTTGAGTGAAGTACTAGTGGAGCTAAATGCAAGAAAGAAGTAGTAATTTGCCAGAATCAGTTAATTTCTCTGTTTAAAGCCAAGAGATGAAGATATAATAAGAGGGTTGCTCTTGTAGCAGTAAACAGAGAAGAAAAGGGAAATTTGCTATTTTTTGCAAGGGAAGCAACTCAGTTGTCTCTTAGTACGAGGGTCATACCGAAAATCGTGAGCAAAATTTTGTTAAAAATCAGAATTATATATTGTGAAAATATAAATGTATCACCTTAAACTGCATCCTTTGCACTTCATGTAGAGGTCACATTGTCATATGTCACGTGACCACGTGGAGCAGAAACAAAATGTCGGGTTGCTGAAATTTTGTTTAGTCAACCCGTAGTGTTCTTGAGTTCCTCATTAAAGAGGAAATCCGCACTGCTGAAATTCACCAAAGACTTCATCACGTTTATGGAGATGTGTGTATGAGTGCAAACAGTGTTAGGAGGTGGGTGAAATATTTCAAAGAAAGAAACACGAGCATCCAAGATATGCCTCACAGCAGTTGCCCTCGAACTGCCTCCACTGAACGCAACGTGGAAAGGGTTGACGACATCACTAAACTAGACAGACGTGTCACAGTTTCCGAATCGCTGTAAATCTTGGAATAGGACACAATGCAGTACAGGGAATGATTGAAACACTAGGCTATAGAAAAATCTGTGCCCGCTGGGTCCTATGTTTGTTGACTGAAGATCACAAACCTGTGAGAAAAACTCTGCTCACCGGACAACTAAGGAAATTCAGAAAATAGGTTGGGAAATTCTTCCACACCCTGCCTATAGCCCTGACTTGGCACCCAGTGATTACTATCTTTTCGGTTTTTTGAAAGAACAAATGTGAGGCCATCACTACGATACAGGAGAGAACGTCCAGAAAGCAGTGCTATCACTGTCTTGCTGTCTCCGTCTCTCTCACACTCACTATCTCCCACTGTCTCTCTCACACACTCTCACTTTCTTCCTGTCTCCTACTGTCTCTGTCCCACTCAAACATACTCTTGCTGTGTCTCTCACACTCATTATCGTGATGTCTCTCTAACACACTCTCTCACTATCTTGCTGTCTCTCTCACATACCCTTTCACTATCTTGCTATCTCTCTCACACACACACACTCCCACTATCTTGCTGTCTCTCTCACACACTCTCACTCTTGCAGTCTCTTTCACACCGTCACTCTGCCCTGCTTTCTCACACATTCTCTCTCTCATTCATTCATTCATTTGCATGTCCCTTGCGGAACTTTGCCTCCCAAACAGCACTCCTGTAGGCCTCTCGGTTGTGAGCAAGGTGGCCTGCTGCTGCTGCTGCGTCCATTTGCAGATCATCAACGATGTCTTGCAGCCATCTTCGTTTTGGTCTTCCTCTTTTTCTTTTTCCCATTATGTATCCTTCCAATACGGTCTTCTCTAAATTATCATGGCGTTTAATGTGTCCAAAATATTTAAGTTTTCTCTCTTTAATCCTCTTTACTAGCCAGCCTTCTTCAATATTAAGCTCTTGTAGTATAGATATATCTGTTCTTTTTTTGTGTCAACGATATTTGGAGAACTCTTCTGTAGCATTTACATTCAAAGGCATTTATGTGTTTCTCAGCCGTTTTGTTAAGTGTCCAGGTCTCACAGGCATGTTGCGATGGGAAAGATGCATGCCCTTAAAAATCTTACTTGTGTAGTTCTGTCTGTTCCTCTCCACAGATTCTTTATTTGTTTTACTTTCTGAAGGGCGATAGATGTCCTCCTTTTAATTTCCCTCATTCTCTCTCTAGCTGACTATATATATATCGTTCTCACAGTGTCTCTCTGACCACGTCTCACACACATTTAGTGTGTTATTAGTGGTTTATCACTGAAACGGGTTGAGAACCATTCTATCATATACGTTACCTAGTACTTATTTATTCAAACTGAGAACTGTCAGACCTGGTTATAGAACCTTTAACTCTTATGCTCTTGCTAAACACTTGGAACGTTAACACTCCAGGCACTCCTGATTCTAGAACAGCTAAGAACACTTTTGAGCGGCAACTGGCAGACTTCCAAGACAGCAATGTTGACATGGACAAGAAGTCAACAAACCCAACGATGTAGTAAACAGATAAGTTTGGGGGAGGGGGAGCGTTGGTATTAATGAACAAAATAAGGATGAAGCATATGACAATGGGGAACTGTTTCCACAAGGCAGTGACAAAACAAAGAACACAGCTTCCCGGCAAGAACTTGTTTGCCATTGGGAAGAGAGAACTAAGTTGAGAGAGAGAGAGTAACTATCAAAAATTCATACTTTACAAATTCCAGAAACCTCACAATGAATCTCCACACAAACACATCATGCAGAAACTACTGCAACTCGGAATGAAGACACTAAACTATCTGCCCTAAGAAGGACAACAAAGGTAACTGGCTACATATTGGAAACACTGTACAATCAGGACCCTATCTAACCTAACAGTCTGCTGACAACTATGTCTTAACTAGCTGAAAACCGTCTGGAAAACTGACTTTACATCCTGTACAAAAATCTAACTCTCAAGTTCTGTCCCTCTCTAACACTGAAAAATCAGTTTTATGTCCTTAGTACTTTTCTACAACCCCCATGCAGTTTACACTTTGCGTTCTCTCAGGTGGCACGAGAAAAACTTAACTGTTTTTTACTTTCTTCTATAACTTTCGTGCGACAGTAAACATCTCACGGACTGTACTCTGTCACCTTAACCTTTGACACTAAGTTACTATTTTAAGACTTCACGTGAACCACAGGTCAAGGGTTTAGAACTTTCTATCAATGGGGACCACTCTTACTTTACTCACGTTTAACTAGTTGTCTCCCTTTAACATGTGGCTGTTCTGCAACACACACACACACACACAAACTCTCTCACGTTCCCATCTCACATACACTCTCTCACTCTTAGTAACGCAATAATTAGTGCATATGTATACAACTATATACAAAACACTAACTCACTCTTGATCTCTCCCTCTCTCTCTCTCTCTCTCTATCTATCTCGATCGATCACTCTGATCCTATCTCTCACACGCTCTCACTTTCACTCTCTTGCTGTCACACACACACACACTCTCTCTCTCTTTTTTTTTCTCTTTCTCTCTCTCTCTCTCTCTCTCTCTCTCTCTCTCTCTCTCTCTCTCTTCCATACTCCACAGACCCCAGTTAACCCTCACATGATGGATGGATATGAATTTTTTAACTACAAACATTTTTTACTTCTCTTAGCCTTGTCTTCCCACTAGCACCTTCTGCTGTCTTTGCTTGCGGTGTCCCCACTTTGATCAAGCAAAGACTTTTACTTCAAAGATGTATGCAAAAACAAAAACAAACAAATAACTGACGCTGAATGCTGGTGAAGCTTAATAATGCTGTGGTTTGGGCAGGCCGGCCTTGTCCTGTGTTAGTTGACACAGTGGTTCTCAACATCCCAGGTCCCAGTCCCTACTTCTCAACCAAGGCTGCCGGCCTGCTCCCCTCCCCCCGAATCCTCCGCTATATGTTAAACATCATCAAGAAAGGATTTTCACCGTTATACATTCCTTTACAGTGGAAAAAATTCCTGCCGTGAGACTTCAAGTTCATCTCAACCCATGGAGCCATAACATTCAATATAAGAATGAGAGATTAGTGTAATGATGTGTCTTCAGCAAATCTGATGCTGTGTAGCAGAGACCTGTCTCCGTGGAAGTGAGGCTTTTCTTTACAACTGGAGTGGTGAAGGTGATGGAGTACATATATTGTATCTAATGAGGTGTGAGTTATAGCAAGTGATAATGTTGTGTAGACATGCACTACTTATACATGTATCGTGCATCTGTCTATTATTCTGTGACTGATAGTTACAGACACGGTAATGTTTATAAAACTGTATTACTTTCATGAAACTTCTGCTATAGAAATACGAACAAAGACAGCGCACAGAGAGCTGTGTGAAGAATAAGTTCAGTGTGATAACATAAACTCACACTTTATTAATGGAAAAAAATGAGTATTGATAGTTGAGGGTGAGAGGCAATTGATAACGTTATACAAAGTTTCTGGCTAATCCACTTTCCGGCAAGAAATAGTTTACCAAATGGAAAGGGAGAAAACCCAACTCTCACACTACATAAAAGCAACATGCATACAAAAAATGTAGTACAACATAAGAGTACACACTTACTGCATCAAAAAGGATCACATAAAATCTGTTGACCAAAGGTATATACAAAGATCTCAAAAAGGAACTAATTACACATTATTTAGTTCAGCAAAGTTATGACAGGGAAAGAAATGCTTGACATTATGAAACTAACAACTACCTGACTCTTTACTGAAATCATAAATGAGAAATAATCTCATAATGTCTCCAAAAGGAGCACTCTATACACAAGTCAGCTATATGACAAATCTCACTAACACAGTGCACTATAGGCTAGGAAAAATCACATTCTCAACTAATCAGGCCTAACCACGATCCTAACACTTTCACAACCGAGACTTAATACAAATGCATTCTAATCTCATAATTTATCCTATCTATCCCTCCCAAATCTCGTGCTCTCACTCCTTAAATATGTGCTAACTATTCCCCTAAATCTTCCTCTCATTCCTTAAATATGTGCTAGCTATTCCCCTAAATCTTCCTCTCATTCCCTAAATATGTGTTAAGTATTACCCTAAATCTTCCTCTCAGTCCTTAAATATGTCCTAACTATTCCCCTAAATCTTCCTCTCATTCTTTAAATATGTGCTAACTATTCCCCTAAAACTTCCTCTCACTCCGTAAATATGTGCTAACTATTCCCCTAAATCTTCCTCTCATTCCTTAAATATGTCCTAACTATTCCCATAAATCTTCCTCTCATTCCTTAAATGTGTCCTATTCCCCTAAATCTTCCTCTCATTCCTTAAATATGTCCTAACTATTCCCCTAAATCTTCCTCTCATTCCTTAAATATGTCCTAACTATTCCCCTAAATCTTCCTCTCATTCCTTAAATATGTCCTAACTATTCCCCTAAATCTTCCTCTCATTCTTTAAATATGTGCTAACTATTCCCCTAAATCTTACTCTCATTTCTTAAATATGTGCTAACTAATCTCTAAATCTCCTCTTCTCATTCCTTAAATATGTCTCAACTATTCCCCTAAATCTTCTCTCACTCCTTAAATATGTGCTAACTATTCCCCTAAATCTTCCTCTCATTCCTTAAATATGTGCTAACTATTCCCCTAAATCTTCCTCTCATTCCTTAAATATGTGCTATCTATTCCCCTAAATCTCCTCCTCTCATTCCTTAAATATGTGCTAACTATTCCCCTAAATCTTCCTCTCATTCCTTAAATATGTGCTAACTATTCCCCTAAATCTTCCTCTCATTCCTTAAATATGTGCTATCTAATCCCCTAAATCTCCTCCTCTCATTCCTTAAATATGTGCTAACTATTCCCCTAAATCTCCTCCTCTCACTCCTTAAGTATGTGCTAACTATTCCCCTAAATGCCCTCCTCTCACTCCTTAAATATGTGCTAACTATTCCCCTAAATCTCCTCCTCCCAAATATGTGCCACCTATTCCCCTAAATCTTACTCTCATTCCTTAAATATGTGCTAACTATTCCCCTAAATCTTACTCTCATTCCTTAAATATGTGCTAACTATTCCCCTAAATCTTACTCTCATTCCTTAAATATGTGCTAACTATTCCCCTAAATCTTACTCTCATTCCTTAAATATGTGCTAACTATTCCTCTAAATCACCTCCTCTCATTCCTTAAAAATGTGCTAACTATTCCCCTAAATCTTACTCTCATTCCTTAAATATGTGCTAACTATTCCTCTAAATCACCTCCTCTCATTCCTTAAATATGTGTTAACTATTCCCCTAAATCCCCTCCTCTCATTCCTTAAATATGTGCTAACTATTCCCCTAAATCTCCTCCTCTCACTCCTTAAATATGTGCTAACTATTCCCTAAATCTCCTCCTCTCACTCCTTCAATATGTGCTAACTATTCTCCTAAATCTCCTCCTCTCACTCCTTAAATATGTGCTAACTATTCCCCTAAATCTTCCTCTCATTCCTTAAATAGTGCTAACTATTCCCTAAATCTTCCTCTCATTCCTTAAATATGCTAACTATTCCCTAAATCTCCTCCTCTCACTTCTTTAAATATGTACTAACTATTCCCCTAAATCTTACTCTCATTCCTTAAATATGTGCTAACTATTCCCCTAAATCTCCTCCTCTCATTCTTTAAATATGTCCTAACTATTCTCCTAAATCTCCTCCTCTCACTCCTTAAATATGTCCTAACTATTCCCTAAATCTCTTCCTCTCACTCCTTAAATATGTGCTAACTATTCCCTAAATCTCCTCCTCTCACTCTTTAAATATGTGCTAACTATTCCACTAAATCTTACTCTCATTCCTTAAATATGTGCTAACTATTCCCCTAAATCTCATCCTCCCACTCCTTAAATATGTGCTAACTATTCCCTAAATCTTCCTCTCATTCCTTAAATATGTGCTAACTATTCCCTAAATCTTCCTCTCATTCCTTAAATATGTGCTAACTATTCCCTAAATCTCCTCCTCTCATTCCTTAAATATGTACTAACTATTCCCTAAATCTTACTCTCATTCCTTAAATATGTGCTAACTATTCCCTAAATCTCCTCCTCTCATTCTTTAAATATGTCCTAACTATTGCCCTAAATCTCCTCCTCTCACTCCTTAAATATGTCCTAACTATTCCCTAAATCTCTTCCTCTCACTCATTAAATATGTGCTAACTATTCCCTAAATCTCCACCTCTCACTCTTTAAATATGTGCTAACTATTCCCTAAATCTTACTCTCATTCCTTAAATATGTGCTAACTATTCCCTAAATCTCATCCTCCCACTCCTTAAATATGTGCTAACTATTCCCTAAATCTTCCTCTCATTCCTTAAATATGTGCTAACTATTCCCTAAATCTCCTCCTCTCATTCCTTAAATATGTACTAACTATTCCCTAAATCTTACTCTCATTCCTTAAATATGTGCTAACTATTCCCTAAATCTCCTCCTCTCATTCCTTAAATATGTGCTAACTATTCCTCTAAATCCCCTCCTCTCATTCCTTAAATAGTGCTAACTATTCCCTAAATCTCATCCTCTCACTCCTTCAATATGTGCTAACTATTCTCCTAAATCTCCTCCTCTCACTCCTTAAATATGTGCTAACTATTCCCTAAATCTTCCTCTCATTCCTTAAATATGTGCTAACTATTCCCTAAATCTTCCTCTCATTCCTTAAATGTGCTAACTATTCCCTAAATCTCGTCCTCTCACTCCTTAAATAAGTGCTAACTATTCCCTAAATCTCTTCCTCTCATTCCTTAAATATGTGCTAACTATTCCCTAAATCTCCTCCTCTCATTCCTTAAATATGTACTAACTATTCCCTAAATCTTACTCTCATTCCTTAAATATGTGTTAACTATTCCCTAAATCTCCTCCTCTCATTCTTTAAATATGTCCTAACTATTCCCTAAATCCTCCTCTCACTCCTTAAATATGTCCTAACTATTCCCTAAATCTCTTCCTCTCATTCCTTAAATGTGCTAACTATTCCCTAAATCTCCACCTCTCACTCTTTAAATATGTGCTAACTATTCCCTAAATCTTACTCTCATTCCTTAAATATGTGCTAACTATTCCCTAAATCTCATCCTCCCACTCCTTAAATATGTGCTAACTATTCCCTAAATCTTCCTCTCATTCCTTAAATATGTGCTAACTATTCCCTAAATCTCCTCCTCTCATTCCTTAAATATGTACTAACTATTCCCTAAATCTTACTCTCATTCCTTAAATATGTGCTAACTATTCCCTAAATCTCCTACTCTCATTCCTTAAATATGTGCTAACTATTCCCCTAAATCTCATCCTCCCACTCCTTAAATATGTGCTAACTATTCCCCTAAATCTTCCTCTCATTCCTTAAATATGTGCTAACTATTCCCCTAAATCTCCTCCTCTCATTCCTTAAATATGTACTAACTATTCCCCTAAATCTTACTCTCATTCCTTAAATATGTGCTAACTATTCCCCTAAATCTCCTCCTCTCATTCCTTAAATATGTGCTAACTATTCCTCTAAATCCCCTCCTCTCATTCCTTAAATATGTGCTAACTATTCCCCTAAATCTCATCCTCTCACTCCTTCAATATGTGCTAACTATTCTCCTAAATCTCCTCCTCTCACTCCTTAAATATGTGCTAACTATTCCCCTAAATCTTCCTCTCATTCCTTAAATATGTGCTAACTATTCCCCTAAATCTTCCTCTCATTCCTTAAATATGTGCTAACTATTCCCCTAAATCTCGTCCTCTCACTCCTTAAATAAGTGCTAACTATTCCCCTAAATCTCTTCCTCTCATTCCTTAAATTTCTGCTATTGCCCTAAATCTCGTCCTCTCACTCCTTAAATATGTGCTAACTATTCCACTAAATCTTCCTCTCATTCCTTAAATATGTGCTAACTATTCCCCTAAATCTCCTCCTCTCACTCTTTAAGTATGTGCTAACTATTCCCCTAAATCTCGTCCTCTCACTCCTTAAATATTGCTAACTATTCCCCTAAATCTCCTCCTCTCAAATACGTGCTAACTATTCCCCTAAATCTTCCTCTCATTCCTTAAATATGTGCTAACTATTCCCCTAAATCTCCTCCTCTCATTCCTTAAATATGTGCTAACTATTCCCCTAAATCTCATCCTCCCACTCCTTAAATATGTCCTAACTATTCCCCTAAATCTTCCTCTCATTCCCTAAATATGTGCTAACTATTCCCCTAAATCTCTTCCTCTCACTCCTTAAATATGTGCTAACTATTCAAATCTCCTCCTCTCACTCTTTAAATATGTGCTAACTATTCCCCTAAATCTCATCCTCTCACTCCTTATATATGTGCTAACTATTCCCCTAAATCTTCCTCTCATTCCTTAAATATGTGTTAACTATTCCCCTAAATCTCCTCCTCTCATTCTTTAAATATGTCCTAACTATTGCCCTAAATCTCCTCTCACTCCTTAAATATGTCCTAACTATTCCCCTAAATCTCTTCCTCTCATTCATTAAATATGTGCTAACTATTCCCCTAAATCTCCACCTCTCACTCTTTAAATATGTGCTAACTATTCCCCTAAATCTTACTCTCATTCCTTAAATATGTGCTAACTATTCCCCTAAATCTCATCCTCCCACTCCTTAAATATGTGCTAACTATTCCCCTAAATCTTCCTCTCATTCCTTAAATATGTGCTAACTATTCCCCTAAATCTCCTCCTCTCATTCCTTAAATATGTACTAACTATTCCCCTAAATCTTACTCTCATTCCTTAAATATGTGCTAACTATTCCCCTAAATCTCCTCCTCTCATTCCTTAAATATGTGCTAACTATTCCTCTAAATCCCCTCCTCTCATTCCTTAAATATGTGCTAACTATTCCCCTAAATCTCATCCTCTCACTCCTTCAATATGTGCTAACTATTCTCCTAAATCTCCTCCTCTCACTCCTTAAATATGTGCTAACTATTCCCCTAAATCTTCCTCTCATTCCTTAAATATGTGCTAACTATTCCCCTAAATCTTCCTCTCATTCCTTAAATATGTGCTAACTATTCCCCTAAATCTCGTCCTCTCACTCCTTAAATAAGTGCTAACTATTCCCCTAAATCTCTTCCTCTCATTCCTTAAATTTCTGCTATTGCCCTAAATCTCGTCCTCTCACTCCTTAAATATGTGCTAACTATTCCACTAAATCTTCCTCTCATTCCTTAAATATGTGCTAACTATTCCCCTAAATCTCCTCCTCTCACTCTTTAAGTATGTGCTAACTATTCCCCTAAATGTCCTCCTCTCACTCCTTAAATATTTGCTAACTATTCCCCTAAATCTCCTCCTCTCAAATACGTGCTAACTATTCCCCTAAATCTTCCTCTCATTCCTTAAATATGTGCTAACTATTCCCCTAAATCTCCTCCTCTCATTCCTTAAATATGTGCTAACTATTCCCCTAAATCTCATCCTCCCACTCCTTAAATATGTCCTAACTATTCCCCTAAATCTTCCTCTCATTCCCTAAATATGTGCTAACTATTCCCCTAAATCTCTTCCTCTCACTCCTTAAATATGTGCTAACTATTCCCCTAAATCTCCTCCTCTCACTCTTTAAATATGTGCTAACTATTCCCCTAAATCTCATCCTCTCACTCCTTATATATGTGCTAACTATTCCCCTAAATCTTCCTCCCACTCCTTAAATATGTCCTAACTATTCCCCTAAATCTTCCTCTCATTCCCTAAATATGTGCTAACTATTCCCCTAAATCTCTTCCTCTCACTCCTTAAATATGTGCTAACTATTCCCCTAAATCTCCTCCTCTCACTCTTTAAATATGTGCTAACTATTCCCCTAAATCTCATCCTCTCACTCCTTATATATGTGCTAACTATTCCCCTAAATCTTCCTCTCATTCCTTAAATATGTGCTAACTATTCCCCTAAATCTTCCTCTCATTCCTTAAATATGTGCTAACTATTCCCCTAAATCTCCTCCTCTCATTCCTTAAATATGTACTAACTATTCCCCTAAATCTTACTCTCATTCCTTAAATATGTGCTAACTATTCCCCTAAATCTCCTCCTCTCATTCTTTAAATATGTCCTAACTATTGCCCTAAATCTCCTCCTCTCACTCCTTAAATATGTCCTAACTATTCCCCTAAATCTCTTCCTCTCACTCCTTAAATATGTGCTAACTATTCCCCTAAATCTCCTCCTCTCACTCTTTAAATATGTGCTAACTATTCCCCTAAATCTTACTCTCATTCCTTAAATATGTGCTCACTATTCCCCTAAATCTCCTCCTCTCATTCCTTAAATATGTACTAACTATTCCCCTAAATCTTACTCTCATTCCTTAAATATGTGCTAACTATTCCCCTAAATCTCCTCCTCTCACTCTTTAAATATGTCCTAACTATTCCCCTAAATCTCCTCCTCTCACTCCTTAAATATGTGCTAACTATTCCCCTAAATCTCCTCCTCTCACTCTTTAAATATGTGCTAACTATTCCCCTAAATCTCATCCTCTCACTCCTTATATATGTGCTAACTATTCCCCTAAATCTTCCTCTCATTCCTTAAATATGTGCTAACTATTCCCCTAAATCTTCCTCTCACTCCTTAAATATGTGCTAACTATTCCCCTAAATCTTCCTCTCATTCCTTAAATATGTGCTAACTATTCCCCTAAATCTTCCTCTCATTCCTTAAATATGTGCTAACTATTCCCCTAAATCTTCCTCTCATTCCTTAAATATGTGCTAACTATTCCCCTAAATCTTCCTCTCCTTCCTTAAATATGTTCTAACTATTCCCCTAAATCTTCCCGAAGTTTCTATCCCGAGAATCGCTCGGCCCATGATTCTGCCTGTTTATGACCTTCAGACGAAAACTCACTGGACATTCCGAAAATAACTTTTCTGCTACTAACATGTCAAGGCTAAGTTCATAAAAATTTCCTGGAATTTAGAGTCTCAACCCTGACCTTTCAACTGAACTCTTGTGCAACAAAAATACCAAGGGCTTTAAATCAAATGGTCAAAATATTAAAATACCCCGGATTATATCCCTTTTATGAGAATCCAGGCATCTTAACAGTAAATTCTCCAATATACTGTTACAGCAGATTTGGAAAGAAGCTAAAGAATAAAAAAAAAGTAGGGAACTCGTGCAATGCTTGTTTAGCAGACTCCACCACCATGGGCACTATAGCAATCCCTGCCCTGTTAGTCAAACTGAACCTCTTACTATGGGTATAAATTGAGATTGGGACAGGGTCTTGGTCACCTATTCTCAACAACCCTGACTCAAGCAGACAGCTAGTGCTCACTGAATGCTATAACATTCTCTATCCTCACTGAACCGAGATGGATGGAGATGTATAGTTTAGTTTTTACAAAACAGTAAATAGGAGGAGGGTAATGAGAAGAAATGGCAGTTAAAGGTGAAGATAGCAGAGTAATATTTTGGCAGAATGCCTTTATCAAGGACAATAGAAAAACAACGTGAAAAGCACTAAAATCTCAGAGATACATCTTAAGAAGATCATATATCCTTCCAGTGCCGTTAAACGTCACGTTTTTCTTCGGCTTGTTGTGGTCCACTTGATAGCTTGTTTTGGTATTATCTGATTGTTTCTTCTCATCACATGGCCTACATATGTCCATCTTCTTTTTATGATCACTCATGAGACAGGTTGTTGTTTGCTCATCTGTCGTATCTCTGTGTTGTTCTTAAATGCGTTCTACTTTATACCAAGTATTTTCCTGAGGCATTTGTTTTAAAAAGATTCTAATTTCTTGTCTAATTCTTTAGTTGATTTCCAGCTTTCACGTGCATAAATGAGGGTGAATATCACATTTGAATTGAATAATCTTAACTTGGTTTTTGTGCTTATAACTTTTGAATGCCATATGTTTTAGAGATTCTTGAAGGTCAATGCTGCTTTTGCAATTCTAACTTCCTTTCTGGTGTCACCATCCTGGTCTATGTAGCTGCTGAGGTATGCAGATTGGTTTACTTCTTCAACAGCTGCTCCTTCTACGTATATTTTTCCTTCTTGATTAATGAGAAGTTTCATTATTTTTGTTTTATTTTGTCCCTGTTAATCTAAAGAAGATGCACCACGTAAAATGAAAAGTATGTGCTTTATTTTATTAAGGTACCAGATATTCTCGTCTTTTACTCACACCTGCTGTGCTACTGTTGGGTCTACTATTCCGGTTTCAGTTCCTAGCAGTGGGAATTTTTTTTTTTTTTTTGTGTACCACCATACCAAATGTCGCGGTGGTG
Source organism: Achatina immaculata (assembly GCA_009760885.1). NCBI lineage: Eukaryota > Metazoa > Mollusca > Gastropoda > Stylommatophora > Achatinidae > Lissachatina > Lissachatina immaculata. The sequence goes on along the minus strand of CM019714.1, from coordinate 27,900,013 downwards.
TAGTGATTAGGGTACTCGCCTGCAGATCAGAAGGTCCTTGGTTCGATTTCGCACTCGGGTAGAGTTTCTTCGGACCGACACCAGGGTCAGCCCACACTAAAAATAAAAACTGGGCACCTGGGATTTCCCTGGGAAAACAAAGGCAGTGAGGCTAGATGGTGGCATTCCTAACTCAAATGTTGTTCTTATATATATATATTTTCTTCTTATATCCTTCCCGTGCCGTTCAACGTCACATAAGGCTCGCCTGGTAGTTTCCTCAAGTTTTCCTGTTTTCGGGCGAGTTTTTCAACCTCGTCAAGGGAAGTATTCCCACTAAACTGGCCTCTCTTAACAATGTCCTCTTTAGAGTTTCTCGTGGAGACCTCTTTTGTCTTCGGCCTCACACTCGCGACAAAACCAACCGAACATCAGGGATACCAACTCTGAAGAACTCAGACAAATGCTGTACTGACCTAGAAATGTGAAGGCACTAACACTTTACACCCCTACGGCATGCAAATGGCTACGGGACTTAGACAGACAGACAGACAGACGGACGGACGGACGGACGGATAGATAGATAGATAGATAGATAGATAGATAGATAGATAGATAGATAGATAGATAGATAGATAGATATTTCAAAATTTCAAAAGGGTTAAGAATTGGGCACGCAGGCCCGTCTGACATTCTGCCCTTTATCATACATCTTTCACTCTATTCCAGACATTCTACAGATATGCTGTTCATATAACAAACATAACTAACATTGAAGCTGACAGACATAAAATAAAATATAACATTTACGTTTCGCTCTTAAACATTCACTCAGTACAGAAGTAACTACATACATTATAAATGACTATCTACTAAACAAAATTTTAGGGAATATATACAGACAAACAGACAGATATACAGACAGACAGATAGATAAAAAAAAGGCGCCTGGGTCCATCCAAGCTCCAAAAACGGATACCAGAAAATCTGGAAAGATTTTATTCGGCCAGGCGTGATACTAACCACATCACACTATCATATGCCGAAGGTCTTGAAAATATAGGCATAACACCGTATCCCCAATATGCCTTAATGGGCATGGAGATGGGGATTTACCTTGCTGTGGCACTTCTTGTTTGGGTTCTCTTCTGCCCATGCATTCTGAACGGTATCTGCCTATGCTAACCTCATATAGCACTGATAAGAATAGTTTGTTGTGAAGATAACATTAATCACTAATCCAAGTAAAAGTGAAGCACAGTTGTGTACAACAGCACGCATGTTGATTTATGTTAGCAAAGTTCTGTGTATGAAAATGAGATTCGTGAACGGAAATTGTATCTGTTTTGAGTAAAGAGGTGGCACAGATATAATTGTCCGCTGTAATTTAGCTCATGAATATTGTTCCGTCACTTGTTGCCGTAAAAAGCAAGTGGGGAAATGATGTGGGATTTTGACTGACTGCAGTGAAGTATAAATTACATGGACATGAGACCATCACATTTAAATGTAGTCTCTAATCATTTAGCTGTCAGTCCCTTGTGAACTCAAAATTTTCTGTGATATTTTTCTTCGTGTGCTCTGAGTGCTTTTGGTTGAGCAGTTAACCTCTGTGCCCAGGAGTGGTGAAAAATGTCTTGAGTCTCCTTGTTTGTTATTGTTTGTATGTCCTGGAAGATATAAAGAATTAGCAGCTGATGCTATGAAAATTTTTGAACGTACCATCTTGTTATTCATTCATTCATTTACGTGTCCCTTGTGGAACTTTGAGTCCCTAACAGCTCTCTTGAAGGCCTCGCAGTTGTAAACAAGGTGCCCTGCTGCTGATGTATCCATTAGCAAATCATCAACAATATCTTGTTGCCATCTTTGCCTTGGTCTTCATCTCTTTCATTTTTCCATAACATACCATTCCAAGACTGTCTTCTAAGAACTCTCATGTTGTTTAATATGTCCGAAACACTTAAGTTTTCTCCGTTTAATCTTTTTTACTAACCAAAACTTCTTCAATATTATCCCTGTCATATTTGGACTTAATTACCAGAGTTGATCCAAGAAAGCAATCTCCACCATCAATGGGGAATGGGACCCCACAGCAAACCCCGTTCTGGCTGCCAAGCTGAGCCTGTAACCAGGAGCTTCTGTTTCCCAGGCCATGTAGAAGAACACAGGATCATGCTGGAAGTGCTAAGCTCCTTACTAAAGCTCCACCTTGATGGAGATCCTCAGATGTCACACCGTTTCGAGCGCAGTCGTGGAAGAGAGAAACAGTGCATTGACCAGCTGTGGTCTGCCAGCATTGGTGTCAGAATGTACAGAATTAAAAACTGCAATAAACACTTATATCATTCAAGCCGATCTACACAAGGTGTTTGCTAGCAAAATTAAACATGTACAAGCGTGTTTGGACGCTCGGGGAGACCACTTTCAACATAGGCTATAAGATATGTGTCTGATTAACTATGTTGCATATATGTTTTCTCACCGGCACGCATTATCGCTGTATACAGATGCTTAACCTAGATATTACAAACAATGCGATACCTGAATCGATACTACGCTTTTGTATAGTGACTTTCCAAACAACCTGTATACATCTGCACCACAGTAATTCTTATCTAACAATTATCAACAGTAAGCCCTATTTCATGAACTTTGTACAAAGCGCATCAATGGAGAAGTGTGACAGAGCCTGTGGTTTCATGGCCTTGATATTTGTGCTGTCCCTCCAGCAGACTCATCTTTGCTGCCATTGATCTGGTTATTCACTTCTTGGTGTTTTCTGGGGTTATCTAAGTCTTCTTTTCCCTTCATTGTTCCATTTCAAGTTAAGACTTAAGAGAACTGTTACAGGTTTTACAAAAATTTCATAGCACTGCACTTCACAGTACTCTTCTTCTTCTTCGTTCGCTTCTACCACCAAGATCGCCCCGTGATCCTACTGAATTTACTCCTGTAGTCCTTGACTGGTCCTATGGTCCCCGAGAGGGCCACATGAGATCCCCGAGAGGACCACATGAGGTTCAGAGTATCGCGGGGCTTAGGCCTGTATTCTCAGTGGGTCGCAGAAGTGGGATTGAGTGACACTGTGGTTTTCGTTACACCAGTTTAATCTAGAGTTGGACTTTCTCACCGGAAAACCTCAACGTGTTTTGGATATCACTATATCCCCGCCGGGTGAGAGGTGGTTGCCCATCCAGTCCAGCGTTGGACTTTCTCACCGGAAAACCTCAACGTGTTTTGGATATCACTATATCCCCGCCGGGTGAGAGGTGGTTGCCCATCCAGTCCAGCGTTGGACTTTCTCACCGGAAAACCTCAGCGTGATTAAAATATGCATATATCCCCTTCGGGTGAGAAGTGGTTGCCTATCTAGACTGCACTGGTCCAGTGTCTCCGACTTCAGCATTTTGTGGTCATGGCCGCTACCCTTCCTAGTTGTGACCAGGACGGAGCTTTTGTCCAGGAGGACGATTTGTCGCCACTAGTAGGTTTTCACCCCTGGGTTAAGCCGGTTTAGGCGTATTATCCCAATATGGGCGAGTTTAAGACGTGTTCGACCTCTAGAGCGGGAGTACCATGACATGAGTAGTCATCAAGTTTCACCCCTGGGTTAAGCCAGTTTAGGCATATTTCACCAGTATGGGTGTATATCGGACGTGGCCGGTCTCTATAGAAGAGATGCCGTGGTATGAGTAGCTCTCGTCGCGAGACTACTGGACATATCGATTAATCTTCACTTTATCCTTTCCTTCACCTTTTCACAGCGGCGCCGCTCGGCAACCCTATTCTCATTTTCTTCATAGGCCGGGAGGAGTTTCACCCCACGCGCGGCAGACGAAGAATCTCGCCAGCAGTGTACTTCACAGTACTGCTCTTCACAGTTTCAAGTTAAGATGATATGTATATATATATCCTTCACTGGTCCTCGTTAAGATTTCATAGAACTGTATATCATAGTTCCAAGTCAAGACTTCAGAGAATTTATCCTCGGAGTTCCAAGCTAAGGCTCCATACACCTGTGCATCAGAGTTCAAAGCCAAGACTTCATAGTAATTTCATTGTTCCAAGGCAGGACTTTATAGAACTACATTTCACAGTTTCAAGTCAAGGCTTCATAGAACTATGGATTTATCCTCAAAGATATTTATCTGCTTGCATGCCAGAGTCCATGTTTTTTTTCCTCTGACAGGCAGGTACTGCGAGCAGCGGAGATGCGATATTTGGAGAAAATACGTAATGGAGGAAAGAATGGAGTTCTCACAGAAGGTGTAGAAAATATTTTAAAAACAAAAGAAAAATCAAATTAAAGCCACAAGGAAGACTTCCATCTTCATCTTTTTTCACCAGTTTGTTTCTAGCCAGTCCACGAACGCCTCTGTGTCGATCCTTATCTTATCCTATCTGTTTTAGGTGTCAGTCTCGTACACAATCACAGGATGAGAACCATCAGAAGACTCACGTCTATAAGAACAGAAGACTCACGTCTATAAGAACAGAAGACTCACGTCTATAAGAACAGAAGACTCACGTCTATAAGAACATGACATTTGCTGTTCTTTTCCGGAAAAATACGACTCGCATTCTTTAAGCATTTACGAGGAAGAATAAAAAAAAAAATGAAGGCAATTTGAAAATTACGCTGTAACCACAACAGAGATATAGGTCCGTCGCTGTGAGACGGAAAACAAGGGACAAAGCATGCAGTAAAGAGGATATCTAAACACAGCTCTCCGCCAAGAAAATCATGCCGACTTTCTTTCAGGACACAAAATATCCGCTTCTGGAGCATTTTCAGGACACAAGGACAAACAAGTGATCAGTGCAGTGTGCTGCGCTAATGCTTAGAGAGAAACTGAAAAGTGCAATAGGCAACAAAAGTAGAGGAATACTGTCAAGAAAAAGTCTTGCTGCGTCATGACAGCACACAACTCCATGCAGCGGCAGTTAAGATAGAAGCAGTGCAAGAGCTGCGGTTTGAAGGTCTTTTTTCTCTCCTCTCTCTCTCTCTTTCTCTCCTCTCTCTCTCTCTCTCTCTTCTCTCTCTCTCCTCTCTTTCTCTTCTCTCTCTCTTCTCCTCATCTCTCTTTTCTCTTCTCTCTCTTCCTCTTCTCTCTCTTCTCTCTCTCCTCTCTCGCGCTCTCTCTCTCTCTCTTTACAGGGCTAATCTGGCGTCATGCGATTGTCATGTCTTCGGTCCCGCTTATAGAGGCTCCTTGCCTTCGCAGGTTCGCCTCTGATGGAGATTTTAAGGAAGCGCTGCTGACTTGTATTCTGGAGCAGCGAGAAACTCTTCTACTTCTTCCGGGGAATGTATACTCACGGAAAAAAGTAAGTGTGCAGTGGTGTCAAGCGCACCAATCACGTTGTCATGAGTGAAATGAAATAAAATTTGACAGGAAGTTTTGTCTGAGTGTTGTCCACTTCCCCATGCTGCACGAAGTTGATCACACTATTCATGGGGAGATAACCAACCTCCAGTGAAATCACATGCAGTGATCCATGATTGGTTACTGATCACGGATAAAATGAGAGTAAGTGTGTAATTCTGTTCTCAGAGATCTCTTCACGTAATCGTTGAAGAAAGGAGTAGTGGAATTCCAACATAAACATCTTTTTTCATCATGCCAAGATTGAATGAACATCCGCGAGAAATAGCTGTTGGAAAGTTAATTGCTGGATCAACAGTAGCAGCAGTATCTCAACATTTTAATGTTCACAGAAACACAATATCACGCCTTCAAAGTCGTTTTAACCAAAATGTCTCCGTTGCTGACCGCCTTTGAAGCGGTAGACCACGAGCTACCACTCTTGCACAAGACCGCTACATGCACCTTCGTAACATGTTTCTCCAGGCAACATGGACTGCCAGCAACATTCCAGGTTTAAGACTAGTGTCGGGCAGGACAGTGCGGGACAGACTCAGAGAGGTAAATCTCTTAACTCATAGGCCTGCAGTTAGACCAGTACTGACAGTTTGCCACAGACAAACCCGTTTGACCTGGGCCAGGCACCACGTGGCATGGCCCTATCATAAATGGAGACGGATCCTATTCACTGATGAGTCCAGATTCTGTCTGCAAGGCCATGATGCGCGTGCTTTAGTGTACAGGCGAAGAGGAGAACGCTTTGCGAATAACTGTGTGCTAGAGATGGATAGGAGAAGAAGAGGCAGTGTAATGGTTTGGGGAAGAATATCCTATGCTGGCCGAACAAACCTAGTCTTCCTCAATGGCAACCTTAAGCTTTACGATACAGGGACGAAATCATTACATGGTACGTAATGTCTTTTCCGGATGCTAATGGACAAGGCGTGATACTGCAGCAGGATAACGCTCATCCACATGTCGCACGTGTGGTCAGGGACTACTTTCAACAACATCAGATTTCTGTCTTGCCATGGCCAGCAGTTACACTGGACCTGTCACCTATCCAGCACATTTGGGATGATCTGGACCGCAGGTTGCGAAGACGACACAATCGTCCTGGAAACCGCCAAGAATTAGCTCAGGCGTTGCAAGAAGAATGGAGTAACATGTCTCAACAACTGATACAACGTGTCATTGGTTCGACAAGAAGGCGGTGTCAAGCAACGATAACTCCCCAAGGAGGACACACACGATATTGAAACCCTGATTTTATTTTATTCGGGTGGTGAGCCACATTTGGTGAGGTTTTTATTTTCACTTTTTTGTTAATTGCGTCAGCTGGCAGGGGGTCTGTTTAGAGAAGTGTTAATTTATTCATTACTGGTATCTCCTTTACTTTCTAATTGTCTCTCGCATGAAGACAGAAGTTATAGAACCTGAGAGTTACTAGAAAACTCAATCGGGAAAATGAAGGAGGATAAACCAAGAGAGAAATGTATAAATCCTCAACAGAGTTGCACAAAACAGACAGACAGACAGACAGACAGACAGACAGACAGACAGACAGACAGACAGACAGATAGATAGATAGATAGATAGATAGATAGATAGATAGACAGACAGACAGACAGACAGACAGACAGACAGATAGATAGATAGATAGATAGATAGATAGATAGATAGATAGATAGATAGATAGATAGATAGATAGAGAGAGAGAGAGAGAGAGAGAGAGAGAGAGTTCACCCATACTTATTTTATCACGTGCTGGATGTCGAAGGTTCGAATCTTTTGAACCCTTCAGCAATAAATTCCCTTGCTCCCTTTAATATGGTGGATGCACTGAGTACGTTTTCCGAACAGTTTTCCATCGCGGCACATGATGATGGTGATAATGTTAGTGCTTACATTTTATTTGATATTTCCGCATGCAAGAGCTAATGTTGTCTATATTATCGATCTACCTACATCTTATTTCTAGAGCTGCTTTTAGATGTGAAATTCCATAGATCTTTATATTTACATCCTCGTCTAACAACTCACAAAAGTATTTCACTCTTTCATTGAAAGGCCACTTCCCACGAGTCTCTGACAAATGCATTGTCCTCGTTTTCTATAGCCCTTTGTTTATTTTTTTGAGCAAAGAATGATGGGTAAAAATCGATGAAAGCATTCGAGACTGAGACAGTACTATTTTCTACACCGTGTCTGCCGGCTCCTCTTTTGTCACTGTTTTCTTTTGTCTTGATTCTGCTTGTAAAACTTCCACTGTCGCTGTCTTTTAAAAAAAAAATCAACACCTGATTCCTCATCCAGATGTTGTGTTCACGTGCTTTGTTCTACCAGCACATTTTTTGTTCAGGATAAAGTTCAATGTAGCATTGTGATTTGTTACAAAAATAACGAGTTGCTGTTATATTAATTACTACCAGTGGTCTTTTATAGACTGTGCAAAGGCATTTGATTGTGTACAACACCAGAAACTTTTGGGAAATAATGGGAAAAAAATGGGATTTCCGACACATTTGATACAATTAACATCACTGCTGTATCTACACCAACAAGCAGCAGTAAGAATAAATGCTGAAACAACAACTTGGTTTGACATAAAACAAGGGGTCCGTCAGGGGTGTATATTATCGCCTTACTTATTTAACTTATATACTGAAAGTATAATGAGGAATGTTAGAGAAGATGTAGACAACAAATATTACGATGCCATAACAATTGGAAGTTATGAAATACCAGAGATTAGATATGCTGATGACACAGTGTTACTGTTCACAACACAAAAAGGAATGGAAAAACTAATTATGTCAGTCCGTAAGAACAGCGAAGAGCAAAAGCTCTATCTTAATGTGAAGAAAACTAAATTGATGACAAATGACAGAACAAACAAGGCAGTTGAAATAAATAGGAATGAGGAAAAATTGGAATAAGTGAAGAGTTTTTAATATCTCGGATCACTACTAACTAATAATGGAGATACAATGAGGGAAATTAAAAGGAGGACATCTATCGCTCTTCAGAAAGTAAAACAAATAAAGAATCTGTGGAGAGGAACAGACAGAGCTACAAAAATAAGATGTTTAAGGGCATGCATCTTTCTCATCGTAACATATGCCTGTGAGACCTGGACACTTAACAAAACAGCTGAGAAACACATAAATGCCTTTGAATGTAAATGCTACAGAAGAGTTCTTCAAATATCATGGACACAAAAAAAAAGAACAAATATATCCATACTACAAGAACTTAATATTGAAGAAGGCTTGCTAGTAAAGAGGATTAAAGAAAGAAAACTTAAACATTTTGGACATATTAAACGTCATGATAATCTAGAGAAGACCGTCTTGGAAGGGTACATAATGAGAAAAAGAGAGGAAGACCAAGGTGAAGATGGCTGCAAGACATCGTTGATGATCTGCAAATGGATGCACCAGCAGCAGGCCATCTTGCTCACAACCAAGAGGCTTACAGGGGTGCTGTTAGGGAGGCAAAGTTCCGCAAAGGACATGCAAATGACTGACTGACTTTTCATGAGCCCTAGAATTATTGTATCTGGTTTGAGCGTGATGCAGCATTCCGATAAGATAAGGCGTGTGGATTCTAGCGTCCCATAATCCTGAATGTAGCGGTTCTCAAGCGCTAGGCGGCTTGTATCATTTGTGTGACATTGTTTGATGGCTGTTACCAGAAAATCAGATTTGCTTCTGTGGTTGGGGGCATTGAAATGATTTGGGACTGGTTTCGAAGCATGCTGAGTAATATCGTACAGATGTTTCTGCATGCGGTCCCCTAATCTGAGGCCAGTCTCACCAATATACGTTATCCTGCATCTTTTGCATTCATTTATTCATTCAATCATTTGAATGTCCCTTGTGGAACTTTGCCTCCCAAACAGCGCGCCTGTAGGCCTCTCTTTTGCATACGATGACATATATCACATTACACGACTCGCATGTGAATCTTTCATGAAGAGTGAGGATAGTTTTGGGAAAGTTGATCGTTACACCTAACATTCTCCTCTTCAACAATTATAATCCCTCTCTACTAAGCTCTACTCCCTTCTCACTTGTTACACAGTTCAGAACCTACTCACAGCTTCATATTACAACCCCTCTACCCTAACTATAATAATCTATTTCACCTTCTCCTGGCTAGGTCAACATTGTACCACTCTCCTTCTCCCCTCCATGTTTCCCCATCCACCACCCCAGTTACGACCCACCGACCACACATCACAGGTCTCCATTTAAACAGTCTCAACGCTCTACAATGCTCATTTCTGACACACAGCGTCGAACACACCACATCTTACAGTTACAGCTAAGTGCTCTATTCATTATTAATTTTTTTAATAGCATTCATGTGAATCTATAATTTATCTCCTCTCTCTAATTCTTCGTCCTGTATGTTTTTGTATGAGTAAGGCTCACGCCAAAACGTCGCAACTTTGTAATCGTTAAGTAATAAAGCTGCTCCTACTTGTTTCCTAGTTTATACATTCTGCTATCACAGCTTTACTGCAGTGCTTCGTGTATATTTGTATACTTATACACAAATTAATGTGCGTTGACATGCTAGCACGATACATGAAAGCTGTAGCTCGATGGCCAGAGAACTCTGACGAATGGAAGAGGCGGTAATGACGGCGCCAGAATCCACCAAGCTGAGTCCGAGAAATCGCTTCTTACATGGATCCAACCTTTTCTCATCCCTAGATGACCCCCCCCCCCTTTTTTTTTCCTTAAAAAAAACGAACTATGAAAAAAAAGAAACAAAGAATCGACTTAACATTATAAGAAACAGCCTGCGGTTTGTTGGATCTGAAAACTTTGTATGAACCTGAAAGATAAACAGCGGGAAGAGATGTAGAAGAAAGATGGCGATCAATCTCACGCGGAATATCATTCTAGACAGATCGTCTACAGAGTGGGCGGGGGGGGGGGGGGGTGAATGTTCTAGGCAGATCACCAACAAAGTAGGCGGGGGGTAAGGGGTGAATGTTCTAGACAGATCACCAACAAAGTAGGCGGGGGGTAAGGGGTTGAATGTTCTAGACAGATCACCAACAAAGTAGGCGGGGGGTAAGGGGTTGAATGTTCTAGACAGATCACCAACAAAGTAGGCGGGGGGTAAGGGGTGAATGTTCTAGACAGATCACCAACAAAGTAGGCGGGGGGTAAGGGGTGAATGTTCTAGACAGATCACCAACAAAGTAGGCGGGGGGTAAGGGGTTGAATGTTCTAGACAGATCACCAACAAGTAGGCGGGGGGTAAGGGGTTGAATGTTCTAGACAGATCACCAACAAAGTAGGCGGGGGGTAAGGGGTTGAATGTTCTAGACAGATCACCAACAAGTAGGCGGGGGGTAAGGGGTTGAATGTTCTAGACAGATCACCAACAAAGTAGGCGGGGGGTAAGGGGTTGAATGTTCTAGACAGATCACCAACAAAGTAGGCGGGGGGTAAGGGGTTGAATGTTCTAGACAGATCACCAACAAAGTAGGCGGGGGGTAAGGGGTTGAATGTTCTAGACAGATCACCAACAAAGTAGGCGGGGGGTAAGGGGTTGAATGTTCTAGACAGATCACCAACAAAGTAGGCGGGGGGTAAGGGGTTGAATGTTCTAGACAGATCACCAACAAAGTAGGCGAGGGGTAAGGGGTTGAATGTTCTAGACAGATCACCAACAAAGTAGGCGGGGGGTAAGGGGTGAATGTTCTAGACAGATCACCAACAAAGTAGGCGGGGGGTAAGGGGTTGAATGTTCTAGACAGATCACCAACAAAGTAGGCGGGGGGTAAGGGGTTGAATGTTCTAGACAGATCACCAACAAAGTAGGCGGGGGGTAAGGGGGTGAATGTTCTAGACAGATCACCAACAAAGTAGGCGGGGGGTAAGGGGTTGAATGTTCTAGACAGATCACCAACAAAGTAGGCGGGGGGTAAGGGGTTGAATGTTCTAGACAGATCACCCACAAAGTAGGCGGGGGGTAAGGGGTTGAATGTTCTAGACAGATCACCAACAAAGTAGGCGGGGGGTAAGGGGTTGAATGTTCTAGACAGATCACCAACAAAGTATATGAGGGGAGGGAGGGTGCAGGTGCGGTCAGATTTAGTGGTCAGCGACCCTGTCCCACCTCCCGCTTGGTTCCCCCCCCCCACCTCACAATAACAGGCCTAACCTGGCTAACGGTAACGAGGTCACTCTAGTCTCTTATGACAGTGGAGTCTGCTAAAGGGATATTGCACCCCTACTCCCCCCCCCCAACCAAACTCCGCTTTTTTAGCTCCACGAAGGAACTGAAAAAATGAAAAGATCACTGTAACCCCTCTCAGTTCTGGGCCTCAAACGTTAGCATCGGCTGTAGAGATCAATGCCCTGGCACTTCCACTGAGAAACAACAACAACAACAAACGTTGCTGGAAAATATAACAGAATTAAGATTCGTAGAGAGTGACCCCCCCCCCCCCCCTTTGCTATCAGCACGGTACCCGAAAATAATCATACGATGGATTAAAACATCCGTTATGCAGTAAAATGACGCATATTAATCAGGGGACAGAAACTGCCAGTAAACAGCCTAACATGTTTTTGCTAATGCTGACGACCATAGAAGGATGATTACGATAAATGACGCTGAGCAATTCCGTGAAGGAAAAAAAAATGTGCGGATATCTTTGTCTTCGTGCCTTATCTTGATGTTGTAGATTTGTTGCCTGGGCGAGGCTCCGGAAGTAGGAAGTTCCTCTAATCGTTGTGAAGACGACAGAACAGCGGTTCTCAGAATCTCAGGTTCCGATCCTTCATTTTCTGTCCAGTCTGCCCCAGAATCCTCCTCCACATGTCATCGTCCAGAAGTTATTTTCACCGCAGTGCGTTCTCTTTTTTTTTCTAACGGAAAAAATACCCCCCCCACCCCAATTTCTTGCTTGGAGAGAATTAAGTCTACCGGAACTGAAGCAACTGAGATAGTGAGAATCAATCAAGTTTAAGATCTCTAGTATTCCTTATTCTTTTTCATCATCATCATCATTATCAGCATCATCATCATCTTTTGGCGTTCACGCTCCTGTACAGATCACAGATCTCTGATATTATTTCCATGAGCTCAACTGGTGGGTTTCTGTCACAACATCTCGTTATAAGTATAAGACCTTCTCTCTTGGTATTCCCATTTCGTTATACGTATATGATCCTCACTCTCGGCCTTCTTGTCTCGTTATAAGTATATGACATTCTCTCTTGGCCTTTCTAAGTACTTAACCTTCTCTCTCGGCCTTTCTATCTCGTTATAAGTATATGGTCTTCTCTCTCGGCCTTCCTTTCTAGTTATAAGTATATGGTCTTCTCTCTCGGCCTTCCTTTCTCGTTATAAGTATATGATCTTCTCTCTCGGCCTTCGTATTTAAGTATATGATCTTCTCTCTTGGCCTTCCTATCTCGTTATAAGTATATGATCTTCTCTCTCGGCCTTCCTATCTCGTTATAAGTATATGATCTTCTCTCTCGGCCTTTCTATCTCGTTATAAGTATATGATCTTCTCTCTCGGCCTTTCTATCTCGTTATAAGTATATGATCTTCTCTCTCGGCCTTCCTATCTCGTTATAAGTATATGATCTTCTCTCTCGGCCTTCGTATTTAAGTATATGATCTCGTTATAAGTATATGATCTTCTCTCTCGGCCTTCGTATTTAAGTATATGATCTCGTTATAAGTATATGATCTTCTCTCTCGGCCTTCGTATTTAAGTATATGATCTTCTCTCTCGGCCTTCTTATCTCGTTATAAGTATATATGATCTTCCCTTTCGGCCTTCCTATCTAAGTATATGATCTTCTCTCTCGGCCTTCCTATCTCGTTATAAGTATATATGATCTTCTCTCTTGGCCTTCTTATCTCGTTATAAGTATATATGATCTTCCCTTTCGGCCTTCCTATCTAAGTATATGATCTTCTCTCTCGGCCTTCTTATCTCGTTATAAGTATATATGATCTTCCCTTTCGGCCTTCCTATCTAAGTATATGATCTTCTCTCTCGGCCTTCCTATCTCGTTATAAATATACGATCTTCTCTCTTGGCCTTCTTTTATCTCCTTTCCCATTCCAACGAAGCAGAGCTCTCCTCTGTGCACATGGAAGATGAGTCTACAGATTTTCCTTTCAAATCTGGGTCTTGTTCTTGTTCTTCTGCTTCTTCTTCTTTAGCAGCTTTCCGAAGCATTTTTCTTCAGCATTAAGCCTCATTGTTGCAGGTAACGTTCGTCTCCATTCCTCTCTATTCCTAATCTTCTCTCTTCAGTTGGTGACATTAATTTCTTTTATATCCTCTTCTATGTTGTCTTTCCATTTCTATCTTGGTCTATCCCTTGGTCTTGTTTCCCTCATCTCTTGTGCATACATCATTTTTGTTTGTCTGTTCTCTACTATTCTTTCTACATGCCCCAGCCATCACAGTCTGTTCAGTTTCAAGACATTTATAATTCGCTGGAGTTTAAATAAGCTGTTCAGTTCAGTGTTCTTTATAGCTCTCCGTTCTCCACTGTTGGTATCCTTTGTGGGCCCAAAGTTTCTTCTTAGGATCTTATTCTCAAAGATCTGCAATTGCTGTTCATCTTTGTTATATTCCACGTTTCTGATCCATACATGATGGCTGGTCTTATTATAGTTCTGTAGATTGTTATTTTGGTGTTGTGGGACATGATTTTGGATTTAAACAGGTTTTGCAAGGCGAAGTATATTTTATTCCTTATCTATGCTCTACTTTTAATTTGCTCGCTTACTGTGTTGCTTGTGTTGAGGGTTGTGCCTAGATATTTGTATGTTTCTGCTTTCCTATCCTACACGATATTTATGCTTCAAATTCGCCAGACATTGATTATCAAGAACAAAAGTTCGTAGTTCTGGGAAGATAAGAACAAGAGGTTAATTATTATGACATCAGCTGCAGTAGCTAGTATCGGTGACCTGCTTTTTTATGTTTCTTCTTTTCAGCTCGCTCAGACATCGGCGCCAATCTTTTTCACAAACGCGCCTGTTCGTCTCGGGTTTTCTCATCTTAAGGCTTCTCTTGTAGGCGCTAGGGTCTGGCCTTTGCCGGAGTGACATGTGTGGCTGGAAACTGTTGAGGATGTGGAGTCTGCTCTTTGCCGGCAGGACAATTTTTATTTAAGACAGTCTCATAAGGATAAGTGACTGTTGTGTGCCTATTTGTCTTTTGGTTTTTCTTCCTTTGTGTTTTGTTTTGTTTTCTTTAATGAAGGCTTTCTGCCTAAATATAGTTTGTTTTATTTTCTTCTGCCTGTATCATTTTTTTAAATTGCAATTTTCCTGGAAACACCAGTGACTGCATCTGTCGAAGAAGCATCATCAGCAAACTTTCCCACACGGCAGGTTGTTCTTCCTCTTTTTCTTCTTCTTTCTTCCTCTTTCTTCTTCTTCTTTCTTCCTCTTTTTCTTCTTTCTTCCTCTTTTTCTTCTTTCTTCTTCTTTCTTCCTCTTTTTCTTCTTTCTTCCTCTTTTTCTTCTTTCTTCCTCTTTCTTCTTCTTCTTTCTGGAACTGCGAGCTGGTGTTATTTGTTCAATCCCTGAGTGGAGCTAACTTAGAAGTGGGCGGACACCGGGGACTTTGACGATCTCTGCCCGTTATCCAGACTAGGCCAGTTACTGGGTGTACAACGGGGACTTTGACTATCTCCGCTCGTTATCCAGACTAGGCCAGTTACTGGGTGTACAACGGGGACTTTGACTATCTCCGCTCGTTATCCAGACTAGGCCAGTTACTGGGTGTACCAACGGAGGAACAGAATCTTGGTCGGCTGTGGCTCACCAACCCTGACGCCAGAATACAGTGTGGCTGATTACAAGTCGGGCAACGTTTTCACATCATATAATGAATGGCTGTAGTGAGTTGTACCCTCTACAAGGACAACAAATCCCCTCTTAAATGTGTGTCGTGTAGCAGTGTATCAGTTCTAGCAGTTTCTGTCAATGATGGCTTCCTTGCAGACGGTGAGAACTGAACCCAAACACTAAAGTAACCGTTTGGATCTTCCATATTTTCGTTTACGCTTTATAAAAATCATCATTGGGGTATACCGTGTAAGTTCGATCGCATATTCAAGTTTTTAAAAACAAATTTGAACAATCGGAAATTGTCACAGTTTGTGGAAATGTAATCAAATAAAAAAAGCGCGGAAAAGTTTGTTCAATTTTGTTAGTAGTACGTTTTGGCGATCAGCTGTTGGCAGAATCAGTCAGTGGAGAAGACGATCTGTAAAATTCTTCTCGGCAGTGGCATTCTGGCGTTTATCTTCTTCAAAACAATCTGAATACGGGGGGGGGGGGGGGGAGGAGAATCAAATGACATTTAGAAAAATGGGAATAACATTGACGAAAGAACAGATAGAAATCCCTTAGTAGTACCATTTCCATAAATTATTCTTTCCAGACTAAATGTTTGCGAAGAATTAGAAAAATATTTTGACGAAACACTATAAGAAATAACATCTTGTTGGCAGAAACGCAAATGAAACCACTGACAACAATTATTGAGGAAAAACGCTGGCGATGGTTGGGACATGTACTCCGAATGACTGACAACTCACTACCAAAAATAGCACTAAGATGGACACCACAGGGGAACAGAAGTAAGGGTAGACCAAAAGAGACATGGAGAAGAACAACAGAAAGGATGTTGAGCAATAGAGGCCTCGCCTGGGCAAGAGCAGAAAAAAGGCAAAGGACAGGCATTTGTGGAAAACCCTTGCGGAAGCCCCATGTGCCCTGGGCACTTAAGGTTCAGAGAGAGAGAGAGAGAGAGAGAGAGAGTACCAACTGTTGGCACCAAAGAAGTGATACCATTAAGCAGATAGCGTCATTCATTCATTCATTCCTTTGCATGTCCCTTGCGGAACTTTGCCTCCCAAACAGCACTCCTGTAGGCCTCTCGGTTGTGAGCAAGATGGCCTGCTGCTGCTGCATCCATTTCCAGATCATCAGCGATGTCTTGCAGCCATCTTCGTTTCGGTCTTCCTCTTTTTCTTTTTCCCATTATGTAACCTTCCAATACGGTCTTCTCTAAATTATCATGACGTTTAATGTGGCCAAAATATTTAAGTTTTCTCTCTTTAATCCTCTTTACTAGCCAGCCTTCTTCAATATTAAGCTCTTGTAGTATAGATATATTTGTTCTTTTTTGTGTCCACGATATTTGGAGAACTCTTCTATAGCATTTACATTCAAAGGCATTTATGTGCTTCTCAGCTGTTTTGTTAAGTGTCCAGGTCTCACAGGCATAGGTTGCGATAGGAAAGATGCATGTCCTTAAAAATCTTATTTTTGTGGTTCTGTCTGCTCCTCTCCACAGATTCTTTATTTGTTTTACTTTCTGAAGAGCAATAGATGTCCTCCTTTTAATTTCCCTCATTGTATCTCCATTATTAGTTAGTAATGATCCAAGATACTCAAAACTCTCCACTTCTTCCAGTTTTTCCCCATTGATACATATTTCAGTTGCCTTGATTGTTTTGTCAGTTGTCATCACTTTAGTTTTCTTTGCATTAAGATAGAGGTTCTGCTCTTCGCTGTTCTTGCGGACTGACATAATGAGTTTTTCCATTCCTTCTTGTGTTGTGGACAGCAATACTGTGTCATCAGCATATCTAATCTCTGGTATTTCATAACCTCCAACTGTTATGGCATCGTAATATTCCTTGTCTACATCTTCTCTAACATTCCTCATTATATTTTCAGTATACAAGTTAAATAAGTAGGGTGACAATATGCACCCCTGACGGACCCCTTGTTTTATGTCAAACCAACTTGTTGTTTCACCATTTATTCTTACTGCTGCTTGTTGGTCTAAATACAGCAGTGATGTTAATTGTATCAAATGTGTTGGAAATCCCATTTTTTCCATTATGTCCCAAAGTTTCTGGTGTTGTACACAATCAAATGCCTTTGAGTAGTCTATAAAGGATAAATATAGATTCACATTAAACTCCCTGCATTTCTCTATTATTAATCTTAGATTGAATATATGATCTCTTGATCCTCTTCCTTGCGTCACCATCGCTAAATAGCAAGCCAAAAATAGCACAAGTCAAGATACGACTATGCTGCAGACATACTCCAAGGAGGAAATATATTATTTTATCCATTTCTTGTCCACCAAAGGTCTGACCCCATCAGACATCCACATAGTGAAATATCTGCGGTGCGCGCGATGAGTGCATGTGCAAGGCTCAAGTCTATAACTGGGTCACAAAGTTAATGACAGACATAAAAAGCTTGAGTGACTCTGACTAAAACCTTGCATGTAAAAAGTAAAGATAGTCCCATAGCAAATGCCGTAGGGGGTGAAGCGTTAGAGACCTCATTATGCTGGGTCATCAGCGTGTGAGGTAGGGTGACCAGTTCCTTTCCTCGCTGCCTTTACTTCCCAGATTTTCTCTGGTACCCATTTTACGAGGCTGGGTCGACCTCGGGGCCGTATTGGTCGGGAAAAAAAAATCCCGCTCAGCTGGGGATTCGAACCCTCGACCATTTGGTTGCTAGACGAGTGCTCTAACCACTACGCTAGCCGGCCCCAAAAAGACCTTGCATGACTCTGACTAAAAGCTTCCATGACTCTGACTAAAAGCTTCCATGACTCTGACTAAAACCTTGCATGACTCTGACTAAAAACTTGCATGACTGACTAAAAACTTGCATGACTCTGGCTAAAAACTTGCATGACTCTGACTGTCCTGGGCAAGCACACAGGATGCTGACTCCTGCCAACTTTCAGGATGTGAATGCACTCATATGAGGTGATCATCGTATCAGTATCGCTGAAATTGCTGTAGAACGGTCCATCAGTTATGGCTTCATTCTCAGTATTATTCATGATGAGTTAGCACATCGGAAATTGTATGTCAGATGGGTTCCACGTGGG
Source organism: Achatina immaculata (assembly GCA_009760885.1). NCBI lineage: Eukaryota > Metazoa > Mollusca > Gastropoda > Stylommatophora > Achatinidae > Lissachatina > Lissachatina immaculata. The sequence goes on along the minus strand of CM019714.1, from coordinate 27,881,722 downwards.
TTTAACACCTGTTTCACTGTGAGAACTGGATCTGGAGTACTTTCAGTGGGAGGGCCAAGCATTTTTGGATAGAATAGTGGAGTAAGGATAGACCAGAGGAGATATGTAGAGGAACAGCAGAGAGGATATTGAGTAATAGAGGGCTTGCCAGGGTTAAAAAAAAAAGAAGAAGAAAAAGTTGTGAAAGACAGACAGTTGCGGAAAACATTTGTGGAAGTCCCATGTTTCTCGGACGTCTATAGGTTCAAGAGAAAGAGAGAGAGAGAGAGAGAGTGTGTGTGTGTGTGTGTGTGTGTGTGTGTGTGTGGTTAAAAGCATTGCAAAGCAAGGGGGCTATTTTGAAAACGAGGGGTTATTTTTCCTGTACAGAATAAAAGTTATGTAATTCACATTTTCAAATTTTCACTTGATTCACTCTCATATATACATTCAGTGATACATTTTTAAGGATAAATGTTATATTATTCATTACAGGAAACTTGATATAGATAGTTTATCGCCAGACATAATTACGTTTGAACGCAAACAGAAATTGAAAGTATAACATGGCAGGTTTGAACATTGAGCTGTGAGCACATCCATTATCAGAATTACCATAACAAGATAACCATTGTGGAAGACTTAATGAACACAGCTAATGGGACTGGTAGCATGATTGGCAGTTTTTTTTAAATTGTCCATAAGGAGAAGTTCTTTGTTGTTTTCTTTCCTGTTGTGGTATTTGCATTTTTAGTTATGCAGTGCCAAGTCAGTCCCGGGACAAAAAAGCAACAACTCACAAGACCTCTGGGAGTCATGACCCAGAGAGGTCCACCCCCTTTAGAGTGTTAGAAGTTTAATAGGGCTGAAACACTTGCCTGGGGGGGGGGGGGTACTTCCTCTGATGATCTGAAGGAGTTGTGTTGTTGTTCCACTCTCTATAGTAGAGAGTTTCCTCAAAATAGAATTTTAAGTCTTGTTTTCTTGCTGTTTTCATTACATCTTCATATCTTCCGCCTTGAATCCACTCTCTCTCTCTCTCTCTCTCTCTCTCTCTCTCTGCCTAGAGATATGGTGACATACAGGGTCCAACAATTAAGAAATGAGACTGATTTTATTATGGCCAAGACAAAAATGCGATCTATGAAGCAAAGCATGGAATCCAAAAAGGCAACCTTCATCTGTGATCTGGCAACTTTTCATCGCCGCCCAATAAGCAGATGACAAACAAGCCGCCATTTTGTTGACCTAGTTATAGGTGCATTGTAACGTAATCAGCATGGAGCAAAAAGCTAACATTAAATTCTGTTAATATTTGAAAAAAGTGCCATTGAGACAGTTAAACTGATGCGACAAGTTTATGGGGATAATTGTTTATCTCGTGCACACATATTCAGGTGGTATTCACAATTCAGAAGTGGTGTGGAAACGATTACAAATGCAACTAAACATGGACACCCAATTTCTGTTCGTAATGAGGACTTGTAAAAGTTAGAAAACAGATACAAGAAGATTGTTGTTTGACTGCGAGGATGATAGCAGATGAATTTGGTGTTAACCAAGAGATCTTTCATAAAATTTTAATGGAAGATTTGGACGAGAAAAAAAGTTGCTTGCCAGTTTGTACCACATGTGTTGTCTGATGACAAAAAACATCAGCATTTTGAGTACGCAAAAGACATAATCAAAACATGTTGCAGAAATAAACATTTCTTAAATTTGATTGTTGCAGAGGATGAAACATGGATTTTCCGCTATGATCCCACAACTAAACGCCAAAGTGCTCAGTGGAAGTCATCATCATCACCAAAAAGCAAAAATACTCATCTTCAAAAGTCAAAAATGAAGACAGTCTTGGTGTGCTTCTACGACAGCAAAAGAGTTATTCACAAAGAATTTATTCCAGAAGGACAGACTGTCACTTACATATTACATCCTTCCCGTGCCGTTAAACGCCACACAGGGCTCGCATAGTTGTTTCCAAGTTTTCCTATTTTCTGCGAGTCTTCTAACTTCATCAAGGGATGTTATGCCCACTAAACTGGCTTCTTCTTCTTCTTCGTTCGCTTCTACCACCAAAACCGCATTGTGATCCTACTGAATTTATGCCTGCGGTCCTCGTTAGGTCCCGTGGTCTCCTGTCTGGTCCCCGAAAGGACCACACGAGATCCACGAGAGGACCACAAGGGGTTCAGAGTATCGCAGGGCTTTAGCCTGTATTCTTGGTGGGTCTCTGAAGCGGATTGCGTGACACCGTGGTTTTCGTTGCACCAGTTTAGTCTAGAGCTAGACTTTCTCACCGGAAGACCTCGACGTGTTTAGGATATCAGTGCATCCCCGCTGGGTGAGAGGCGGTAGCCCACCTAGGCCAGAGTTGGACCTTCTCACCGGAAAACCTTGATGTGTTTTGAGATACCCGTGTATCACCGCCGGGTGAGAGGTGGTTGCCCATCCAGTCCAGAGTTGGACTTTCTCACCGGAAAACCTCAGCGTGATTAGGATACGCAAACATCCCCGCCGGGTGAGAGGTGGTTGCCTATCTAGACTGCCCTGGTCCAGTGTCTCCGACTTCAGCATTTTGCGGTCGTGGCCGCTACCCTTCCTAGTTGTGACCAGGATGGAGCTTTTGTCCAGGAGGACAAATCCTCGCCACTAGTTACTTCCACCCCTGGGTTGAGCCGGTTTAGGCATATTATCCCAGTATGGGCGTGTTTGGGACGTGATTGACCTCTAGAGCAAAGGTACTGTGACATGCAGAGCCTTCAAGATTCACCCCTGGTGTGAGCCGGTTTAGGCAAAATTCACCAGTATGGGTGTATATCAGGCGTGACCGACCTCTAGAGCGGAGGTGGCATGACATGTCTAGCCATCAAGTTCCACCCCTGGTGTGTGCCAGTTTAGGCATATTTCACCAGTGTAGGTGTATTTCGGACGTGGCCGGCCTCTAGAGCAGAGGTGTCGTGGTATGTGTAGCTCTCGCAGCGATACTGCTGGACATACCGATTAAACTTCACTTTATCCTTTCCACCACTTTTTCCCATCGGCACCGCACAGCAACCTTTATTTCTTTTCCGCATTTACTTCCTTGACCGGGAGGAGCTTCACTCCACGCGCGGCATTCGAAAAGTCTCGCCATCAGTGTCTTAACCTCTGGGACAAGCCGGTTCATGCATTTCACCCGATATGATTGCACTCAGGACGTGGCCGACCTCCAGACCAGAGGTGCCGTGATTTGACTGTTTGCTTCGCTTTATCCTTTCTACCACCTTTTCCGCAATGGTGCCGCGCGGAAACCCCATTTGCACCTTTCTTCACTGGCCGGGAGGAGCACCGCTCCACGCACGGCTGCTGAAGAATCTCGCCAACAGCGGCAGATGAGCTACCAAACGTGCCACTCATCTACCCTAAGTATCTGGTTTTCAGGCGCCAGATATTCGCCCTCGCCCCTTCTCCTGTCAGTTTAAACAGTTCTGCCACGGGAAGGCCAGGAGCTGGACTTGACTGCCAGAGGCTGTTTGAGACGCACGCCGTTGGAGCGGAGAGCGAATTCTCCACCACACCTCCGGCAATAGCAGTCCTTAAAACCAACTGGCTTCTCTTAACAATGTCCTCTTTAGAGTTTCACGTGGTCTACCCCTTTTTCTTCGGCCTGTTGTGCTCCACTTGATAGCTTGTTTTGGTATTCTCTGACTGTTTCTTCTCATCACATGGCCTACATATGTCCATTTTATTTTTCTGATCACTCATGAGACAGGTTGTTGTTTGCTCATCTGTCTTATCTCTGTGTTGTTCTTAAATTCGTTCCGCTTTGTATCAAGTATTTTTCTGAGGCATTTGTTTTCAAAAGATTCTAATTTCTTGTCTATTTCTTTAATTGTTTTCCAGCTTTCACATGTATAAATGAGAGTGGATATCACATTTGAATTGAATAATCTTAACTTGGTTTTTGTGCTTATAACTTTTGAATTCCATATGTTCTCAAGATTTTTGAAGGACAATCCTGCTTTTGCAATTTGAATTCTAACTTCCTTCCTTGTGTCACCATCCTGGTCTATGTAGATGCCAAGGTATGCAAATTGGTTTATTTCATCAACAGCTGTTCCTTCTACGTACATATTTCCTTACTGATTAATGAAAAGTTTCATTATTTTTGTTTTGTCTTTGTTAATTTCAAGACCTATTTTGCTAGCCAAGGAAGACAGGGAAGCTGTTTTTTTCCTGCATTGATTTCACATTGTCACTGATAAGAGTTATGTCATCTGCAAAATCAAGATCTTCTATTTGGGTCCCATGTACCCCATCAATGCCGGTTTTACCTGTACAGCATCTTTTCATTATAAAGTCTATGGCAATTCCAAAAAGCAAGAGAGATAATATACATCCTTGTTTCATGCCTGTTTCAATCTGAAACCATTCGCTCATTCCTTCTTCTGTCTTGACTGCACAGACATATCCATTGTAGAGATCTCTAATGATGTTGACAATTTATGTGGTATTCCATATAATCTTAAAATTCTCCACAATGAATCTCTGTGTATGTTATCAAATGCCTTTTTAAAGTCTATGAAATTCAGAATTAATGGTTTCTGCTTATCAATATGTTGTTCAAATATTATTTTTGGAGTAAAGATCTGGTCCAGACAACTTCTCCCTTTTCGAAATCCTGCTTGTTCTTCTCTCACTGCGGTATCCACTACATCCTTAATTCTGTTCAGAATCACTTTAAAAAACACCTTTGTCACAACTGATAATAAGTTATTTCAGTAACTGGGTATTTTAACAATGATTCCCTTTTTCCAAATTGAAGGGACTTTTTCTTCTTTCCAAATTTTATTAAACATTCTTTGTAGTTGGCTCACGTTGTCACTGTTAATATCTTTTCAACTGTTATTTCATCTTTACCTGCAGCTTTGTTGTTAGTCATTAGATTCACTGCTGTTTCAGTTTCATTCAGTGTAACTTCTTCTAAGTTGACATTTAGTTGCGGGACTGGTAAATTGGTTTCAAGGTTCATTAGTTCATTTGGGTATGGTCGATTAAGTATTTCTTGGAAGTGTTTGGCCCATCTTTGCTTTTGGTCTTTACTTGATGTTAATAGGTTGCCTGTTTTGCTAAAGACTGGTCTTTCTCTAGAGGTAATAGTACCTGTTAGCTTCTTCTGCTTCTTTTGCCATATTGTCCATATATTCTCTTTTGTCTCTTCTAGGTGAACTTTTTACTTTATTGTCTAGTTCTGTGTATGTTTCTTTTGCCAAAACTTTTCCAAGATCTGTCTTTATATTCAACATGGCTAATTTGGTTGCTCTTCTTTCGTGCATGGATTTCCTGGTGTTATCTGATATCCATGGTTTTCTACTTGTTGATTGCAGTCCAGCGCTTGCTTTTGCTGCCGTGATTATGGCTATGCTGTATGAATTCCATAATTCATCTATATCTGTCTCGTCTACCTTGCTGAGTGCTGCGAAATGTTTGTTAAGTTCCAGATTGAAATTACTGTTGGTATTTTCTTGTAGACTGTGACTGTTTATCTTTCTGAATATTGATTTCTGGTGCTGGGTTTTCAGTTTAAGTCTTATCCTTCCTATATACAAGTTGTAATTACTGTTGACATCTGCACTCTTATATGCTCTTACATCTATCAGAGATGTCCTGAATTGTTTTCTAATACAAAAATGATCTATCTGATTTCTGCGAAAGACTGTCACTTCCAAAGTTTGTTTAAGTTTTTTGAAACGCCTATTGAAAAGGATTCTCCGAGTCCGACCCGAGTATTCAACACCTGGCAGTTTTTTCCTTCTTCATGATAATGCACCGGCTCACCGGGCGGTAGTTGTACAGGAATTTTTGGTTCAAAAACAAGTGTGTGTTCTCAACCATCCACCCTATTCCCCAGATTTGTCTCCCTGCGATTATTTTCTATTCCCAAAATTAAAGTTACCATTGAAAGGATGCTTCTTTGATGATACTGATGACATCCAAAGGGCCGTAACATCGAGTTTAAGGGCCATACCAACAGAAGAACTGCAGAGGTCGTTCCAGTGTTTGTTAGATCATGCCACTCGCTGCATCAATGCACAAGGGGCTAACTTTGAATAAAATACAGGTTATGTCTTCAGCTGTTGTCTATTTTCTTTTTTAATGGAATTAGTCCCGTTACTTAATTGTCGGACTTTGTATATATTCACAACTGGGAACTGTTGTAAAGTGTTGGAATTTGTTTGGATGATTGGGCTTGAAAAACAGTACACAAAGAACTTCATGTGGAGAGAAAGAAAAGTGGCAGAAGTTGACTGTGAACCAAAGCTTTTGTCTCTTGTGCTTGTGTGACCATCTTACCAAGAGAGAACAAAGCAGTAATATAAAGTAGTGCATGTTTTAATGTCAGGACAGATCAAAGCAATATAAAGTTGTGTTTGTTCAAATGTGAAGAGATGGCGAAGCAAAATAAAGTAGTATATGTTCCAATGTTAAGAGAGGGCAAAGCAATATAAAGTAGTATATGTTCCAATATTAAGAGAAGGCAAAGCAATATAAAGTAGTATATGTTCCAATATTAAGAGAAGGCAAAGCAATATAAAGTAGTATATGTTCCAATATTAAGAGATGGCAAAGCAATATAAAGCAGTATATTTTCAAATATTAAGAGAAGGCAAAGCAATATAAAGTAGTATATGTTCCAGTATTAAGAGAGGGCAAAGCAATATAAAGTGGTATATGTTCCAATATTAAAAGATGACAAAACAATATAAAGTAGTATATGTTCCAATATTAAGAGAGGGTAAAGCAATATAAAGTAGTATATGTTCCAATATTAAGAGAGGGTAAAGCAATATAAAGTAGTATATGTTCCAATATTAAGAGAGGGTAAAGCAATATAAAGTAGTATATGTTATAATGTTTGAATTTCATAAGAAAATGACTGAAACAAGCCCCGGACTCCAGTCACTTTCATGTCAGACATCGCAACTTTTTTACTCTGAACACTTTATGCCTGAACAGACAGACATACATCATTCTGTGTCAGCTGGCATCTTATGTCTTACCAGACGCTTTAATTTTACCTCTTACATCCTTCCCGTGTTGTTAATGTCACATAGGGATCATATGGTAGTTTACCAAGTTTTCCTGTTTTTGGCGAGCTTTTCAACCTCATCAAGGGATGTTACGCCCACTAAACTGGCCTCCCTTAACAATGTCCTCTCTAGAGTTTCACGTGGTCAACCTCTTTTTCTTCTGCCTGTTATGTTCACTTGATACCTTGTTTTGTTATTCTCTGATTGTTTCTTCTCATCGTGTGACCGACATATGTTCATCTTCTTTTTATGATCACCCATGAGACAGGTTATTGTTTGCTCATCTGTCTTATCTCTGCGTTGTTCTTGAATTCGTTCCACTTTATACCGAGTATTTTCCTTAGGCATTTGTTTTCAAAAGAGTCTAATTTCTTGTCTGTTTCTTTAGTTGTTTTCCAGCTTTCGCATGCATAAATGAGGGTGGATATTACATTTGAATTGAATAATCTTAACTTGGTTTTTGTGCTTATAACTTTTGAATGCCGTATGTTATTATGCCAGACAACACAGGAAGATTCCAAATTTCTGTCTATTCCATTATCTATGCAGCTGGTACTGTAAACACAGCTAGTCCTATCAGCCAGTCTCTTCTTTCATCCCAGGGGCTAACCAGCTGGTACTGTAGACACAGCTAGTCCTATCAGCCAGTCTCTTCTTTCATTCCAGGGGCTAACCAGCTGGTACTGTAGACACAGCTAGCCGTATCATTTGGTTCCCACTTTCATTTTCAGATACACCAGAATGTTCTGGAACATAAATGAAAGTGATTTTAGGGAGTACTGAATTCTTTATTGATGCAGCCTTTCTGTGTTCTTTTTTTTCCCCTCATGCTGTAGCTTGCTTGGTGGCCAAGGTAAAAGGTGGACTACGCAGATCTTCAGAAGATGTTCACGTGCTCAACAAGTGGGTTTATCAATATAGGTAATATTTGTGATGTGTGAGCAGTGCCGTGATGCTGTGTTACTGTGTTATATGTTTCTGTTGACAGCAGTAATCCAGTATGTGTAGACACAGTGTTGTGATGTTGCATTACTGCGTTATATTTCTATAGACAGCATTAACCTAGCGTGTATAAGTGCAGTGCTTTGATATGATATTACACATTTAACAGACTGATAATAATGACATGATGGATAGAACATACACTTCAAAAGCCGACCACTAGCATAACCAGGCAGGCTGTCACCTGGAATCCCCAGGGTAAGAGGAATCAAGGAAGACCTAGAAACACCTGGTGAAGGAGTCTTGAAGCAGAGATCAGACAAGATGGGCCACACCTGGGCCCCAGGATAGAAATAAATTGAGAGCCTTTGTTGAAGGCCAAAGCCCCAGGCAGGGGCAAAGAAGGAAGGAAGAAAGGAAGAAAGAAAAGGAATAATAATTCACACAATAAACTGATAGAGCACAATATGATCAACATTGAGAAACAGTAAGACAAAGCACTTTAGACATGAAAGGAAGAGAAGCAGTGCAGTGGATGGCCAGGACTTGAACCCCAGATTCCAGGTAGACAAGCTTCTGCTTAGTCATGAGAGGACACTGCACTTAGCACCTCGGTCACTTTACAAGATGATGTTGTCCTCCTGTGGCTGGCTGGGCAGTCGCTCGCCTTGCCAACTCCGTGTTTGAGTCATGGTCATTTTCATGCTCTCTCTCTCTCTCTCTCCCTCTCTCTCTCTCTCTCTCTCTCTCTCACTCACTTCTAAAGTACTATGTCTACACCTTTTCACGGACAGTCATATCCACTGTCCTGTTACTTTATGTTATATTACAGTGTTATGTATCTGTAGTGCAGGACACCAATATACTCTAGAACAGTGGTTTCCATTTTGTGGTCTCTAGAGCAGTGGTTCCCAGCTTGTGGTCCAGGGATCCCCAGGGGTAACAAAACTCAAGGTCCTCTTTTTTTCACTGTGAAATGTTTAACAGCCAGTTTCTGATTATAAGAATGTTGGGGAGAAAGTGTTTAAATATCTCGTTCCCTTTTGTTTCACATGTCTCAGTGAACAAACGTTTTCCACATATTCTTACATAAAGAACAAGGAATCCGTTTGATGCTGATCCAGATTTGAGAGTAAAAAGAGGAAATATTGAACCAGATGCAGAAGCGATTGTTTGAAATAAAAAACAGGCATGATTTCTCTCAACATGTTTAAGTTGTCACACATTTCATATTCTATTCATTTGTCAGAACGAGTAGGAAAGTTCATTTTTATTTTTTCTTAACTACATTATTATCATTTTTAAAATTCACCAAGTTTGTACTGTTTTTTTTAGTGTTGAGGTAGTGTTTACTCATTAAAGGTTACCCACATTTTCTGAAAAAAAAAAACACAAAAAATGTGCATTTAAAGCACAAGCCTACCCTACAGATATGAAACTTTTCCAAAGTATGGGCCTCCATGGCCTGGAATTTGAAACAGCAGGGGGTCCGTGGAGTTTCGTTAATTAGGAACCACTGCTCTAAGGCTCTACGTCAGCCAGTCCTTGTGCCTAAAAAGATCCTGAGAGATGGAAGGGGTGGAGTCCTGAGTTATCAGTTAGAAACTGTGAATTGTGACAGTTTATTAGGACGCAAAATATGGGTAGTAAAGAGGTTGTTTTTCCATTCAATTCTCGTGTCATCAGCTGGGACCCTAGATTGATTGGGATTCTTCAGCCTGTCCAGCTTTTAAAAAAAATACCTGGTTCCTGTTGCAGTTGCAGAAGAAAAGCCATCAGGGATGATACAGACCACATCATTCTCATGTGTGTCAAAAGATTAAGAGAACTGACCATTGTGTCCAGTATATGCTTGAATGATATGGAGCAAGCAAGTGAAAAAGTGCAGTCTTGCAGCAGAAATGTGGATATACAGAAGATTCTGTCATTTGTGACAGAAAATGAGATACGTAAGAAAGTTCTGGAATATCTAATACTGAAAATAGATTCATTCATTCATTTGCATGTCCCTTGCAGAACTTTGCCTCCCTAACAGCTCTCCCGTAGGTTTCTCGGTTGTAAGCAAGATGGCCTGCTGCTGATGCATCCATTTGCAGATCATCAACGATGTCTTGCAGCCATCTTCGCCGTGGTCTTCCTCTGTTTCTTTTTCCCATTATGTACCCTTCCAAGACGGTCTTCTCTAGATTATCATGACGTTTAATGTGTTCAAAATATTTAAGTTTTCTCTCTTTAATCCTCTTTACTAGCTAACCTTTTCAATATTAAGTTCTTGTAGTATGGATATATTTGTTCTTTTTTGTGTCCATGATATTGAAGAACTCTTCTGTAGCATTTACATTCAAAGGCATTTATGTGTTTCTCAGCTGTTATGTTGTGATGGGAAAGATACATGCCCTTAAAATTCTTATTTTTGTAGTTCTGTCTGTTCTTCTCCACAGCTTCATTAGTTGTTTTACTTTCTGGAGAGTGATAGATGTCCTCCTTTTAATTTCCCTCATTGTATCTCCATTATTAATTAGTAGTGATCCAAGATATTCAAAACTCTCCACATCTTCCAGTTTTTCCTCATTGATACATATTTCATCTGCCTTATTTGTTTTGTCATTTGTCATCAATTTAGTTTTCTTCGCATTAAGATAGAGGTTTTGCTATTCGCTGTTCTTACGGACTGACATAATTAGTTTTTACATTCCTTTTTATGTTGTGGACAGTAATACTGTGTCATCAGCATATCTAATCTCTGGTATTTCATAACCTCCAATTGTTATGGCATCATAATATTCATTGTCTACATCTTCTCTAACATTCCTCATTATTATTTCAGTATACAAGTTAAATAAGTAAGGCGACAATATGCACCTGTGACGGACCTCTTGTTTTATGTCAAACCAAGTTGTTGTTTCACCATTTATACTTACTGCTGTCTGTTGGTCTAGATACAGCAGTGATGTTAACTATATCAGATGTGTTGGAAATCCTGTTTTTTTCCATTATTTCTCAAAGTTTCTGGTGTTGTACACAATCAAACGGAAAATAGATATAATGAATAAATATTAAGAGGAATAACGGTATGCTGAATGGAGGATATATGAGTGTTTATTGATAAATTTGTGGCCTAAGGTACAAATACTTGAAACACACAGTTGATATTAGGTGCATTTATAGATCAGGTTAATGTAAAAATTAAACACCAAGTTTCAAGAAATTAACTGCAACCAATTTTATTTACAGGCCACTGAAGTGGTAAGGGGTGGCAGAAATTGAGAAAATGGACAAAATTTCTCACTAAGCAGTCATTCGCTACCTCTGCATCAAGGGCTTATCATCGAAGGAGATCCATGAGAATATGTTAGAGACTCTAGGGGAGAGTGCCCCTTCTTACAGCACAGTGAAGAAATGGGCAGCTCATTTCAGACATGGAAGTGAGAGTCTGGGGATGATCCCTGTCCAGGAAGACCAAGAACAGTTACCACCGATGAAACCACCAGCTGAATCCATGACATGATAATGGAGGATCGACGACTAACTGAGCAGTACATTGCTACTGAGTTGGGCATCTCACAAGTATGTGTTCATGCCATTATTCACAATGATCTTCAAATGACAAAGGTCTCTGCTCAGTGGGTCCCGAAACTTCTTGGAGCTGATCACAAACAACAGCATCCCAACATGCCAAAGACAATCTTGGCCATTTTTCTGCAAATCCTGAAAAGTTTCTTCAGCAATTTGTGGCTATGGATGAGACCTGAGTTCATCATTTTCAGCCAAAAACCAAAGAACAGTCAAAGAAGTAGAAACATCATGGATCCCCACTTCCAAAGAAAGCAAGGGTGGTTCTGTCTGCAAGCAAAGTGATGGCTTCCATCTTTTAGGATTCAGATGATGTACTATTGGTAGACTATCTTCAAAAGGGCAGAACGGTCACCGGGGCCTATTACGCTAATCTTGTGAAACAACTGCGGGTCAAATTGAAGGAAAAGCGTGGAGGGAAATTGACGAGAGGAGTCATCTTTCATCAAGACAATGCTCCAGTTCACAAGTCGGCGGTGGCAATGGCTGCCATTCATGAATGAGGCTTCCAGCTTCTTGAACATCCTCCTTATTCCCCAGATTTGGCCCCTTTGGGCTATTACCTGTTTATCAAACTCAAAAAGGATTTCTGTGATCGCAAATTTGCTTCAGATGATGATGTCATTCATGCTGTAGACCACTTTCTACTGGCACAAGATGCTGACTTTTATAAAGAAGGGATCTGTATGCTCCAGGATCGCTGGACTAAGTGCATAAACTTGCAAGGGGACTATGCTGAGAAGTAACCCAAAAAAGTCGTCCACAAATAATCCGTTGTACCTTATACCAAGAACTTATCAATCACCCCTGGTATCAGTGATCCATAGCTGACATGCTAGTGTTGGGGTTGGCAAACTATAGTTGACCGAGACCCTTTTCTACCTCTTGGCTGGTACCCCCAGTAACAGACTTAAGACTGGCTAATGGATCAGCATAGTTCCCATGGTGGTGGAGTCTGCTAAAGAAGTATTGCACACCTTCTGCATTCTAGCACCACTTAGGGACTGAAAAAAATAACCTGCTCCCATGCTGATACGATGCTGTCCCTCAACATATTCACCACATCGGCTTCAGAGAACATCAGCCTGCGGTTCTAGGAAGACTGAGGAAGAGGAGGAGGAGGAGGATAAGAATGAAGGAAATATCACATTTTGTTTGCAGAATATCCTTGTGGTTGCTTTATAGAGTTGTATGTGTCACTTTTTTTCTTTTATGAACAAAACACCAAGTAGTTTTGTTTTTCTTCCAGCTTCAGATGCAGATGATGATTTCTCACAGCTGATCAAGGCCATTTCGGTGGAACAAAAACAGCTGGAACACCTCCTGGATGTTGGCATTGACCTAAATTCAGCTAATGATAATGGCAACACAGCTCTTACGTTTGCTGTGAGGTTAGGTATGTATCATGTTCAAGATGTCCCCCCCCTCCCCAACACCAAGATTCAGCCAATGATATTGGAGCAGAATATTGCGACAGATATCCAAAAAGAAAACTCTTTTCCTATAAAACATTTTTCTTACTAACAGGCTGTTTTTTTTCTGATGACGTGACGAACAGTAGTCTCTCTACTTCCAGGTTAGATAAACGAGCTTCAGAAGTTAGTGTCTTTTTCAGTTAAAATATGATAAACATCAATTCACAACATAAACATGTGAAGCCCCCCCCCCCCCCCCCAAAAAAAAAGTTACAATGTGTAATATTCTTGTAATTTACTTGAGGTATTGTTGCTGTAATATACCGTACATAATTTTCTTGTAAATTACCCGAGGTAGTTTTGTTGTAATTTACTCTAGTTCATTTTGTTGTAGTTTACTCATGGTAATTTTGCTGTAATAAACCATATGTAATTTTCTCATCAATTGCTTGAGGTAGTTTTGTTGTAATTCACTGTGATTAATTGTTATAATTTATTCTTGTTAATTTTGTTGTAGTTTACTGTAGGAATTTCTTTTTCTTTTAAACTTACTTTAGGTGAACAAGCTGTTGTAGACTTACTGCTGGGCCATAGCGCTGATGTAAATGCTTACAACCATCAGCTTAAGACAGCCTTGTTGGTAGCAGCATCCGAGGGTAGGGTAGATATTGTGAAGACTTTGTAGAAGCCATGGAAGCAGATGTGAACAGAGGGGATTTCAGTGGAAACACTCCATTGATAGCTGCGGTGAAAGGGAGACTCAAGGAGGTGGTCAGATAGTTGGCCAGTTCCGGGGCAAATGTTGACCAGATGGACCAGTACTGTTTGACCGCTGTATTCCATGCTGTCAGCCAGAATGAAGTGGAGCTGCTGGAGATACTGCTGAAGGCTGGTGGGAGTCTTACTGCAACAGACAGGTATCGACTTACATTAAGAATAGGAGAAAGAGTTTCTGTGAGAGATGAATTTACATTGTGAACAAATACTTGTAGGCAGAGAGATGTTCGGATTGGTCAGATCAGTAGTTATGTGGTCTCTTAGTCGGTTTCAAACAAGGGACATGAGGAAAAGTAGGTATATTTAGGGCTGTATGAATAGTTCAGTTACTGTGGAATCCACCTTTTGACCAAAAGGTAATTGGTTCAGATCCTACTTACCAGGTTTCTGGGATATCCTAATGATCCTTGTTGGTAATACACTCTTTGTAAATATGTAGTGCTGGGCATATCATCATTGCCTTTCACCCCCTTGGGAACATAGGCCACGGATAAAGGTTCTCCAGTCATCCCTGTTCTTGGAATTATTCTCTGCTTCCTTCCATGTCTGTCCCTTGTCTCTGAGCACTGTCATAATTTCTCTTCTCCAAGTAAGTCTAGGTCTTCCTCAATTTATTTTTCCCTTAGGAGTCCACATCACTGCATGTCTTGTCATGCTGGTGTCAGGTTTCCTCAGAGTGTGGCCAATCTACCTCCACTTCCTAGACATGATTTGTAGGTTCATAGGTTCTTGTCCTGCCCTTTCCCAGACCTCTTCGTTCCTGATCTTGTCCTGCTATTTAATGTTTAAAATCCTCCTCAGGCAGTAGTTCATGAATGTTTGTATCAACGCTGAGCATATACATATAGAGAATGTCTGATAATAAGATGAGGCACATCGCAGTATGCACTTGCTGGTGGCTGATAGTGTATCTAGTACAAGACAAATGTCCACAAAAGTAAACAGACCCGTGTTAGAGGTTACATCTGAGTTCACATGAAGAAAGTGTGAAAACAGGGAGGTGGTTAAACAAGCAGAAATTGTGAATGTTTTCGTATGCTCTTGAATGTTGAATTAGTAAATAATTAGTAAATCGTTGTTTGAATTTTATTAGTGTGAATGTTTAGTGAAGGTATGTGTACATGCTTGTGAACATATGACTGAGTGAAGGCGGAAGAAAGTAAGGTGGATATACTTATATATGTGTGTGAAATAACAGTCATTAATAATTAATCATGCACATGATTAATATGATTTCATAAATATAAATTGTTGAACTCAGGTGCCGATACAATGCGTTAATTCATGCAGTTGAAGCTGGGAAGGATGAAGTCGTCCATAGCTTGTTGCTCCGTGGTGCAGATGTCCATGAAGTTACCAGATATGGAGATACTGCTCTCATATTTGCAAGTCGGTTTTCCCAGGCGAGCTGTGTACGGCTTCTGATAGAGCATGGAGCAAAGGTAGATCATGTCAATGACAGGGGCGAAACAGCTTTACTTTGTGCAGCAGACAGAGGCAAAGCCGACATTACTGAGGTCCTGGTTTAACGCAGGGGCAGGCTGTAATCATCAGAAGCGTGATGGGAACACAGCGTTGATGTGTGCGGCCAGGAGAGGCTGTCGTATTGTCGGGCAGGTGCTCAAAGCTGGGCCATATCTAGACCAACTTAACCATTCTGGCAACACAGCTCTGATAATTAGTGCCACATGGGGTTCTTTTGACACAACAGTGACTTTAGCTGAACGTGGGGCAAACATCGAAATTAAGAACAACGAAGGAGAGACTGCACTTAGAGTGCCGCTCGGTGCAATAGAAATCAGGGACCGTTGTTTACTTGTTAAGAGCTGGGGCAAAAGTTGACATAATTCACAATGACACATCACTAAATACTGTCCTTATATACGCCTGTCGTATCTGTCTGTTGGATGCAATCATTTTTCTGCTTAGTTCAAGAAGCCCGGAAGAGTTGCTTATTAACCACGTAAATAGGTTAGGTTATTCTGCATTAATTTATGCTTGTATGGCCGCTATGCATGAAGCAGTAGAGTTTTTACTGGCAGCTGGTGCGTGTGTGAATGTGTGGACTAATACACGGGACGTACCGCTGACGTTGTTGCAAGTTTAGAAGATGTGAGATGTTTAGTAGAAGGAAATGCTGAGATAAATTCTTCAAATAGAGATGGCCGGACACCACTCCATTACGCAGTTAGTCATGATAAGTTCGATACTGTTCAGTACCTTTTGTGGAAAGGTGCAAATGTTACATCGGAAATACACCTGGCAGTGCTGTTAGGCAACTATAAACTTGTGCAGCTTTTAGTGCAAAATGGCACATCACCTTCCATTCAGAGCATAGAGAAATTGTTTGCCAGATCTGATGGTCAGGCTGAGTCTGGTTTTATGAACCCATCGCGCTAACTGGCATATGAAAACGTGCTGTGCATCCCAGGCGAGCAGTCGCCGTTGTGTGTGGCCTTACAGCATGGAAGAGGGGACATGGCAAGGTTTCTCATTCATAACCATTTTCTCAGCTGGTTTGATGTCGCTTGTTTACCTTTCCTTTTAGAAATTCAGCAGAATCCTGAAGAAAAAGATGCTAAGGACTGTATACAGATTCTGGATGCCCTTTCGTGCCAGCCATGGAGACTTCAGACGCTCAGTTTTATTGCAGCTTCGGAAGCAAGAGGATACGGACCCAACAGGGCAGAGGGCATCCAGAGAAGTAGGCTGCCAGAGTCCTTCAAGAGGAAGCTTCAGTTTCGAGACAGTTCAGCTTTTGTTTCATTGGAGGATTGGCAGGGCCTTCACTTGTTTGTCTGAAAGATTTGGTGTTTCATTAACAAGGGTAAGGATTGGATGTGATGTTGCTGTTGATGGATCCAGCTGCTTATCTGCAATTTTTATGCCATTTTAATTTAGAATAATTTAGCGGGAAATCTTCAGCTGTTTTTGAAGTAGACTGAGTTGTATGGTTCAGTTTTAGAGTGGGGAAAGTGGACAGAGACAAGAGTGACAGAAAGTAACGTGAACGCATATAAGTGAAGAACACACAACAATTCAGCATTTCAGCAAACGTCTTTTTCCCCCAAGGTAAAAAAAAAAACATAAAAATACAAAACATTGATGAAAAATTAAACACTTAGCTTTTTTTTTTTGTATCATCCTTATAAGAAAGATGGGCATGAAATGATACTGTCCCACAGAAGCACTTATAACATTTGGTGTTAGTGCCTGTATTTTCTTTGACCTGTTGGCACACTAAAGGGTGATGTAGTCAGCAGTCATGCCTGGCTATCTTTCTTTCCCTAGCTACAGGAGTCAGGTACCGATTTCTATAGCTGGGTGACTGGAGGGGTGTCTGTGGCCAGACTTAAACCAATAACCTCACCGTGAAAGATGAGTGCACCAGCCACCGCACCACTCAGATGGGCACTGTATTTTATGTATTTTATTGGTGCGTGTTTGGTTTGCAGTAGAAATACCGTGGCCTGCTCCTTTCTTGTCAAACTGTTGATGTTTTTTCTTTGGGTTTGGGAGTTGTCATGTACAGATAGTCATCTCTTTATGACAGTTTGTTTTTCTGACCATCAGTCCATTGAAACAGCTTCTTACTGTAAATTTAGAAATTTTTTTTTAGAATATACAGTAATTATTTAATATAAAACTATTTTTAGAGTTCTTGTATAAATTATAATAGAATGCCTGGGAGTCAAGACCATAACTAAAAAAAAAAAAGAACTGGTTCGATGAAGTCTGCAGAAAGGCATTCATAAAGAAAAGAACAGCAGGACAGATATGGATGAATGACATGAACAACAAAACAGATGAGAAGTACCACATACAATGTAAAGAAACTCAAAATTGTATTCATCAACAAAAAACGACTATATGAAAGACAATATATGAAAGACATGGTAAGCAAGATGTAGACATGCCATCAGAATAAGAAAAGCAGGGAATTCTATAAAGAACTGCGAACAGTAAAGCAAGGGTATAAACAACCTCTGCAGAGTTTGAAGGATAGTAACGGAAACATGATAAATAATGAAGAGAAAATCTGTACCAGATGGAAAGAATATTCTGAAAAACTACTAAACTGTGAAGAGCCTATACACACATTACCATGCGAAGAAATACAGACTTGTGAACCTGAAATAGAAGAACCAGACTTAGAAGAAGTCATCTACAGTATCATGTTTCTACGAAACAAAGCAACTGGTTCAGATGGAACTGCTGCAGAATTGAAGGAGGTCTAAATCTACATGAACAGATATGTGCACTAATACAACAAATATAGAGAGAAGAAAAACTCCCTAGTGAATTGAGAGAATCATTACTGATCCCAGTATTTAAAAAAAGCGATAAGAGCAAATGTAAAAATTACAGAGGCATATCCTTATAGCAGTATATTGAATGTTAGGATGTAAGATAGATAACTCATCTGAGAATTGGAACATTTGTATAAAATGAGTTATCTTCTAAAGTAATCAGCTGTTTATGAGTAGAGTCCCATCTCCTTTGTCTCGGGTTGCACGAGGGTCACGGGTGGGGAATGACAGGAAAAAGGTCAGGTGAGAGAGAAATCATATGACTGAGGGACAGTTGTGTTTTGTGTATCGTCTGAGATAGACGTAGATTAGTCTGTTAGAAATGTTGTTGTTTAGTTAAATAGATGTAGATTAGAGTGTATTAGGATATTCTGATGTCGACAGCAGTCTGCTGGAACATCATATATCGTGGAGATGTCCAGTCTTGTGCCCATGGATTTTGTTGATGCCTTTGTCGTTCTCGTCATATCGCTCATCGACTCATCGTCACCCCGTGCATCATTAAAATCATTTAAACCGTAAAGTTGCTGCTTCTGTATTACTATTTCCACTGAGAGAGAATGAACCTGGGAGCAAGTAAGTCTGTGAAGTGAGTAACAAAACAGACACAAAACAATGTAGAATACTCGTAGATTAAATGAGATAAAATGTTAACAGTAATAGATAAAGTCAACACTTGTCATTGTAAACAGAAAGAACATTATTCCAGTGGACAACAGTGGAAATTTACAGAGAGATGAGCAACAAGTTTACATTCTACACATAGAAGATGGAATCGCACAGAGTATCCTGCCTTATCCTTACTACAAACAAGCTACAAAATACTATCTATTATACTTTTAAATAGATTAAAACCATACAGCGAGAACATACTTGGAGACTATCAAGCAGGTTTTAGGAAGAATAGATCAACCACAGAACACATATTTTATGTACGACATAGAGCAGAAAAGTACTGGGAGTATGGAAGAGAAGTACATAATATCTTCATTGACTTCAAGAAAGCTTATAACAGCATAGATAGTAGCAGCTTATGGGAAATTATGAAAGAATTCGAGATATCTAATAAATTAAGCAATCTGACCGAAATATGTATGGAGGATACACACAATATAGTAATATGTAAAGGAAGAAAGTCGGAATCCTTCTCTATAAGAACTGGTTTAAAACAAGGTGATACATTACCTCCATTACTATTCAACCTAGTATTAGAAAAGGTAATCAGAAAAACGAAAGAAGAAACCAGTACAGAGGAACAAGCTAAAATACTAGGATACGCTGATGACATCGACCTGGTGAGGGAAACTATGTAAGAAGTCATCAGTACCTGCATACACCTGAAAGATGTAGCACTAAAAGTGGGCTTGACCATTAACCAAGATAAGACAGAGTATATGAAGATATCAAGAGACCAGAGGCAGAATGATTCAGATTATATAAATGTTGGAGAGATGATTATTATGAAAGCAGAAACATACAAATATCTAGGCACAACCTTCAACAGAAGCAACATAGTAAGCGAGGAAATTAAAATCAGAGTACAGATAGGGAATAAAATACACTTTGCCTTGCAACACTTATTAAAATCCAAATCCTGTCCCAAAACACCAAAATAACAATCTACAAAACTATAATAAGAGCAGCCGTCATGTATGGATCAAACACATGGAGTACGACAAAGAAAGATGAGCAACAATTGCAGATCTTTGAGAACAAGATCCTAAGAAGAATCTCTGGGCCTATAAAGGATATCAACAGTGGAGAATAAAGAACTAGAAAGAACACTGAACTTATTTAAATCCCAATGAATTTTATAAATCTCTTGAAACTGGACAGACTACGCTGGCTGGGGCATATAGAAAGAATGGAAGAGAACAGACAAACAAAAATGCACAAGAGATGAGGGAAACAAGACCAAGGGGTAGACCAAGACAGAGATGGAAAGACAACGTAGAAGAGGACATAAAAGAAATTGGTGTCACCAAATGGAGAGAGAAGATTAGGAATAGAGAGGAATGGTGGGCCTCATCTAGATCAACTAGTTTTTGCCAACTTACACAGAAATGAGAAAAACTGACAGTTATGAAGTAAAGGTAAATTGATTGTATTTAATTAACTTTTCAGGTCTTTTTAAAATGTTGGGCTGGCAGGAATTTAACATCCCTGGACAGTGTCTACATCCCAGCCACCAGCTTGAGAGTCACTCAGTCAGTCATTTGCATGTCCCTTGTGGGAATTTACCTCCCTAACAGCCCTCCTGTAGGTCTCTCGGTGTAAGCAAGATGCCCTGCAGCTGCTGCATCCATTTGCAGATTATCAACAATGTCTTGCAGTCATCTTCACCTTGGTCTTCCTCTCTTTCTTTTCCCTATTATGTATCCTTCCAAGATGGTCTTCTCTAAATTTTCATGATATTTAAGTTTTCCAGCTTGAGAGACAAGTGCATTATTCTCTTAACTACTCAGGTGCTCTCAGGGAAATCAGAACGGGACAAACAGGGCTGTAGAGCATTCTAAAGAATCCATCTCTAACAACTCTTATTTTTTTACTGTCATTTCCTGTAATAAATGCTACATTTCTTTCTTCTGAATCCTGCCTCATACAAGCTCGCTTTTTAACTCTTAGCTCTGTCCACTTGGATACTACTAGCCAATACAGTTTTGTTGTTCATGCACACAATTTTATATTCTATAAAAAAAAAATGTTATGTGAAGACGCGATTCATAACTTTTAAATTACAGATTATGATTTAAAGTTCTCATTGAAAAAAATAATAAAATGTGAAGAAATCGGGACAACAAACTTGTGTAAAGCTATCATATATTTCTTTAGTGCAATTATAGCACAGAATAACTTCAGGAAAGTGAAAGATGACTATCTCTTTCATGGTGCATGTAAAATTTCATGTGTAGCATGATTTCTTTTTTTTTTTAATGCACAGCTGCTTAGCTTAGACGGAGCATTACTGGAGTATGAATACAGAGAAGTAAAGCCTTTGTACCGTGTTTGCGTGTGTGTGTGTGTGTATAAGAGTTGAGATGAACTATTTTACTGAAAGAAAGAAGCTGTGATTTCCTGCACCAATATTTGGCAGTGAATGTAAATCTACATTGATTATTTGTCATATTTACAGTGTTTTCTTGAAAATATGTATTACTTTTGTGATATAACCACATTTTCTTTGAATCTTTTTTTTTGTACCTGCTGTAACTGATGCACTGATATATGATTTAATGTATGTGCTGGTTTGAGGTTGAGCTTGATGTGACATAGTCCTGCCTTTCCGTGGAGACTCTTGAGAGGTATATGCTCATATTTTCCTTGACCACTGGCACACTAGAGGGTGATGTGGCTTCCAACCATGCAGGACAGGATCAGACTTTGACCCGAACGTGCATGCCTCCAAGTCAGCACCGACGCACACCGCCCTCTGCATAGTGAGCGTGGGAGTGAAAAGGGCAACAGTTTAGTGTACGGGGCGGACAGAGGACATTGTACAACAGGTCAGTCTGTCCTTATGAGGACGTAGAACCTGGTGAAGAATGGGTATTAGTACCGGTGACATGCTGTACGTCTTTTTTTTTTCAGTTTGCATCAGACTGGGCTGAGATTTCTCGGTCCAGTGATTGTGGAGACCAGAGTGCAGGCAACGATTTCTGGGAATGATGCAGGCATTTATAGAAACGGGTGTGTTGTTAGACACAGGCGAAGTGCACGGGTTGTCACAGCTCAGGAGACACAGACGAAGTGCACGGGCTGTCACAGCTCAGGAGACACAGACGAAGTGTACGGGCTGTCACAGCTCAGGAGACACAGACGAAGTGCACGGGCTGTCACAGCTCAGGAGACACAGACGAAGTGCACGGGCTGTCACAGCTCAGGAGACACAGACGAAGTGCACGGGCTGTCACAGCTCATGTTGGAGAAAGAATGGTGAAGGAAGACGGTGGCAGTCTGGCTGTGAAGGTCGTGGCAGTAATTCTGTGATAACGTGACTGGAGACAAAGGCCCTCACCCCAGCATGTGTTCTCAAAGCTTCAGAGACTAGACCTGGGGAGATCGAATCTGACTGGGTTCGAAGGCAGTGTCTACAGGAGGTCAGGGCTGACAAAAAAAAAAAATCTGTTTTATGCGCCAGGACAGGTGGGAGTGAAAGATAAGAAGACAGCAGACAGGCTTGCTGATATGGCCGCTGTGGAAAACAGGCGGGGAATGGACCAGGCTGGTTGTATCAAGGATTCCAGCGGCGACTGTGACCGAGGTTGTCGGAGCACAGTGAGACTCGGTGAGGCCAGACAAGAGCCAAAGACCTGGTCAGCCAACACAGAACTCGTGTCAGTCGCTGCACGTTTGAGGGAGGTGGGGGGGGGGGGGGTCCCGAGGGGATCGAAGCACTTACGAGTTACTTGTCTTATGTGGTGCAGCACAGAGTCGGATGGTTAGTCTGGCAACATCTCTGGTCGTCATTGCATTGCTGAGTATAACCAACAGCTTGCCATCGCTCTTGTGGCAACAAACGGGGCATGACAAAAACATTAAAAGACTTCCTTTCAGTAGAAACAGATATTAGTCTTTTACTTCCTTAAACTTGCCCAGCGTGTGTGCCATATTTCAGAGTCATGTGATTTTTAATAAGGCCGTGAATTAAGAAAAAGTTGATTTGCACGTGTTGAACGCCAGATTTAAAATAAAGATCACAGAGAAAACTGAAATATTTTGGACACTTTAAACGTCATGAGAATTTAGAGAAGACAGTCTTGGAAGGGCACACAATAGGAAGACCAAGGCGAAGATGGCGTCAAGACATCGTTGATGATCTGCGAGTGGACGCGTCAGCAGCACAGGGCATCTTGCTTATAACCCACAGGAGAGCTGTTAGGGAGGACAAAGTTCCCTTGCAAGGGACATGCAGGAGACTGACTGACCACATCGCCAGGAAAATGTCATTACACTACCCGCCTCACGTGCACACACTGGGGGCTTCGATATCGCTCACGTACATAAACATTTCACGCTTCACAATAGCTGGATAGTGGTGGTTTTTGCTGGAGGCTAGTGTATAATAACCTTTCAGTGACGCACATACACACTGGCATGCGTACATAATGTGTTATTACTAAAGTATGAAGAGCCCAGCACTATATGGCCGGCAGCCCCACAGCGGTCGGTGAGCGTAAAGCGCACGTCTTGTAGCGGCAGGGTTCGACACTTTCTAGAACATTTTCCTCTGGGGCCACGGCCGGCAGGTGCGAACTCTGGTGGCCTTAAAGTAGAAGCATGGCTGTTATCTGTGTTGTTAAGAAGCTGTGAGAGTACAGGCAGATGAAGGGGCTGATTATAATTCCTGTGACGACGGGCAACAGACATCGCGATATGAATATATTTATATTTCCAAGCATGATATAGTTGATATGAGGTTTGTTTTTTTTTTTTAAAGTTATGTTTATTATTTCACAACATAAAAACATAATAACATACAACTTATGGTTTCTTTCTTTTCTTGCGTTTCTTTTTTCTTTCCTTTTTCTGTCTTTCCGGCTTTTCTTTCTGTCAGTCTTTTCCTTCCATTTTTTTTTTCATTCTTTCTGTTTTCTTTCTTTCCTTTTCTTTTTGTTTCCTTACTTTTTTCTTTCATTCTTTTCTCATTCTTTCTGTTTTTTTTTCTTTCTTTACTTTCCTCTGTCTTTCCTTCTTCTTTCTTCATTTTTTCTTTCTTTCTTTCACAGCAGGAAATTTAAGTGAGTTATTGTCATCTCTTTAAATAGCTGAATGATTACCAAACACGAAAAGGGCGGGGTTTTGTTAGTGAGTAAATCACCGAATCGAAAGTTTGATTGGCTGGTTTTTATGTTGACTAAAGTGTTGGCCAATCATATAACAAGGTCTGAGAGTGATCGTTTGACCCTGACGTTGATCGGATTGGTCTAGCTGAACAGCTTCCTAACAATGGGCCAGACTATGCTGTCACCATACAGCAGTAGACAGAAGGTCAAGCCTACCAGATACGCCATGATAAAAAAGAGTACCACGACCAGGATAAAAGAGATGTCCTGCATCACAAGACCCTCAATCTTGGCGTAGCAGGAAACGTTCATGTTGCTGTTGTTCTCTGTGGGGCTCCTGCGAAACAAATGATATTCTATTAATCAGACAGAAACAGTGACATTTTATTCTGAGTTGTTGTTCTTCTGTTTGTCCGGAGCTGTCTGCAGGATGTTCCTGGTGGAGCATCGAAGACGTTGAAGCGCAGGACCGTTGGGTGGGGGTGAGGGGCGGGTCCACGGGTGAAGCTAAGAAAAAAAGAAAATCGGGGTGGGGGACGGTACAGTACTTCTTTATCAGACTCCATCATGCCAGGGACACCAGAGAGCCTGGCGATCGGGCTGAGACTGAGGTACCAATGAAGAGGGAGGAGAGGTGGGGGCGAGGTCTTGGTCGGCTAGGGTTCGCTAATCACTTTTATTATGATCAAACAA